>OZ022584.1:25394426-25519426 GCA_963669155.1 Arbacia lixula
TATTGCAAGACATTGCTTAACCCTTTGACTCCACTGTTTAGCTGTGGTATTCAGGGGGACTTTCCTATTGCAAGACATTGCTTAACCCTTTGACTCCACTGTTTAGCTTTAATATTCAGGAGGACTTTCCTATTGCAAGACATTGCTTAACCCTTTGACTCCACTGTTTAGCTGTGGTATTCAGGGGGACTTTCCTATTGCAAGACATTGCTTAACCCCTTTGACTCCACTGTTTAGCTTTAATATTCAGGGGGACTTTCCTATTGTAAGACATTGCTTAACCCTTTGACTCCACTGTTTAGCTTTAATATTCAGGGGGACTTTCCTATTGTAAGACATTGCTTAACCCTTTGACTCCACTGTTTAGCTGTGCTATTCAGAGGGACTTTCCTATTGCAAGACATTGCTTAACCCTTTGACTCCACTGTTTAGCTGTGGTATTCAGGGGATCTTTCCTATTGTAAGACGTTGCTTAACCCTTTGACTCCACTGTTTAGCTTTAATATTCAGGAGGACTTTCCTATTGCAAGACATTGCTTAACCCTTTGACTCCACTGTTTAGCTGTGGTATTCAGGGGGACTTTCCTATTGCAAGACATTGCTTAACCCTTTGACTCCACTGTTTAGCTTTAATATTCAGGAGGACTTTCCTATTGCAAGACATTGCTTAACCCTTTGACTCCACTGTTTAGCTGTGGTATTCAGGGGGACTTTCCTATTGCAAGACATTGCTTAACCCTTTGACTCCACTGTTTAGCTTTAATATTCAGGGGGACTTTCCTATTGTAAGACATTGCTTAACCCTTTGACTCCACTGTTTAGCTTTAATATTCAGGGGGACTTTCCTATTGTAAGACATTGCTTAACCCTTTGACTCCACTGTTTAGCTGTGCTATTCAGAGGGACTTTCCTATTGCAAGACATTGCTTAACCCTTTGACTCCACTGTTTAGCTGTGGTATTCAGGGGATCTTTCCTATTGTAAGACATTCTTTAACCCTTTGACTCCACTGTTAAACTGTTCTATTCAGGGTGACATTCCTATTGTAAGACATTCTTTAACCCTTTGACTCCACTGTTAAACTGTTCTATTCAGGGTGACTTTCCTATTGTAAGACATTCTTTAACCCTTTGACTCCACTGTTAAACTGTTCTATTCAGGGTGACTTTCCTATTGTAAGACATTGTTTAACCCTTTGACTCCACTGTTTAGCTGTGGTATTCAGGGGATCTTTCCTATTGTAAGACATTGCTTAACCCTTTGACTCCACTGTTTAGCTTTAGTATTCAGGGGGACTTTGCTATTGTAAGACATTCTTTAACCCTTTGACTCCACTGTTTAAATGTGGTATTCAGGGGGTCTTTTCTATTGTAAGACATTGCTTAACCCTTTGACTCCACTGTTTAGCTGTGGTATTCAGGGTGACTTTGCTATTGTAAGACATTCTTTAACCCTTTGACTCCACTGTTTAGCTTTAGTATTCAGGGGGACTTTGCTATTGTAAGACATTGCTTAACCCTTTGACTCCACTGTTTAACTTTAGTATTCAGGGGGACTTTCCTATTGTAAGACATTGCTTAACCATTTGACTCCACTGTTTAGCTTTAGTATTCAGGGGGACCTTGCTATTGTAAGACATTCTTTAACCCATTGACTCCACTGTTTAGCTTTAGTATTCAGGGGGACTTTCCTATTGTAAGACATTGCTTAACCCTTTTACTCCACTGTTTAGCTTTAGCATTCAGGGGGACTTTGCTATTGTAAGATATTCTTTAACCCTTTGACTCCACTGTTTAGCTTTAGTTTTCAGGATGACTTTGCTATTGTAAGACATTCTTTAACCCTTTGACTCCACTGTTTAGCTTTAGTATTCAGGGGGACTTTGCTATTGTAAGATATTCCTTAACCCTTTGACTCCACTGTTTAGCTGTGGTATTCAGGGGATCTTTGCTATTGTAAGACATTGCTTAACCCTTTGACTCCACCGTTAAGCTGTGCTATTCAGGGTGACTTTCCCCTTGTAAGACATTTTTTAATCCTTTGACTCATTGATAGCACATTGTTTAGCTCTGTTATTCATGGTGACTTTTCTGTTCTAAGACATTGTTTAACCCTTTGACTCCACTGTTAACCTGTGCTATTCAGGGTGACTTTCCTCTTGAGACATTGTTTAACCCTTTGACTCCACTGTTAAGCTGTGCTATTCAGGGTGAATTTCCTCTTGTTAAGGCCCGGTCCCAGTGACATTTAGGATGGATTGCGCATAAATTGCGGATAAAATTTGATTACAGACGCTGAACATCTGCAATATTCGTAAAGTATGCTGTTTTAAGACGGTTATTTTCCGCACATGTCCGTAATCATCCGCAAAGGCACATTTTTCCGTTCCCAGGAGTTTTGGGCTGCCCAAAACTCCTGGGAGCGGAAATCATCCGGTTTATATGCGCAATACATACACAATGCATACTCAATGTATGCGCTGAATTTTCGCAGTTATCCTGTTAAATCCGCAATGGACATGGGATTGCGGATAAGTAGCGGACCGGGAGAGAATGGGAAACGAATGCATAGCGTGCCTAATATGACTGTATACCAAGGTATAATAATTTATAAAGAATGCTTAAAGACTGGTCACGAATAGTGTGTTTGTATTACGGCTGTTTCGCGAACAATTTGCGAGTACACAGCAAACATTCATGGTAAACCCAGATTACTATTTAAATGTAACAGAAAATGAAATTTGACCGTCATTTTAAGAACAGTTGTGTAGAATATAGGATGTTGCCATGGATCATCATGGACATTTGATAGTTGCAGCCATCCAACAACATAGAAATCCTGGATGTCATTGCCATATTGCCCCTGCCACTTTAATTGTATTTTTGTTAATAAAAGTATAACCCAACATCCCCCCCCCCTCCTGTGTGTCACCAGATAGAATATGACACTTATACCATGGATGTACCTAATCCCAGATAGTGCAGAGCTATAATAATCATAGCTTATCACCTCAACAAGATTTTACAAGAGGTTAGAATTATTTTCAGGTATTCGTTGACAGACGGACACACACACACACACACACACACACATGCACACATGGACACTTATGGAATATGCCCATACACTTCAATACACATACATACTCCTTTCATGTTAACCACACATCATTATTTCATGTGGAAGAGGTAAATTGAGCCAAAGGCTCGATTTATGTTTGTATCCCCTCTTAAACCCCATTAATATCCTCATATTCTTTTGAGAATTGCTATTTGATGTGAAGCTACATTTTTAATTTAATTTTATAACAAAAAAAAACTTTTGTAGTATGGTATTTTATAACGTTTTATGTGTTAACAAGTAATTAACAATGGAAAATAAATTTTCATGATCGGAAAGCACATAACCTGATAAAACAAAAATAAGTATTAAATCTCAATACCTTCTTTTATTTTGTTCAAGATCAACATTTTGAAAGAGCATAAACATGTATAAAAGTGTAACATTGTATGTAAAACATCAAATAAACAAGTGTATTTTAAGTAAGGCAGATAAATAAGACATTTATTGCCTTTTTTTTCATTGATACTTAATGAAAGATAAGGTAATATGGTTCTATTTCTGAACTAGCCCATTCATTCATGTGGTCTTATAAAAAAAACATTCATCAACTTTCATGGAATGAAAACAAAACGTTTTAACAAAATATTCTTTTCTGTTCATCTTCGCTGAAGAGTGGAGTGCTCTTCTTTTATATGGTCTCGATTCAAATGCATCACATTCGCAATGCGACAGTTGTTTCCGCACCACGTGTGCATTGCATTCTCTATGCATATGTAATACTTCCGCAATAATCGTTTAGCATCCTATTTTGTCCGCAATACATGTGTTATACTTCCGCATTACTTTTGTTACATTTTCGCAATGTCTGCAATACATTCCTCAATTTTACAAGCAATATCCATCGTAAAATAGCATTCGAAGGTAATCCGTTTTTATTCCTGATATTTCCGCTTTTAATCGTAATTTGTTCGCTGTACATCTTTTATGTATCCGCAATTTTAAAGCGGATTTTTATTTTTTTTGCCAAATTTGATGCAGATGACAACGAATGACCGAAATTTGTATTCGCAATTCATGCGTAATTCAACTTCCCCCCAGTGGGACCGGGCCTTGAGACACTGTTTAAGCCTTTGACTGCATTGATAGAACATTGTTTAGCTCTGTTATTCATGGTGACTTTCCTCTTATAAGACATTGTTTAACCCTTTAACTCCACTGTTAAGCTGTGCTATTCAGGGTAACTTTCCTCTTGTAAGACATTGTTTAACCCTTTGACTGCATTGATAGTACATTGTTAAGTTCTGTTATTCATGGTGACCTTCCTCTTGTAAGGCATTGATTAACCCTATGACTCCACTCTTTAGCTGTGGTATTCAGGGTGACTTTGCTATTGTAAGACATTCTTTAACCCTTTGACTCCACCGTTTAGCTTTATTATTCAGGGGGACTTTCCTATTGTAAGACATTGCTTAACCCTTTGACTCCACTGTTTAGCTGTGGTATTCAGGGTGACTTTGCTATTGTAAGACATTCTTTAACCCTTTGACTCCACCGTTTAGCTTTATTATTCATGGGGACTTTCCTATTGTAAGACATTGCTTAACCCTTTGACTCCACTGTTTAGCTGTGGTATTCAGGGGATCTTTGCTATTGTAAGACATTGCTTAAACCTTTGACTCCACTGTTTAGCTTTAATATTCAGGGGGACTTTCCTATTGTAAGACATTGCTTAACCCTTTGACTGCATTGATAGCACATTGTTTAGCTCTGTTATTCATGGTGACTTTCCTCTTATAAGACATTGTTTAACCCTTTGGCTCCACTGTTAAGCTGTGCTATTCAGGGTGACTTTCCTCTTGTTAGACATTGTTTAAGCCTATGACTGCATTGATAGTAGTACATTGTTAAGCTCTGTTATTCATGGTGACCTTCCTCTTGTAAGGCATTGATTAACCCTATGACTCCACTCTTTAGCTGTGGTATTCAGGGTGACTTTGCTATTGTAAGACATTCTTTAACCCTTTGACTCCACCGTTTAGCTTTATTATTCAGGGGGACTTTCCTATTGTAAGACATTGCTTAACCCTTTGACTCCACTGTTTAGCTGTGGTATTCAGGGTGACTTTGCTATTGTAAGACATTCTTTAACCCTTTGACTCCACCGTTTAGCTTTATTATTCAGGGGGACTTTGCTATTGTAAGACATTCTTTAACCCTTTGACTCCACCGTTTAGCTTTATTATTCAGGGGGACTTTCCTATTGTAAGACATTGCTTAACCCTTTGACTCCACTGTTTAGCTGTGGTATTCAGGGTGACTTTGCTATTGTAAGACATTCTTTAACCCTTTGACTCCACCGTTTAGCTTTATTATTCAGGGGGACTTTCCTATTGTAAGACATTGCTTAACCCTTTGACTCCACTGTTTAGCTGTGGTATTCAGGGGATCTTTGCTATTGTAAGACATTGCTTAACCCTTTGACTCCACTGTTTAGCTTTAATATTCAGGGGGACTTTCCTATTGTAAGACATTGCTTAACCCTTTGACTGCATTGATAGCACATTGTTTAGCTCTGTTATTCATGGTGACTTTCCTCTTATAAGACATTGTTTAACCCTTTGGCTCCACTGTTAAGCTGTGCTATTCAGGGTGACTTTCCTCTTGTTAGACATTGTTTAAGCCTATGACTGCATTGATAGTACATTGTTAAGCTCTGTTATTCATGGTGACCTTCCTCTTGTAAGGCATTGATTAACCCTATGACTCCACTCTTTAGCTGTGGTATTCAGGGTGACTTTGCTATTGTAAGACATTCTTTAACCCTTTGACTCCACCGTTTAGCTTTATTATTCAGGGGGACTTTGCTATTGTAAGACATTCTTTAACCCTTTGACTCCACCGTTTAGCTTTATTATTCAGGGGGACTTTCCTATTGTAAGACATTGCTTAACCCTTTGACTCCACTGTTTAGCTGTGGTATTCAGGGTGACTTTGCTATTGTAAGACATTCTTTAACCCTTTGATTCCACTGTTCAGCTTTAGTATTCAGGGAGACTTTCCTATTGTAAAACATTGCTTTACCCTTTGACTTCACTGTTTAACTTTAGTATTCAGGGGGACTTTCCTATTGTAAGACATTGCTTAACCCTTTGACTCCACTGTTTAACTTAAGTATTCAGGGGGACTTTCCTATTGTAAGACATTACTTAACCCTTTGACTCCACTGTTTAGCTTTAGTATTCAGGGTGACTTAGCTATTGTAAGACATTGCTTAACCCTTTGACTCCACTGTTTAGCTTTAGTATTCAGGGGGACCTTGCTATTGTAAGACATTGCTTAACCCTTTGACTCCACTGTTAAGCTGTGGTATTCAGGGTGACTTTGCTATTGTAAGACATTCTTTAACCTTTTGACTCCACTGTTTAGCTTTAGTATTCAGTGGGACTTTGCTATTGTAAGACATTCTTTAACCCTTTGACTCCACTGTTTAGCTGTGGTATTCAGGGTGACTTTGCTATTGTAAGACATTCTTTAACCCTTTGACTCCACTGTTAAGCTTTAGTATTCAGGGAGACTTTCCTATTGTAAGACATTGCTTAACCCTTTGACTCCACTGTTTAGCTTTAGTATTCAGGGTGACTTTGCTATTGTAAAACATTCTTTAACCCTTTGACTCCACTGTTCAGCTTTAGTATTCAGGGAGACTTTCCTATTGTAAGACATTGCTTAACCCTTTGACTCCACTGTTTAGCTTTAGTTTTCAGGGTGACTTTGCTATTGTAAGATATTCTTTAACCCTTTAACTCCACTGTTTAGCTTTAGTATTCAGGGTGACTTTGCTATTGTAAGACATTGCTTAACCCTTTGACTCCACTGTTTAACTTTAGTATTCAGGGGGACTTTCCTATTGTAAGGCATTGCTTAATCCTTTGACTCCACTGTTAAGCTTTAGTATTCAGGGTGACCTTGCTATTGTAAGACATTGCTTAACCCTTTGACTCCACTGTGTAGCTTTAGTATTCAGGGGGACTTTGCTATTGTAAGACATTCTTTAACCCTTTGACTCCACTGTTTAGCTTTAGTCTTCAGTGGGACTTTGCTATTGTAAGACATTCTTTAACCCTTTGACTCCACTGTTTAGCTGTGGTATTCAGGGGATCTTTGCTATTGTAAGACATTGCTTAACCCTTTGACTCCACTGTTTAGCTTTAATATTCAGGGGGACTTTCCTATTGTAAGACATTGCTTAACCCTTTGACTGCATTGATAGCACATTGTTTAGCTCTGTTATTCATGGTGACTTTTCTGTTCTAAGACATTGTTTAACCCTTTGACTCCACTGTTAAGCTGTGCTATTCAGGGTGACTTTGCTATTGTAAGACATTCTTTAACCCTTTGACTCCATCGTTTAGCTTTATTATTCAGGGGGACTTTGCTATTGTAAGACATTCTTTAACCCTTTGACTCCACCGTTTAGCTTTATTATTCAGGGGGACTTTCCTATTGTAAGACATTGCTTAACCCTTTGACTCCACTGTTTAGCTGTGGTATTCAGGGTGACTTTGCTATTGTAAGACATTCTTTAACCCTTTGATTCCACTGTTCAGCTTTAGTATTCAGGGAGACTTTCCTATTGTAAGACATTGCTTTACCCTTTGACTTCACTGTTTAACTTTAGTATTCAGGGGGACTTTCCTATTGTAAGACATTGCTTAACCCTTTGACTCCACTGTTTAACTTAAGTATTCAGGGGGACTTTCCTATTGTAAGACATTACTTAACCCTTTGACTCCACTGTTTAGCTTTAGTATTCAGGGTGACTTAGCTATTGTAAGACATTGCTTAACCCTTTGACTCCACTGTTTAGCTTTAGTATTCAGGGGGACCTTGCTATTGTAAGACATTGCTTAACCCTTTGACTCCACTGTTAAGCTGTGGTATTCAGGGTGACTTTGCTATTGTAAGACATTCTTTAACCCTTTGACTCCACTGTTTAGCTTTAGTATTCAGGGGGACTTTCCTATTGTAAGACATTGCTTAACCCTTTCACTCCACTGTTTAGCTTTAGTATTCAGGGGGACTTTGCTATTGTAAGACATTCTTTAACCCTTTGACTCCACTGTTTAGCTTTAGTATTCAGTGGGACTTTGCTATTGTAAGACATTCTTTAACCCTTTGACTCCACTGTTTAGCTGTGGTATTCAGGGTGACTTTGCTACTGTAAGACATTCTTTAACCCTTTGACTCCACTGTTTAGCTTTAGTATTCAGGGAGACTTTCCTATTGTAAGACATTGCTTAACCCTTTGACTCCACTGTTTAGCTTTAGTATTCAGGGTGACTTTGCTATTGTAAAACATTCTTTAACCCTTTGACTCCACTGTTCAGCTTTAGTATTCAGGGAGACTTTCCTATTGTAAGACATTGCTTAACCCTTTGACTCCACTGTTTAGCTATAGTTTTCAGGGTGACTTTGCTATTGTAAGATATTCTTTAACCCTTTAACTCCACTGTTTAGCTTTAGTATTCAGGGTGACTTTGCTATTGTAAGACATTGCTTAACCCTTTGACTCCACTGTTTAACTTTAGTATTCAGGGGGACTTTCCTATTGTAAGGCATTGCTTAATCCTTTGACTGCACTGTTAAGCTTTAGTATTCAGGGTGACCTTGCTATTGTAAGACATTGCTTAACCCTTTGACTCCACTGTGTAGCTTTAGTATTCAGGGGGACTTTGCTATTGTAAGACATTCTTTAACCCTTTGACTCCACTGTTTAGCTTTAGTATTCAGTGGGACTTTCCTATTGTAAGACATTCTTTAACCCTTTGACTCCACTGTTTAGCTGTGGTATTCAGGGGATCTTTGCTATTGTAAGACATTGCTTAACCCTTTGACTCCACTGTTTAGCTTTAATATTCAGGGGGACTTTCCTATTGTAAGACATTGCTTAACCCTTTGACTGCATTGATAGCACATTGTTTAGCTCTGTTATTCATGGTGACTTTTCTGTTCTAAGACATTGTTTAACCCTTTGACTCCACTGTTAAGCTGTGCTATTCAGGGTGACTTTCCTCTTGTTAGACATTGTTTAAGCCTTTGACTGCATTGATAGAACATGGTTTAGCTCTATTATTCATGGTGACTTTCCTCTTGTAAGGCATTGAATAACCCTATGACTCCACTGTTTAGCTGTGGTATTCAGGGTGACTTTGCTATTGTAAGACATTCTTCAACCCTTTGACTTCACTGTTTAACTGTGGTATTCAGGGTGACTTTGCTATTGGAAGACATTCTTTAACCCTTTGACTCAACTGTTCAGCTTTAGTGTTCAAGGGGACTTTGCTATTGTAAGACATTGCTGAACCCTTTGACTCCACTGATTAGCTGTGGTATTCAGGGTGACTCTGCTATTGTAAGACATTCTTCAACCCTTTGACTCCGCTGTTTAACTGTGGTATTCAGGGTGACTTTGCTATTGGAAGACATTCTTTAACCCTTTGACTCAACTGTTCAGCTTTAGTATTCAGGGGGACTTTCCTATTGTAAGACATTGCTTAAACCTTTGACTCCACTGTTTAGCTTTAGTATTTAGGGTGACATAGCTGTTGTAAGAGATTGCTTAACCCTTTGACTCCACTGTTAAGCTGTGCTATTCAGGGTGACTTTCCTCTTGGAAGACATTGTTTAACCCTTTGACTCCACTGTTAAGCTGTGCTATTCAGGGTGACTTTCCTCTTGTTGGACATTGTTTAAGCATTTGACTGCATTGATAGAACATTGTTTAGCTCTGTTATTCATGGTGACTTTTCTGTTCTAAGACATTGTTTAACCCTTTGACTCCACCATTAAGCTGTGCTATTCAGGGTGACTTTCCCCTTGTAAGACATTTTTTAATTCTTTGACTGCATTGATAGCACATTGTTTAGCTCTGTTATTCATGGTGACTTTTCTGTTCTAAGACATTGTTTAACCCTTTGACTCCACTGTTAAGCTGTGCTATTCAGGGTGACTTTCCTCTTGTTGGACATTGTTTAAGCCTTTGACTGCATTGATAGAACATTGTTTAGCTCTGTTATTCATGGTGACTTTTCTGTTCTAAGACATTGTTTAACCCTTTGACTCCACCATTAAGCTGTGCTATTCAGGGTGACTTTCCCCTTGTAAGACATTTTTTAATTCTTTGACTGCATTGATAGCACATTGTTTAGCTCTGTTATTCATGGTGACTTTTCTGTTCTAAGACATTGTTTAACCCTTTGACTCCACTGTTAAGCTGTGCTATTCAGGGTGACTTTCCTCTTGTTAGACATTGTTTAAGCCTTTGACTGCATTGATAGAACATTGTTTAGCTCTGTTATTCATGGTGAATTTAATCTTGTAAGGCATTGATTAACCCTATAACTCCACTGTTTAGCTGTGGTATTCAGGGTGACTTTGCTATTGTAAGACATTTTTCAACCCTTTGACTCCACTGTTAAGCTTTAGTGTTCAGGGGGACTTTTCTATTGTAAGACATTGCTGAACCCTTTGACTCCACTGATTAGCTGTGGTATTCAGGGTGACTCTGCTATTGTAAGACATTCTTCAACCCTTTGACTCCGCTGTTTAACTGTGGTATTCAGGGTGACTTAGCTGTTGTAAGAGATTGCTTAACCCTTTGACTCCACTGTTTAGCTTTAGTATTCAGGGAGAGACCTTGCTATTGTCAGACATTATTTAACCCTTTGACTCCACTGTTTAGCTGTGGTATTCAGGGGATCATTTCTATTGTAAGACATTGCTTAACCCTTTGACTCCACCGTTTAGCTTTAATATTCAGGTGGACTTTCCTATTGTAAGACATTGCTTAACCCTTTGACTCCACTGTTAAGCTGTGCTATTCAGGGTGACTTTCCTCTTGGAAGACATTGTTTAACCCTTTGACTCCACTGTTAAGCTGTGCTATTCAGGGTGACTCTCCTCTTGTAAGACATTGTTTAACCCTTTGACTCCACAGTTCAGCTGTGGTATTCAGGGTGACTCTCCTCTTGTAAGACATTGTTTAACCTTTTGACTGCATTGATAGTACATTGTTAAGCTCTGTTATTCATGGTGATTTTCCTCTTGTAAGGCATTGATTAACCCTATGACTCCACTGTTTAGCTGTGGTATTCAGGGTGACTTTGCTATTGTAAGACATTCTTTAACCCTTTGGCTCCACCGTTTCGCTTTAGTATTCAGGGGGACTTTGCTATTGTAAGACATTGCTTAACCCTTTTACTCCACTGTTACGCTTTAGTATTCAGGGGGACTTTGCTATTGTAAGACATTGCTGAACCCTTTGACTCCACTGTTTAGCTTTAGTATTTAGGGTGATCTAGCTGTTGTAAGACATTGCTTAACCCTTTGACTCCACTGTTTAGCTTCAGTATTTAGGGGGACCTTGCTATTCTAAGACATTCTTTAACCCTTTGACTCCACTGTTTAGCTGTGGTATTCAGGGGATCTTTTCAATTGCAAGACATTGCTTAACCCTTTGACTCCACTGTTTAGCTTTAATAATTCAGGGGGACTTTCCTATTGTAAGACATTGCTTAACCCTTTGACTCTACTGTTTAGCTGTGGTATTCAGGGTGACTTTCCTATTGTAAGACATTCTTTAACCCTTTGATTCCACTGTTTAGCTTTAGTATTCAGGGGGACTTTCCTATTGTAAGACATTGCTTAACCCTTTGACTCCACTGTTTAGCTTTAGTATTTGGGGTGACTTAGCTATTGTAAGACATTGCTTAACCCTTTGACTCCACTGTTTAGCTTTAGTATTTAGGGGGACCTTACTATTGTAAGACATTTTTTAACCCTTTTGACTGCACTGTTCAGCTGTGGTATTCATGGGATCTTTTCTATTGTAAGACATTGTTTAACCCTTTGACTCCACTGTTTAGCTGTGGTATTCAGAGTGACTTTGCTATTGTAAGATATTCTTTAACCCTTTGACTCCACTACTTAGCTTTTGTATTCAGGGGGACTTTGCTATTGTAAGACATTTTTTAATCCTTTGACTCCACTGTTTATCTTTAATATTCAGGGTGACTTTCCTTTTGTAAGAGATTGTTTAATCCTTTGACTCTACTGTTTAGCTGTGGTATTCAGGGTGACATTCCTCTTGTAAGACATTATTAAACCCTTTGACTCCACTGTTTAGCTGTGGTATTTAGCGTGACTTTGCTATTGTAAGACATTGTTTAACCCTTTGACTCCACTGTTTAGCTGTGGTAATCAGGGTGACTTTCCTCCTGTGAGACATTGTTTAACCCTTTTACTGCACTGTTTAGCTCTATTTTTCATGTTGCCTTTCCTCTTACATGATACAAGATCTTGTACAAGATCTTTCTCTTATAACAAACTTAATTACAAGGATAGATTTAGACAGACTGGTTAGATTGAAGGTCAAATAAGTAAGAGGGCAAAGGTCAGTGAACATTGCCAAACTTGGCTTAACATGGAAAAACAGAATGTGATATTTTCATTTCACATAGGAGTCTAATGGTACTTTGCCCACCAAACATACATGTTTTCTGAGAATAAATCTAAATGGAGCTAGCCAAGAGGCGGAGGCATATTAATCTACTGTGTGGGAGTCTAATTGCTCGTTTTTTATACTTCTTTCAGATTGAAGAGGTAAAGAAGAGGTATCGGTCCATAGATGAGCTCAAGAAAGAATTTGCTGAGATGGAACTCAAAGTGGAGACGGACTTTGAGGTCATGAAGAGGCTCGTCACAGAATACGAGGAGAAGCCCTCAACTGAGAATAGGAAACTTGTCCTCCAGGATCTGGAGTTTTATGTGCATCAGGTAAAATTGGGATCAGTGTCAATAATGATAATGATAATATTCAGTTTACATTCTGCCTAATGTGCCTAATATCTCTAAGCTCTTAAAGGGCCCCTGTCAACCAAATATTTCTGGTCTTTAAATTGCTAAGACATGTCATATTAACAACTTTCCATGTGTATTTTCACTTGAATATCATTTAATGACAAAAAATGTGATTTTCTGTCATAAATAATAGATATTTCAGAGTTTCTAAGCCTGGCCCATAAAACTAAATCTATTTCACGCGATCGCTGTCAATCATGATGTCACATGACTACTTTGTCACAGGGGGAAGTTGTTTCCCGAGCTCTGTGTTGAATGCCCATGTTTTGAATTGCTGTGTCGAAGAATTGGCCATGTAATTTGCCCCCAGTTGGAAGAATTCAAGAGAAAATGCCGAAGAGGTGCATAGTGGCAGGGTGAACTAACACCTCAAAAGTTTGTGTGAGCCTGCACTTTTTCTCAATAAATGACAAATGAAGATAACATATCTTGTCTCCCATGAGCAGGCTTTATGCACACATTTGATGGCATCCTACATATTGACGAGATGAATGGTCTTGTGTCTCTCTCTAGGTGGATAATGCGGTGGATTTCAAGCAGCTTGGTGGATATGACCTCATCATTGCAGCCCTCAACAGTACGGAGGAGGAGATCCGGGCGGAGGCAGCGCACGTCATTGGGTCTGCGGTTCAGAGGTGAGTGAGTGTGGGTGGGGCAGATGTGATGCTGCAGTTACTGGGTGGGATTTACAATGTATATGGGTGTGTGTTGGTAGAAGGAGGGGGTTGGTACATTGTAGATGGGTTTTGTCAGTGCAACCCTGAATTGTATGGAGGAAGAGATTCGGATAGAGCCAATGCACGTCACTGGGTTTGCGTTTCATATGTGCTTGAATGTAGGTGGGGCAGATAAGAAGTTTTAGTTACTGGGTGGGATTTGTATGGGTGTGTGTTGGTAGAAGGAGGGGGCTGGGGGATGGGGGTGTGGGGTGGGGGGTTGGTGGATGGGTCTTGTCATTGTTACCCTGAACTGTATGGAGGAAGAGATTCGAAGGGAGCCAGTGCACGCCATTGGGTTTGCGGTTCATAGGTGAGTGAGTGTGGGCGGGGCAGATGTGATGCTGCAGTTACTGGATGGGATTTATATGGGTGTGTGTTGGTAGAAGGAGGGGGGGGGGGGTGGGGGGTTGGTGGATGGGTCTTGTCATTCGAGAGAGATTCGAAAGGAGCCAGTGCATGTCATTGGGTTTACAGCTCAAAGGTTTGGTGTGTGGGCGTGGCAGATAAGAAACTGGAGTTACTGGATGGGATGTAGATGAGTGTATGTTAGTAGGAGCAGAGGGGTTGGAGAGGGAGGGGGGGGGGGGGGCTAACCTAAACCCACTGCTATTTGAAGCAATGAAGGTCACCCTCTTTATTCTATAACAATAAACATAGCAAGATAAATTATAGTGAAACGCCTGCAAGAATCCCCAGGAT
The DNA here is from genome assembly GCA_963669155.1 of Arbacia lixula. Taxonomy (NCBI): domain Eukaryota; kingdom Metazoa; phylum Echinodermata; class Echinoidea; order Arbacioida; family Arbaciidae; genus Arbacia; species Arbacia lixula. The sequence goes on from OZ022584.1 coordinate 25,408,826, forward strand.
CTACCGCAAGTACTGGTAGGCAATGATATCCAAGAAGACGAAAGGGTAGGCTGTCCTTGTGTTAGCAGATAGATGGGTCATCTTGTAATCGAACAAAGAATCAATATCCACAGTCTGAGCATGTTTTTATTGGCTACCCATCCAATCCTGTATCCATTAATAGAATTGTCACTAACTTAGCAATGTTCCCATCAGTTTGCTCCATCCTTTGTCACTGAATTGTTCAGATGGTACAAACCAGACAGGACATTTCATACTCGTACAAAGTCCTTCTTCTATGTCCCACAAATTACAAGAAAATCTTAGAAAGGAAATTAATTTCCCATACAGCTACTGTTCTATGTAATAACTTGCCAGATTACTTCAAAAACTTTGGAACATACAAAAAGTTTAGAAGTAATTTGAAAACATTTGTTTCATTTTTGTAAATATCACAACTCTGAGCTGAGTAAACTTTTACTATTTTTCATGTTTTCTGTACATGAATTATATGCTATACCAAACCTAAAGATCTTATTGTTATTATGATAAGAATGTATGATTAGAGAGTTTCATTATGTGTAAGAAATATGAATTTCTAAATGTTATGTTATGCTATGTCACTCCCTTGTGTGTTGTATGTGTGTGTGATGTGTTACTGTGGTATGTGTGATGTGGTTCTGTATGATGAGATGTTTTACTTTGGTATAGGAATCATTACATTGTTGGCATGGTCCAGTACTTGATGTATGGTTTGGATGTATTCTTTAGAGTCCACAGGTTGCACAGAGCTGCAAAGTCTCCTTGAGTTCACATGAGACTCCCTGAAAAGAGTCCAATATTACTGCGTTGTATGCATGTGATATAAATCTCCCTGATTTCTGATGAAATTTGCTCAAACCATCCTGATTGTTGAATTTCAATGTTGGTAGCCCCGTTTGCAAGGTCTTCAACTGTTTGTGCCCTATTTTGCCCCTCACATGCTGAAATGTATATCTTATTTGTTTATCTTACGAGCATACAGTATTTTTCATGTTTTGTTTTTCAGTACTCTGATATAATTATTCTCTTCATTTACATCTCATGTCTTATGAGTGAGAAATGAAGCATTTAATTGAACCGATCTATCCTCTTCACCATGACCCCCATCCATGCAGCAACCCTAAGGCCCAAGTCATTGCCTTCGATGGAGGAGCGCTTCAGGCCCTTCTGCGGCTGCTTGCCAAGTCCCCGTCGCCCCTCACCCAACGGAGGGCGCTGTTCGCTCTCTCCTCGCTTCTGCGCTTCTTCCCGTACGGCCAGCAGAGGTTCCTGGACCTGGGTGGACTGAGCGTGCTCACTGGGATCATGAGGGAGGAGGGCGGGGCCGATCGGGTGCCCATACGGGTCAAGAGCGTGACGTTTCTGCACGATCTGCTAACTGAACAGGTTAGAACCAAGTTTCAATAATAGTTTATAAGAAGTCATTTTATGCATGATCTGCTTTGTTTATGTAAAAAAAGACTATTTTTGTGTAATGTGGGTTTATGTTGTAGTACATTTAATACTTAAACAACTCTGATGAATAACTCTGATGAATCTCATGAGGTAACTCTGCTGATAAAACTCAGGAAACAATTCTGGAAATATAACTGCTGCTGAAATAATTCTGGAAATATAACTGCTGCTGAAATAATTCTGGAAGTACCTGCTGAAACTCTCTGAGCTCTCTGAATATATACTCTTACTGTCTGAAGTTTGAAGTAAACAATTATAGTGAAATTCATACAGAAGGTCAGTTTCTTGGATGCATGATGATCTCACAGAAACTGGACCTTACCTACGTCATCCTAAATTCCAGTAAATGTTATTCAGGCACTAGCCCCATAGACCCCGAGGGTCAGCTATAACCTTGAGGGTAATTCGGCTTCTGGAAAGTGGTCATTAAAGATTGTCCGTCCCTTTTGCAAGCTTAAAATTTGAAATCGTATATAACAATCGTAAATTGAAGAAAGTGTGATTCAAGACCATTTCTAAGAATATAGCATGTTGAAGCTTTCTGTATATGTAAAATATTTCAGCCGTTAAATTTCAAACCGACTTTTTTCGTACTACGAAAAAAGTATTAGTCTTCGTTACAGTATCTATGTGGTTATTATGTATGTGTGAAATCCTAATTTTATGAGTAATAATTTATAATTTTATGAGTAATTACCAAACTATGGAGATGATTCCTTCTATACAACAATTTTTTTCATAATGCGTTTTTATAATTTAATAAACAGATTAATCAATAGAGCAGATATTTCAACACAAACTGCTAAGAGCCTGAGGCAAAGACTATTAATCAGACGTTGTTTACGTGCATTATTTGAATTTTAAACTACGTATCAGTTTCAAATTATGAATATACAGCTTGCTAACACTTCTCTATGTGTTTTGCCAATGTTTCGATCGTTTTGTGGTGAACTGCAAAAGGGACGGGCTGTCTTTAAAGTGGAAACATTATTTGGGCAGGGGAGTGATAAAAGGACTTATATCACATAACACTATGTTCATAGTGAGAGTAAGCCATTTCATATAGGGCATGTTTATCAACTCTTTTTTTGGTAGAATTAAGGTTTCCAAACAAGTTTAAATTTTTTTAAACACGTTTCAGGGAGTTGATAAACGCAAAGGTGTTTTGATTATGGGGTGCGGAAAGCTGTTTTGAAACACGCAAATTTGTACCATCCTAAATGCATTTGAGCCAGAACCATATTTAAAGAAGCGAGATAAATGCGAAGCTGTTTTGAAACGGCTTTAAACCACGTGTTTTCGGTGACAAGGCAGGTTTTCGACTTGGACGATCAAGTTGATAAACGCACTGTTTTTTTAAACACGTTTGGAAACGCGTTTGGAAATGCGTTCGTATAGGCCTTTGGAAATTTTAAATTTCTGAAAAGTTGATAAACACGGCCGTGGTCTCAAGCTCACAGACCAAGTCATGAAGCTGCTGGAACGATTGCTGGACTCCTACATCCGCAACATGGTGTGCATTGATGAAATGCAGTTCGGCTTTGTGCCTGGCAGAGGCACCACTGATGCCATCTTCATTGTCCGCCAGCTGCAAGAGAAGTACATCGCTGCCAACAAACCACTCTACTTCGCCTTTGTCGATCTCGAGAAGGCCTTCGATCGTGTGCCCAGGAAGGTCCTCTGGTGGGCCCTTAGGAGTCTCGGTGTTGAGGAGTGGGCTGTGCATGTCATCCAGGGCATGTACTCCAATACCCGGAGTCGTGTACGGGTTAATGGTCAGTACAGTGAGGAATTCAATGTGGGTGTTGGCGTGCATCAGGGTTCTGTTCTCAGTCCGTTGCTCTTCATCCTGGTGCTGGAGACACTTTCCCATGAATTTCGCACTGGCGTGCCATGGGAGCTCCTCTATGCTGATGATCTGGTTGTCATTGCTGACTCACTGGAGGAGTGTGTCTCAAAGCTGAAGGCCTGGAAGACTGGCATGGAGGGCAAGGGTCTTCGTGTCAACATGAAGAAGACAAAGTTCCTGATCTCTGGTGTTGGCCTCGATGTTCTGAAGAACTCTGGCAAGTTCCCTTGTGCTGTTTGTCGCAGAGGTGTTGGCGTGAATTCTATCGAGTGCTCACAGTGCAGGCTCTGGGTCCACAAGAAGTGTAGCAGCATCACTGGTCCACTGACAGCTGACCCAGCCTATGTCTGCCCGAGATGTCGCGGTGTGGCACGCCCAATTGATGGCAGACCAGTGACCAAGGTGGATGTCGACGGCACCATGCTCGATGTTGGGGCCTCCTTCTGCTACCTGGGCGACATGCTGTGCGCCGGTGGGGGTTGTGATAGTGCCATTGCCGCCAGATGTTGTGTGGCCTGGGGAAAGTTCAGGAAACTTCTGCCCATTCTCACCACCCGGCACCTCTCACCTAAGGTGCGTGGCAAAGTGTACACAGCCTGTGTTCGGTCGGCTATGCTCCACGGTAGCGAGACATGGGCACCGAATGCTTCCGACCTTCAACGGCTACGCAGAAATGACCGCTCCATGATCGTTGGATCTGTGGCACCAAAGATCAAGATGAAACTCCCTCGGCTACACTTCTCCAGAAACTTGGTATTGATGACATCACTGCAGTCCTGCGCAGCCGGCGCCTCAGATGGTCTGGACATGTGCAGCGTGCCACGTCCTGTATTAACTCTGTCACAGACTTAGTAATTCCTGGCATCAGAGGGCGAGGAAGGCCGAGGAAGACATGGCTAGAATGTGTGAGGAAAGATGTGAGTGAATGTGGCCTGTCTGGCATTGACCCGCAAGACAGAGTCGCATGGAGAGCTGGTGTGCGACGTTGCCTGGTGTTGCCAACCCCATCGAATGGGACAAGTCCAGCACCCTAAAGACGAATTTGGATTTGATTGATTGATTGATTGATAGATGTATGAACAGCAGTTTACTTAACTGAATTGATCATGTTTGCACAATATTAATGAATACCAAGGAATGGTACTACGCACCCAGGAAGACAGAAAGTTAGGTGGAGAGATGAAATTAGAAAATGTCTTAGTGTGACCTGGATGAGAAAGTCACAGGAAAGATCAGAGAGGCATCACCTTGGAGAGGGCTTTACCGTCCAGTGGGTTGACGATGGCTTAATGACGATGATGACGACTGGCATGCAAGTCATGCACATATTATCATATGTACAGATAAAAAACAGACCCTCAAAATGTATTCCAACATTAAGTAATCATGCTTATAGACATTGTGGTGATGAATATTCAATCAGGCCATTGAATCTTCTAATTAAACCATTTAAATAGAACAAATAGCTGAACTGCTATTCCAATATTACATGACATATCTTGAGTACTGTTGTTGTATTTCTGCAATAACAGTGATGTTTTTCTTTAAACTGTAAGTGTGAATTTTATGCTTTGGTTCAAATTTTGTATGCTAGGCTTATTCCTGCTTTTAGTGTTCCAACACAAGTGTTTGTGACAGATAATGATAATAACATCGTTGTGCTGTACCCAAGTGATTTCCCTCTTTATTCATTAATTAATTATTTAACTTCTGATATTTTAGACATGGTAGCCCATTGAAAAGGAAAAGAAACTCTTCTCATGTTATGTATGAAGAGAATCTCTGTCAATCATCACCATTCCATGTATGGATTCTAAAAGAAAATGTATTCAAATCATACATGAGGTAAAGTGAAAGATTTCAATTAAAGATCACACAACACAGAAATCCATACCATTGTTGTACAGGCATAAAATACTATTGGCAGAGATGTAATGAGGCATCATGTCTGTCCTCTGTGACAGAACTAACTCTCTATGCATCGTTTAGGCATTTCTCCACAAATAGTACACAATATGGTCAATGGCAAATGCCCTGTGGAGTGATTTATTAATTTGACAAAAAGGCTTCAAGTCATTTCCTGAATGAACGAATCCCCCCACCCCTCAAAGAAAAAAAAAGGAAAAAGAAAAAAATGAGAAAATGAGCATGTAAGAAATTCTGTAGAGCACATCAATATAGTAAATATCACAAAATGATGCAGAGATATGATTTATTGGACGATCAAACGTGACTTCAGCACATCTGAGTAAGACTAGAACTATTAGTACAGTCTCTGAATTTATTATTTGTCTACACACATGGGAATAATTTGATATGGTTCATGTGTCCATATTTCCATATTTCTGCATAATGTGGCTGGGGTAATTATGTGATGGTGATTGCCATATGATGTTTTATCTGCATGAATATCTAGAATCATTTTATTAAAGAGATTTAGGCCAGAGACAGAAAAAAAGGGAAGGGATGGTCTATTGCTGACTTCCGTACAATTTATGGAATTTTGACTTTTCATACATCACTGGAGGCGTGCGTTTTTTCAAATGTTCGTCAAAATGAGACTTTATTGCGGCAAACGAATGTGAAATTCGTTTTCAGTGGATATTTTTACATAGATTAGTGAGAAATTATTTGTCTAATTTGTCTAACCCTTGAAACAGAAAAGAAGGAGGAGATATGGGGGGGGGGGGGGGGGGTGGATGCACTATCCATCCTTTGTCCACAATCAGGAATGCCCAAAATATTTCATTCAAGTGAAGATCTGTGCAGATTTATCTGTAGCCTTCATACAGAAGCTGAAAACCATGAAAGAGAAAGGGAAAAAGAATGTATCCCGCCTGCCTTCTCAGTTGGTCATACCTTTATTCTTTATTACTCTGTGTTATCCATATATTATCACGCCACAATAACGTGGATGTTTTTTTTTATGCAGTGAAGATGATTTCCAATTCACAAATATGCAACCCAATGGCTGACCAAAGGGATTTAAAGCTTTTGAGATGGTGAATGAATCTGTACTTCTTAAGCCTTCCAGCGAATGAATGGTGATGAATACTGATGCGAGACACACAGCTTAAAGTAACATTACAATGTGCTTTTCACAAAGTGGACTTTGATGTCATAATGAATGAACTTGTTGTGTGCCAGTGTGTGTTTTATCACAAATGATAAACATAAATCCCATAAAGCTGTAGTTTATTAGGCATTCAAAGGGTTCAGTTTTTAAGTACTTTGAGGGTAATTATTTTCTTGGATTTGTTTGTGAATATATTTGTGCTTGCTTGTGGGTGTGGTGATAGAATTGTTCTATTCTTATCAAAATGTTCATGTACTACGTAGTTCAACCCACTTTTAGCTCCACCAGTCCTTCAAACACAAAATGAAACCTGCAAAACACTCTCAAAATAGAACTACCTGTAAGCAATAGAAAAGAAAGCCATATTTCTAAATGCAAACTTGTTTATAACCCTCCCTCTTGCAGGAAGATGTCCTCAGCTCGAGCGACGAGTTGACAGATGTCGGCAGAGAAAGAAAGTTGCAGTATGAAAAGTGAGTCAAATATTCTTCCGCATCTCAGCGAGAGCCGCTAATGCATTTTGGTAATCTTTCGTCCCACTTCCATGCCCATGTGAATATTGTGTTTCCCCCTCTGTCCCAGTCATCCACGGCTCACCCCTCCCACCCCTCCTATCCTCATAAGCAAATCATCTCTTGCCCTCCTCCCTATGATCCGTTTTGTTTGCCCCCGACATATAATCCTCTCACACCTTTCCAGGCCAAAGGTCTACTTAAGCTTTGATATGACGAGCTTTCACATTTGCCCAATTGATTTCTCATGCCCAGCGGTATGATCATCCTGCCGCTTCTAGTACCCTTCTTTCTCACCTCAAAATGGTTTCATATTAGGCAAAAAAAAGCAAAGAAAAGAACAACAATGCATTTCTTGAAAACAAAAGAAGCATGCATTTCCCTAAGGCAAAAATCATTTCAGTGCTTTGAAAAATGTTAATTTTAAAAGTGACCAGAATTGGGACAAAGACAATAGTTTGTTTTCGTATCATGCTGTATCATGTTGTTAGGTTTACTATGTCAATTATTCAGTGTAGTGTAATTATATCATTCGATTTAGGGTTAATAGAGTCGTGCCGATATCAAATGAAGGTTTTCTAGAAAGTGAACCAAATTATGAAGTCACAAATTTCATCAGTTGCAGTCACAATACTCTGGAGAAGAATATTGAGTATTTTGTTTTTTGTAATTTGCTTTCTTTGAAAATAGAACAAAAACAGAAATTAAAGGAAACATGGCTAGAATTATTACTTAAAGAACTTGTAGAATTTGATTTCAAATTGGTTTGTTTTTATTACAAGTTACTTACAACACAGACAAGACATCTGCTACATGGATACCATTTCTTCTTGACATAAAGTTTGAACAAGGCTTGATTTAAACTAGAATGAAAGAGTCCTCATGCTATTTTAAGCAATCTTTAAAGTACATGTCCAAACTTCGAGAAAGTAGATTTCTTGCTACTCAATTTGTGAAGCCTTTTTGGAGAGGGGAGCCTCTTCATTCAAGTAGAATGAGAAATATAACTGATGACACAGATAAAGATCCAGTGTAGAAGAAGAAGGAAAAGAACTTAATAAGGCTGCAACAAATCGTGTGGTCATACATGTGCCTAAAGGGACAGTCTGAGATAGCAAATATTTAATAAGGCTGCTACAAATTGTGTGGTCATAGTTAAAGGGACAGTAATAGATAACAAATATTTGATAAGACTGCTTCAAATGTTGTAGTCATACTTAAAGGAACAGGGGGGGGGGGTGGCAAATATTTGATAGGGCTGTAACAAATTTTGTGGTCATACTTAAAGGGACAGAAGGAGATGATAAATGTTTTATTCAGGCTGCGCTAAATCTTGTTTTCATTTTTAAAGGGACAGTTTGAGAAACGTGGTGCGATGTGATGTACTCTCCCAGAATAGTGAGAACACAATATTAGCAGTCTTAGTTGATATACTGTTACAACATCATGATCAGGAATCTAAAGTTGTCTGATCTGTTTTCATGTAAAAAGCTTGAAATGTTAGGGGAAGACTAGCAGCAGTAAGGCCTTGGCATCATTTCCAAAACTTTGCAAAAATGCTGTATTTCATCCATTTGTAAAGTATGATTGTGTGCTTCAGGTCATTCACATTATTCAGGTCAATACCTCTCTATACAGCTCTTCCCATGGGAAACACAAAAAGTGGTCTGTAGAGACAGGGGATCTTTATGGACAGTATTCTTCATCTAGCCTTTGGGCTTTACAGACAGTGGCCTTTGTAGAAAGTGGCCTTTATAGCTGGTCGTCATCACTCGCTTATAGCAAGTTTCAACCATGTTTTTTTAATTCTCCCATGGTCAATTCCTGCAACCAGTTAAGATTAAATATACTTGCATATATTTCAAAATGGTTGCAGGGATTAGGATAGTACATGGTAATTGGGAGGTTGTACTTATTTCAACAATAGACAAAAGTTGACGTCAAGGGTGTCGATGCCCTTTAACTGGGTATAAAAAAAGCACTCAGTCCAGCATTCGAGTCACTGTCACTCTTCAAAGTGATTACAAATTAGTGAAAATACAAGAGTCTTTGTTAACTCAAGCAGGTGCCAGTAATGCAAAGATATATGTGGACAATTCAAGAGCTGTTGATTGTCACCTGTCAGTGATAAGGAGGGGAATGTAGCCTGTGGCAATGCTTTGGCCTAATTTGCTCAAGTACGGGAAAGGTTAGAGAGCTAATAAGTCTGAAGAAGACGAAATGGCTCAATATGATCACCAAATATGGCCCTTGGGGATCTCTGATGAAGCAACCTCCGTATCTACGCTTCTTCGTGAGGAATGATGACTTGAGGGGGAAGAATCGGATAAGCCAGTCGTTATCGTCCATGTAGTGTGGTTTTAACCACAAACCTCTGTATCCTTTTAATGTATTCAGTTTCATACATTGGCATGTTAATGATCAGAGTGCTCGGTTTTCGGCCATGTCAGATGTGCATGAATTACACAAACACAACAACACATTAATTCATAAAGAGGAAAAGACAATTCTTGTGCGGGAAACACACGTTTAAAGATAGTGGATTTCCATTTTTTTTTAATCCATGAAAGTTGATATAGATGAACAGAATACCCCAACGATGCCATGTATGAAATTTTAACAATCATAGCTGCAGGAACCTTTTCAGAAAAAATGAAAAAAAAAGCATTGTTTACAGTCAAAACATACCATTTGGTAGTAACCATAGTCAACATTCATACATGTATACTGTGTTGTACCAGTCAGTGCATCGCTGTGATGCAGAGAGCAGTAATGACCTGTCTGACCTGGCTGACCTGTCAATTTGAAATCGAGCAACCGATATAATTGGACTTAAAGTCACCTTCCTGTTGTAATATTTGAAGAGAAGTTCTTTTACAACATTTTCTTCCATTCTTGGCTGTATGCATATTTGACCCTCTGAAGGGCTACTCTACATTTAAGTCTGGCATTCTCTTGATTCTTGATTCAAGCTCTTACATGGCTGTTATGGCTTTGTGAATCAGGGGTCATATCCATGAAACCATGTGACTCATTATGGAAAATACATGAAGCTGTATGCATGGGCTTTTAAAAACGTAGCTACTGAGGCTTAGTGGCTTCATGGATATAGCTCAAGCAGAACAACCGGTATGGATGTTCAGTAATTTCGTTCTAAAGATTAACCTGAATTCTGAAAATTCTAGGGATATATGGAATGTTCACAAACAAGTAAATGTGTGTTCTATTTCATGTAAGGCTGGAATTACTAATTTTCTCATTAGAATACAAAAGTTTAAGGTGGCACAATTCTGACAATTACCTGTTTGTTGACCAGAAATAGTTTTATAGGGCTTCATGAACTCTGATCTAGTTAGGATCTCAATATTTTGCTATGGAACTATGATAACCAAGGGGGTGTGGCTCCATTGCACTCTATGAGACATTTTAAGTTTGGTCATAACCTGTCATAGACCTATCGTCCATGCAGCAGATAATGCGGGAATCGTGCTGCTCATTATCTGAATGAAGAAAAGCCATCCTGCAAATATTCAAGGTCAGTAAAGAAGGGGTTAAGATTAGGAAGTTGGCAGCTCTGCCCCAAGAGGTTATTTCAAATTTCATATGTGGTACTACATGTCTTCAACAAGACATGAATGATAAGGCATGTGAATGGGACAATCAATGAGTGTAAAGAGCTTGCATAGAATCACACCCAACAAGGAATGCTCCAAGTAGAGTGGAGATGGTGCACATTTGACATATTAGAGGTTAGCCCTAGGGGTGGTCTCCTTTGTCGCCTTGTTATGAATAATTGACATTGGACTTTACTCTTTCGCTATTAGAGGTAGGAATCTGGCAGATTTGATCATCTACTGACTCTCTAAATGGTGCTTGATGATAATGCTTCATTAATCTCTTATTGAGATTTTGAAAAGAGGAGGAGAGAGAGAAAGAGAGAGAGAGAGAGAGAGAGAGAGAGAGAGAGAGAGAGAGAGAGAGAGGGGGGGGGGGGAAGAGAGGGAGGGAGAGAGAGGGAGGGATGCTAACTAGTTTCCAGTGTTTTTTTTTTTAATTTCATTCCAATTAAAAGTCAATTACAACAAAATAATCAGGTTCTGCTTTAATTATTTTTAGAGTCTGCTGTGATAAAAAATGTGTGTACACTTTATATTGTAATCTACACTTCTCTTAAAAAATCATATTATTTTCACTACTCTAACTTCCACAATTTTTTTTAGAAAATACTGAAATAAGAATAAAAAAACAAATGTATTCATTCAGTATGAAAATGTCTCCAAGCCCAAGAGGATGGGAGAGATAGATAGTGAGAGAGAGTGAGAGAGAGAGAGAGTGTGTGAGAGAGAGAGAGAGGGAGAGGGAGAGAGAGAGAGAGAGGGGGGGGGGTGGGAGGGAAAGGGAGACAGACAAACAGAAAGAGAAGAAAAAGAAAGAAAGAGTACGAAGGAGAAGGGGGAAAGAAGGAATATGCCATCCAAATGCTGCTGTGTTGGATGCTGCAATGACACAAAGAGTTTTGCACCCTTTCTTTTGCAATTTCACCATACTTTACCCATACCAGTGATAGAACAGACATAACAAGTTGCTGATCACCTTTAGGTTTTAAAGGGTTTAACAATTCACAACAAGTCTTTATCCTACCAGTTTCTATTTTAAAGGACCTATTCTGATTTACCCCCTCCCCACATTGTGATTTTTCCCCTCTGTGGTTTGTTTTAATCCGTTCTTGACAGAGCCTGTGTTTTTGTGCGTTGGCTTTTCTCCACTCCAATACTGAGCAGCTCAACTCCCTGATCATCTGCTGAATGAACAGCAAATGAAACCACACCCAATTTTGTACTGCAATTCCATAGCAAATTTTGACATCCTAACTAACAAGGCTGGGGTTCAGCAAGTCAGAAATCTAACCATGAGCAACTGGCTAAGCCCATTTGTCATATTTTTTTTTGCATGTTAAGGATTAAATCTCCTTGGGCCCACCCCTGTGTATTTGTGTCAGGGCAAACTAGTCAATCCTCCGTGTTGCACCTCTGAGTATACCTACCCCACTAGTGGCTGCGCCATACTCAGCCCTGATCTGTGATCCATCGTTCTGTGACCGTAAACTTATAGTTTGTTCTCAGGAGATACATGAATACAGGGAATGAAGATTGACAATTGTTCTAGTTTCTTCATTAAATTAGAATCTGTCTTCATTTCGTGTCCGCCTTTGTGAAAGAAACTAAGCCCCTCACATATTCTTGACCTATTTTTAGGCATCCCATGATGAATGCGTCATCTAGAGCTCTTTGGGGTTACATCTTTCCGTGCCCTTTAGGGTAAAGTCAAATGCCAGGATTTGTATTGTGCAATGTAAGTTAATCATGATTACATGTCATAGCTGGTATCAAATGCTGATGAACAAGATGCCCTGAGAGTTTTACTGCAAGCAAAAATGAAACAAAACATTTTTTTATTAATTTCGTAATTTCGTTATTAGTTCTTTAGGGAAAAGGCCAAGGCATACAATGTATAAAACATTGATGTTCAAGTTTAAAGTTCAAGCACTTCATTGCACAATCGGACCTTTTATCATAGCTTGTTTGGTATGACATTTAAAGATAGGATAGCCTTTCTCAAAAAAACATGAAACTCAATGGGAATCTGCAGTTTACCCTAACGATAATATGTCTGAAAACTCATAGTCGTAGCCTGATGAACCATGTCACGAAAAGTGAAAGCCTTTCTTGCTTCATGCGTGAAATGCCCCAAATGCCTGCAAATTAGGTCTGTAGGTATTGCAGATTGCAAAGATGAGAGGAATAAGGACACTAATAGGACAGCCTCGTGCTGACCTAAAATCATTCATAAGTCTGCAAATGAGACAGTGAAATATGTAGCAAGTAGCTGTGCTGAGCCAGGTGCACTTGATTTTTATGTGTACATAGATATTTGCACATCCACAGAGTTAGGCAGAAACTTGGGGAAGTCCTGATTCCATTTTTTCATGATTGGGATTTGTTCTTTAATAAAGAGTGCCCTCCATTGGCCAGGAAATGTGCATGGCCAAATTCTCACTTACATGAATTAAGAACATCTTGGGAAGACATTCTGGGATACCAATGTTGTCTTTCCTAGACTCTTGCTGACTTTAATATGGACTTGGGAAGGTACTGTGGGAAGTTTTTGAAATACACGTTCCACCTCAGAGGTTTAGGAGTAGGCACTCGCATGTGCAGTGCTTGTACCTCATAACATGCAATACACATGGTGCATAATTCACACACAGGCATGTAATGTGAATTATATCTGTGTTTGTTGTGCTTTTATGGTATTGTATCTAAGCATTTGTCAAATATCAAATATCTCTCAATCTCTGGGCATGGTGCATCCCACATTATGTGCACTATCTCCATACATCTTTGGAGTGTCCCGCTCAGGATATTCAGAAGGGCTTTCAATTCAAATGGGTTTTATTTCATAATCATAAAATGTAAAAATTCTCCTAAGCTTTTAAACAATGATGGGTGGCAGTTATGGAGAGGTGGCAGGTGGGTGGGAAACCTTCTGCAATAGACGGTACTTATTGTCATGCTGGTTGATGTCAAGGATTACACTCTCAATCTTGTGTTTATAAAGCATGGGCTAAACCACTTGGTCACTTTCATGCTTTAACAAAAATGCAATAAACACGTACATCTATAATAGTGTGTAGTGTCTAAAATAAGTATGTGACATACCGGTAAGGATCCCAGTACACTAAAAGATAGACATATGGATAGGTTAAACCATTCAAAGTGCAACAGGATGCTGTGGTACAATGTTGCTTTCATCGCTTTATCCGCCTACGGGTAATCACGATAAACATGCCATAAATCCTTGAATGTCTAAAAAACTAATGTTTCACATACAGTATATGAGGGGAGAAAGTACACATTTGTCAATGTTTGTCATCAAATAATGTTTTCTGTGATTTATCAAAATGATCAAGTCAAATTGGCCCTAATTTGTTTGCGGGATTCTCTCCAAAGCGACCAAATCGTTTAAAGTGTACTGAACCCTCATCCAGTTATGACCTACAATCTGTCATGTTTAGCTGCAAAAAAAGAGGGATATATTCCCTGTTACCAAAAATATTTAAACAATATGTTTACCCCAAATATGTGCATCTACATTGCTCATTTATACCTAGTGCTTGATTAGAAAAAACAGATTGAATTGTCATTCTTTTTGAAAACATTATTTCTTAATGACAGCAAGGAAACCAATTGTGTGCAAATCCTAATTTTGATAATTAATTTAATGTTAACATTGCTCTTATCATGGGAAGTTATACAATGATACTTAAATAACATGCATGTTTTTAAAAAAGATGACCTTTATAAGATATTTGTTACGTTATTTTATAATATTTTACATCAGACCTGCTCAAACATACTTCAAACAGAGCTCTCCTCTAATGAAATTTGTGAAAGTACGGGAAAGGAGAAAACGCTGTCTGGAGGCAATTAACATGCCTTCATCCTCTTATTCTCATACGTGTATTATCATTCATGTGCTGTAAATTACATTAATGATTAATTTTAAAAGCTCATACAAATTACTCAAGCTATTACTTGTAACAAAACAAAGACTTTATCAGGAGATGTTGAAGGATCAACTAACTTATTTTAACCTTGTCCTTCTGTTATTAATAGCTTCTCACCTGCCTAGTGTCTGCTCCTGATATATAGACACATTACTGTTATAAAGTTCTCTTGAAAACTCATCTGTACATCATTAATTGCTTCTCACCTGTGTATTGTTACTCCATCACGATGTCGTAAGAAGCCATTATTGTATAGATAGTGGAGCCTCATTGAAATAACATTTGCGTAGTCTGTGTTTACAAAATTGATATTAAATGATAAAGCATTATGTAATTCAATAATTAAAATCATAATAATTATTTCTTTTTACAAAAAATAAATGTATTTGTATTCAGAATTTATTTTCCACATTTGCAAATAAACAAACAATGGACATCATAATGAGAGCAATATTTCAAACAACATCAAATTGTTTTAACTGACGTAGGATATAAACATTTCGAGGAGAATGTGGAGGGGTCAGTCTTGGAAGCAGAACTTGTGAATTAAAAGGCCCCAGAGAGGGTTAGGCAACACTACAATAAAACATATAATAAAATGAAATTTATTTTGGGTGATATATGGGATATACACTACAGCTTATATGAATTGGTATCTGGTCAAGGGAAAGGGAAGAAAGGGAAGGAGCCGCAGTTTTGAACCGCGGTATATTTTGTCCAGTTCAGCATGAAACATGATGCTTTTTAGGTTAATGCATTGTGTTTCATGCTGAACTGGACAAAATATACCACGGTTCAAAACTGCGGTTTCTTCCCTTTCTTCCCTATTTACCCAATGCCAATTCTTTTGAGCTGTCATGTATGTTGCATACTATTGACTGTATGGTTGGATTTGTGGTAAGGTATACTTTATCTTGGCATTATGTCATGGTATTCTAAAAATGAAATTGGGGCACTAAAATAATAACCTTCTTCTCAGAATTGATATTTCTTGTTATACACCCAGACATGCTTGTGAAACTAAATCTACAGTTATGATCAAAGGACATAGAGAAAAGAGCCTTGGGGGTCCATTTCATTTCCATCACGACATCTTCATCAAGTATCATCAGGCTGTCAAGAGCGAGAGATGGATAGTGTAGCATCAGCCGTACAGGAACAGTTAGTGGGCTGGCAATGAGATTGGAAATGAAGTGTCGTGTGGTAAATTAGATGAACATGGGAGTCAGAGAGAGAGAGAGAGAGACCGAGGGTTGCCTACAGGTGCGATTCTGATCACCTTCAACCCATAATGGAGGGATTAGCTAGAGCAGAAAGGCAAAGGTGTCATTTGTAGAATGGAGAAATCATGTCACAACCTTGGCCCAAAAAAATATAGCAAGCATTGGTGATATTGCCAAGTCGATGTGTGATCGTTTCTCTCAACTTGTTTTCCATTGTGCACATGCCATAGAGATCTAGAAGGGCATTGTCTTGGCTCCTTATAGAGAATGTATGTCTGCATTATATATAGTATGTGTAAATATTTTACATTGAAATAAACATACACCTGTTGCAAAGATGAACATAAGAGGGATCCAGATTGAAGGGCCTACAATAGCTTTATGGTAAGTTATTCATTTGACGTTACCTGTTTAAAGGGTATTAAAGACATGAGAATGTTGCATCTATGATATTATGCACATAGCATTTCATTCCTTAATCTATAAATGGCTTGACGACATTCACAGATACAATGATCGCATACACGTCTAGGTTATTTGTTGCCAAAAATGAACTGTAGCTATCAATTGCTGATGTTTTCAATCCATTAGTGATTCCTGATAGAAAAACATCAAAGGAAATTGAAGATTAAAGCAAACCTCATGATTTACAGTGTATCCCCATCCAGTAATCCAAATGTCAATGTAGAATTCCTTGAAATCCAGGCAAATTAGGTGAATACTCCTCCCCCCCCCCCACACACACAGACACCCCTCCCCCACCCCCCCCCCCCCCCACACACACAGACACAAGCACACCTCATCTTTAATCCCATTTATTTTTATTCCCCATTTAGAGCTCACAATTATTAAAACGCACGATTATTTGATAGAGAAAACAGATCAGTCCTCAAAATGACTGCAGTCTGGCTGTTAATTAAGATTCCAGACAACATCAACTATAAGGTCCTTGTGTTTACATCTACCGGTAATCATATTTTGATAACGTTTCATTATCTCTGATTAGTGATGTTCAGTTTGGGCTGTATTTAATGAAATGCGCTGTATTGTACTGGGCAGGCTGCATGTAGTCAATAAATGCATGAGATATTGTCATTTTCATTCAATTTCTGTGAAATCAATATTTTTCTGTCGTGCATGGTGTGTCGTTTCAGTAAACATGAAATGTGCACGAGTGTAATTGTGTGGGAGAAGGTCATTGTTGCAGTTCTTCATGGAATTGGTTTAATGCTTACATTCTATGGATCATGATGTTTCTTTTCATAGGAGGTACATTTTGGTTTCTCTAACCTGTAACTATAGTAACCGCCTTACATGTTTCTCTGTGCTAGATATCAGTAGACAGAAATGAGATCGAGAGGGAAGGAAAGATAGAGGGTGGTAGAGAGTAAGAGAAAAGAAGAGTAGAGAAAACTAGAAAAAGAAAGAGATTAGGCATTGAGACAGAGACTGAGAAAGAGGGTGGGTAAATTTATGTATCAATGTGTGCGTGGTAGTGTGTATTCAAGCAAGGTGAATCCATTTTGAGCCGGGAATTGTGCCATCAATATAAAAGCGGAAAAAAAGAAAGAGATGAAAAATGATGATGAGTATTAATTCTTGAGACGGAGAGCGCCTGTCAATTTACACAGCACTTGTGCTCTCAGGGGATGTTAGTGAACTAGTTGCTGTGATCGGGAAACCATGTCCCCATCAATGGAGTGGTTATAGGACACATCACATCGAGGTGAGGAATATCGGAGCGCATCGCCGTCGGCACGGCGACGCTCTGACCACTCCTGGCTATTTACATAGAGGTCTGGTAGACGGATACGTGACTCTGTTTTCTGTCATACCAGCTGTGTTTCTTGGGGCTTGGACCTGTCCAAAGCATTAACGCTAGTCGGATGGATGCGAGGTGAGATAAGGGGAGTTTCAACATAGACATTAATCCCCCTCTCTTGTCGCATCTTGTACATACTCTCGTTCGTCACTTTTGCGCTTTGTATGTAGAATAGCCATTTCATGCTATACATATGTAATATCAAAGCTAGTATTGAATCTAAATGTAAAGGGGAAATCTCCTATCTGCATTTGGATCTATCAGGAGTTACCTCTGAAATTCGGGGGTGGATTACACAGAGCATTCAAACTGAATACAACCATTTTGCCATATCATATAACAATTTTGACATAATTCAGAAAAACATATGAATGAAAATGAATGATATAACAACTTTGACATAAAAAAATTCATAAAAACATATAAATTAGGATCTATCAGGAGTTACTTCTGAAATTCAGGGGTGGATTTCACAGAGTATTCAAACCCAGTGCAATCATTTTGCCACATAAAATACAACAATTTAACAATTTTGATATAAATATTAAACATATGAGTGAAATGAACACAGCGTAAGAAAGAGAATCTTAGGTTGAAGGCACCCCCTGTTGTCATTTCACGTGAAGGTGCTATCATATGGCAAAAATTAAATCAAATATGATAGTGAACTGATTAACAATTGCAATATGCATGTTTGACCTGTCCAGGGGTTAATGCATACATGCAGTGGTGTGTCCATCTCAATATTCCACAGTTGCATGCACTGCAGTTGTGTCCATATGCTCTAGTAAAAATACTTCCTTTATAGTCTATCTTTCATTAGACTTGGAATATGGTGCATATATTTTCAACTATTGTAACTTACCATTGATGGTAACTGCCATAGCAATAGCAGTAATGCCGTAAGCCCATTGGCTGCTACCATTGAAGTTACCATTAATGGTTAGTTACAACAATTAAAAATATATATGCATCAGGGTCCGGAGCCCTGTGTCACAAAGAGTGAGTTGCAATAGGTTACAATCAAGTACAATGTTGTAAGCTATTCCAACTTTCCATTGCCACAAAATCATCACTGCTATGTGTTGCAAGCCCCAGCCAATGGATATGTTTGCAATCAATCATATAGGACTTCTGATACATCCACACAAACTGCTATCAATATCCATGTCAAGTTTCAATCAATTTCTCTTGCAATTCATGTGTGATATGGATTTAGATTGATATCAGTTGTACGATCACTAAATCGGTTGTACAATTGACCACTAGCAAACCTCTGGATATGAGGCCCTGGCCAAACTTAGGACAGTATCCAGGGGTGACACTTTCTTGTTGTTCAAAATTCATCAGGCGTTATTTGAAACTATTTTGGGATTTTAAGGACTTGGAATGATCACCTAAATTATTCCATTACACAGGTTTAATAATTACAGTAGATAGGGGAAAATTACCTGTGATGATCTCCATAATCCAAGGTTTATGTGCAATGCATATTCTTGTTAGTGGATGGCATCACACCAAGGAAAGACACACACTAAAATAGGAGGGATAAGGCTATAGGTTTGCACAGGATTATATTTCAAGCTGATAAATAAAACATATACTGTAATACTTTGTTTTCTGGGTGTATAATTAATGACAAGTTCTGACCTGAATGATATTGAACTGAAACTTATCTTTTAAAGATCTGCTATAGTAAGAATCAAAGTGTTGAGAAAACGCTTTCCATATATCTCAGCATGAACTCATGTTTAGATGAGCAGGGAATAAAAAAAATATGGCAAATCTTATGCGGCATATGAATTGTTTTGGTGTATGTTTGTTACTTTGTAATAATACTAATGGATGTGAATTGATTGAGCCTACTTCTTCGAATAAATTCAAACCAATATTGTGCAACAAGTGAAATGAAAGATGACGTGTGAACACTGATGAAGTGGAAGTGTTGCATCATATACACACAAAAGCCGCGCGTCTGAACTGGCCCCACGTAAAGTACACTTGAGGTGTTAATAATATGTATTGAAAAGTAGCCACCTGCACACTGCGCAGCTCAAGAGTGGGGCTAGAGTTACTCCGGAGAGAGCTCTCATGAAGATGAACAGATTCAAACTTTGCTGAATCGTTAAGGAGGGGTTAATACTTGAGAAGCTTTTAAAGTTCTTGGCCGTATTGGCCGTCGCCTTGTTTGTCGTTTTTTTGCCCTTGATGGCGGCATTGAAAGGGAGGGGCGAGGGGGGGATGGGTCTCGTGTACTTTTTCTGTGTGTGACTCGGACAATATGATGCGGGCTGGGCAGGGTTGGGGAGAGCACGGGCTGCAGGCCTTTATGCCAGGTGTTGATTGTGTTTAGTTGATGAATCTGGCTGGGTTAGAATTGAGTTGAGGAGGAGGAGGAGAATTAATGGATGTCTGCACGTGGAGCTGATAATATTCTTGTGCATATGAGATAAAGGTTTTTTGATGTTGATTGTGTTTGGAGCTGGTGGGGTGAGGAGTGTGTGTGTGTATATGGGGAGAGGGGAGGGGCAGTAGGGGATGGGCAAGAGCTGCAGGAGTTTGAACTTCATTGAAACAAAATGAAAATAAAAAGGGTGAAATGGATAGAAGAGTTATGGAAAGAAGAAAGTGCTGCTCAGTTCTTTACTGATACTGCAGGCTGGCGTTTTTCCCACTAAGCAGCACGACTCCCATTAATTGGACAATAAACGACAGGCAAATCTCAAATACTTTGTAGGATATAATTAAGCCACATCCCTTTGATTACTACAGTTCCATGGTAAATTTTAACATCCTAACTAAGCCAGGGTTCACAAAGCCAGAAAATCTAATAATTAGCAGCGGGTTAAAGAAGAAGGGAATATAAGATATTAGAAAGGAAATTCTATCTTACTATTAAACCAAGGTGACAGCACAGATACATTACATATTGGAGTGAAGGGACTTTCTTCCCTTCTGTCGTCAAGAGCGTGTCATCGGCATGCTACAAGGCAGCATATATAACTTGAAAGCGTAGAAGTCTTGTAATAACAATTTGATGTTGGACAACTGTGTTTGGTGGGAATGGGTCACAAATGAAGGATGAGGACTAGGGAAATCAGGAAGAGGGGAGATAAGTGTGGTGATGAAAGAATATGGGGATAGGGTTGGAGAGCTCGAGAGCTCGAGAGCTCGAGAGAGAGAGAGAGAGAGAGAGAGAGAGAGGGAGGGAGAGAGAGAGAGAGAGAGAGAGAGAGAGAGAGCTAGATTGAGCTCGAGAGACAGACAGAGATAGAGAGGGAGGGAATGAGGAGAGGAAAGAGAAACAGGGAGAGAGAGAGAGAGAGAGAGAGAGAGAGAGAGAGAGAGAGAGAGATTGAGCTCGAGAGACAGACAGAGATAGAGAAGGAGGGAATGAGGAGAGGAAAGAAAAGAGAAACAGGGAGAGAGAGAGAGAGAGAGAGAGAGAGAGAGAGAGAGAGAGAGAGAGAGAGAGAGAGAGAGAGAGAAAAGATTGGTGTGGCCGCAAAAGTGTTGACTTTACAAACAGATCAACTTGAACATCAATCAGCAAAGTATTTGCTCGTGCCCAGTATTGATGGTGAATTAGTGGTAACCAACATTTACCTTGCCAAGCTACTGCCATTCACCATGTTAACTCTGGAACATGTATTTGTGGAGGGACATCATTAGAGAGAAGCTTTTTGATGGATGGAAGAATGATGATGGAGGTGACAGAAGAAGGGTGGAAAATAAAGATGTAGAAAAAAGGTAATATGCTGACAAAAAACAATGTGAAGACAGAAAAGCAATGACAGAAGATGAAGAAAGGAAATGAAGGTTGAGAAAATGTGGAAAGGAAATGGAGCAGAGAGGATTGAAGGAAATGCCAAAGGAGAAAGGAAGAAGTAAGATGGAGACTAGACAATGAGAGATGGAAGGAAGATTGGAGATTAAGATGAAAAGAGAGAAAAGGTGGGTGCTGACAGAAAAAAAATGCAAATGAAAAAAAAAGGAATGAAGATGAAGAAAGAAAGATGGAGAGAAGAAGACTGGACATGAAGAGGAATACATGATAATGCAGATGAAAATAGATTAAAGGAAGAAGGAATTGTGATAAGGGGGGTTACTGGAGCTAGGTTGATGGAGGGGGGGGGGGGGGGGGGGGTTACAGAAGCCAAAGTCAGAGTGGTCCATTTCAAAACTGTTTGGAGTCACTCAGCAAAGGGGGGGGGGGGGTATTATTACAAGCACCTTTTCTTTTTCTTTCTTTTTCTTCTTTTTTTTTTGGGTGGGGAGTTGGTTTAAGCCCCCAAAATTCCCCAATTCCCCAACTTTTTAAATGAATTGAGATGCCAAGGGGGGCAAGGGGTTTCCCCTAACCCCCCCCCCCCACCTCCCCCCTCTCCCCCCTTCTCCCCCCTTCTCCCCCCCCCCCCCCACCTCAGTTTCGCTCCTGCATGGGGTGTGGGACAGAGGAAGGGATGAGGGATGACATCCTCTCTTTCAGTCATCCTCCACAAATTGGTGGGGATGGAGATGGACGATCCAAAATTGTCTCTGCCAGAGGCCACATGTATGTGTTTCTGTTTAGCATGAGAGTCGAGCCACCCCCAATCAAATGAGGGTAGCCCCCCTGGTCCGCTGTGATTGCTGTTGGGCAATTGCTTCTATAAGAAATGTCACGCTCTCTCCCTCCATCCAAGGCTCCCCAAGCTATGGAGAGCATAGGAATTGTGCAGTTTGACGACATATATGTCACATTATTTCTTATCCACCCTAATGGACACTGTTGATGGATGATGTTGTTTGCGCGTGTTAGTACCGTGTACCCTCGGGCGGAATGGAGTTTATCAAGAGAAATGGGAGAAAATTGGGTGAGAAAGTTATCACTAGTTCTTGCTTCGTAGAATCACTTCTTTGGCCGTAACCAACAAGTGAGGCGTGAATTGAGATGGATGGAGCAAGAGCAAGTGCGGTTGTTCTTCTTGTAATGTAGAGTCTCCAAATGGAATTAGGACGGGAAGTTGCGATGCGCAGTCACTGTCAGTGCGGTGAACTTTTTAACACAATGTTGAGAAACAGCTCATGCCTTTATTTCTGTCAACAAGCTTGATCAAATAGACCTCTGACAAATTATAGATACCGACATATCGACAAACCTCTGAGGAGCTGCTAGCCCTTTTATTTGTGTGAAACGTTATAAGCTCTTCACACCCACATACATAGAGTGATTATATCAGGATATGTAGGTATGCCTCTCACACATGACATTTTTATCAAATGATTTGTAAGATTGAATTTCTTTTTTAAAAGGTAAGGGGTAAATAGTGGTATTGAATACAAGTGGTGATCATAGTAGAACTGCCGTCATCGCCTGGGATAGATTTCCTTTAATTGAAACAATTTGACCATCTTCAGATGATTCCTTCCTCGTCTTCTGGAATCAAACAAGACTGGGTGTCATGGTCACAGCGGAACAGCACTTTATTGATTACATGATCCATAGCCTTAAACACCACCACCACTACCTTTCACCTTTACAGCGTGTCTGGCAACAAACAGAAAAGACATAGAAATGACAAATAGTCCCAAAACATGCCCCACGTCCTGATTTCTTAGCTCAGAATGTCAAACACCCATCTGTTATAGCTTGTTGTTGTTCTTCTTTTCTCCTCGCCATATTAACCTAGATATCTTCCATGCTAGCCTAGTATATTTTATCCTGTTACCTGTGTTACCGCAATGCTTGGTGAAAATTTGGATCAGGCGTGTACTGTAAGGAGCAAAAACAAGGGATTTCAAACCCTCAGAGGAACGGCGTAATTTCATTAATGAGAATACCCAGGAGCAAGTGTTCTAGACCGGCGTGTCTTATCTAGGTGCCTTAATTACCTGAAAGGAAAGTAGGGTAATGAGGTAGTGACCAGTTTGCCCCACCCAGCCCCTTCCTTTGCCCTCGCTCTAACCATCCTTTTTAACCATTGTTGTCTTCATCTGTGCAAACATTTTTATTTGTTGTATCATTAAAAAAATGTAAATAAATAGAATTCTTAAGTACATATATGCTGGGTCCAATATTTAGGCCTGTCGAAAGTAATGACATTTCTGTTACATTTACAGTAACATTTGCATAAATCTCTTAAATTCAAATTATTTTTTTGTCTCTTAAATAAAATAATAAAATATGAAAGAAATGTATTGATTTGCACTTTACAAGGTTTTGTATGCTTCAGAAAATCTGCCCTGTACAAATTTGCCACAGCACGTTGGTAACGGGACAGATGAGTTTGTAACACACTTGTCTGTCCTGTTACCAACGTGATATGGAAAATTTGTACAGGCTTAGGTTAGAAATATATAATAAATGAACCTTCAGAGCAGGATTTTAGCTGAAGTTATTTTGGAGGAAAGTAATTCAACACTCTGTCATATTTTGGCGGTACAAGGTGGTCATTATTTCAATTGATTCAGTTGTGCCAAAAAATATCCCTTTACTGTCGACAGACCCATTTACATGCTTTGCTTCCCTTTGGACCCTTCCACAAATATATTATTCATCATCTTCTCCTTCTTCTCTGTCTCAGGATCACGTAAAGATTATTATTAATCTTTTTCTCCTTCTCTGTCTCAGGATAACCCTGGCAACCATGCTGGTAGATCAGGGTTGGTGTGGGCTTGTTCCAGGGATGCTTGAAGTTCCAGATCATGACACAAGAGAGAAGATTCTCCTATCTCTTAGGACTCTGTCTCAGCATTGCGGGTATGAACGGACATCAGAGCTTAGTGAGAAGTGAGTCATAGATAAAAGCTGTAATAATACCAACACCACGACTACTACACTATATCTACTACTACTACTACTACTGCTACTACTACTACTACTACTACTATTAGTCTGCAACTACTACTTCTACCTCTACTACTACTACTACTACTACTACTACTACTACTACTACTACTACTACTACTACTACTACTACTACTACTACTACTACTACTACTACTACTACTACTACTACTTCTACTACTACTACTACTACTACTACTACTACTACTACTACTACTACTACAACTACTACCACTACTACTACTACTACTGCTACTACTACTACTACTTCTACTACTACAACTACTACTACTACTGCTACTACAACTACTACTACAACAACAACTACTACTACTACTACTACTACTACTACTACTACTACTACTACTACTACTACTACCACTTCTACTGCTACACTCTGCTACTACTACTCTCACTTCTGCTGCTACTTCTACTACTACTACTACTATTTTTTTAACAACTAGTATACACTTTTTAAACTTTTTTACACTTTTTTAACTATATATCTCTCGCTCCCTTTCCTCTCTTCTCTTCCCTCATGCTCTATATCTATTGTTCTGATTCTGCATGTCTAAGTAATAGTTTATTGGAACATTTTTTTCAGTAACAATTTCTCTCTTTTCTGTTTTTTCCTTGCTAATTTTTTCCACAAAACACCCAGGTTGGAATCTTTGGGCCAAGAATACCGCCTTCTTGCCGAAGAGGAGCAAGCAAACGGAGATGGAGACAGTTATTTCTCTGACTTGCAAAATCTAGTCCTTCAAGTAGTTCAGGGTCTTAGCTGAGGCTCAGTCTAATGGATGTGATTACTGGTGTATGCCTAAAATTTATTTTCAAAATTTGAAATTGTCCCAGAGAGCCCTTTGACTAAAATCTAGCCGAATGGTCCTTAGGGCAGACTACTCATGAATATTCATTCATTTTCATGCTATCCTTACTACTTCTGTTGTGAATGCATAAACAAGGTTTTAGTGATTGTTTTTGTAGTTCGTATTCATATTATTAAGTCACTTTTGTATTTCAGTGTTATTCTTATTATTATCTTATTATTGATAATGTGTATAAAGAAAATGCACTTTGAGGCGAATTTGTTTGAACAAGGGCCTGAAAAACCTCCTTGAAGGGGAAAATAACTATATGTACCTTCTGTAATTCTGGTGCCTTCTACATTGTGATATCTCTATTTCTCTAGAGAACTCTATTCTTATTAAGAAACTTTGTTCTTTATGTGTAAACTATGCATTATGATTTAATGTAGCTATCCATTGTAACACACCTTGAAACTATAAACGATAATACATATTTCCATGAATAAAAGCACAGACTGTGTGTTTCTATAGCTTGTTTATCTCTGATATATTTTGGATGAGGAATGCTACCTAGTCATTCTTTACATTTTAAACTTCAGGAAATTTATGAATTTCATATTAATTATGTGTCAGTTATTTTAGCAAGAAGAACATATTTTTCTTTCTCATGGGCAGTTGATTTGTACAATGGTAAATTTTGAGGTTTATGGGAGAGACAACAATTTCAGAAAAGTGTGCAAATGTGTATGGTAGTTTTCTAAATGTTGAATGTTACTGCAATTCATCCTGTTTGATACTGATAAACATAATTCACATCTAAATGTTCTATATGATAGTTTTCTAAAAGTTTAATGTTAGGGTAATTAAACTTGTATGATGGTGATAAATACAATTCACATTTAAATGTTGTGCCATTCTACTTTGAATTTGTATGTGGGTAAATCATTTCAAAAATGTTTTAAGCCACAGCTTGGTTTGTTTGACATTTAAGTGTTGAAATATCTAACTCATTGAGTATTGACAAGGAAGAGTGCCATTGAACGTAACTGGCTTCAGCACCTTTAAGATGTTTATTTAAGTCAGTAGATTGTGATGAGGTAGTTGTCATGGCAACGTATGGACATAACAGCAGGGACAAGCTTTCCAAAATCTCCTCTCTCTAAAAGTGAGGTGGCCGAAACCCATATTATTTGTATACGACAATACCTTTATTGAACTACGAGGAATGTTTACCATACTCTCAAAGTGCTAAAGCTTGATTTCCAATGCATCAAATGAAAATACTATTGCAAATACATGTGTCAATCGGTACATACACTGATATTCTTGAATCTTAATGGAACCAAAATAACTGAAAAATACAAATAAAGGGCTACTCATTATTCAAATGGTTTACTTATTTGTACGAAAATGCGTTATTTATACCTTACGAAATAAAGGACTCTGTTGAGGCAGAAAGATATGTGAATTTGAACCTTTCAAGCGTATATGCTCCGGGGCGTATATGTATTTATGCTTCCCCAGTGTGCTGTGTAAGTAGGAAGTCGCGTGATTGGTGGGTTATATAAAGGAGAGTCTATACATGTGTCAACTGTAAGTAATAGGCCACTTGGGGGCGGCAGATGGAAAAACGAGGAGCAGTTATATAACGGTTGTTTTAACCCTTATTCGTGCTGGACCTTAGTTCTCTGTGTCAAGCCAAGGGCTTGACATCTTCTGGCAGGTAACAAGTTAACTTCATCTTATTCCTTAAGCAAATACAATGTATTACACATTTCAGAAGAGGCTGAAGAATCCACATATACATGTATTGGGTTCTGGTTCATTTATTTAAGCAAGTCATGGTGACCTTGTTTTTCGCATTTTACCCCACACGAGGTGACAATCACATTTTTTTGGCCGATATTAGAAGTTGCCTCTTTGAAAATATCGATTTATCTCTATATTGATGAAACTCCAGTATCTTAGGATCGCTCCTTTATCAGCATTCTGTTCATTTTAGTAATACAGTAAAATATACAAGCTTGAAATGATATAAGAATATGAATTGAAAGGGTATTATCTCAAAATATTGAATGGTTTCATGCATATATAGTAAACAAAATCATTGGATAACAAGGTGTGCAGGGAGTAGGCATGGGTCTGTATATGATGGATCGATTGAATAGCACAATTTGCCCAATTTAAACAGGGGACAGAACTACATGTATATATGGATTTACATTAGGGATTCATAGTGTCAATCGTCCTTATCGCACTAGCTGCTGCGATAGGCGATCCCGTACTACTACTGTAACAATGTTCGCTCCGATCTGACGGAGATGTGAAACGAGTGGCCCCATGAAAAATACATGACATACGCACAAATTCAATCAATTCTAACGCGAGAACACAAAATTGGCAGTCCATGTGCAATCAGAGGAAATAAAACATATTTATAAATGCAAATTATCGATGGCAGGTGCCTGGTTTATGTATAATTTGTAAAATTAAATGTTTGCTTACTAGGAAATACACGGAGATGGCGTACGTATAGCGCAATAGTGTGGTGTGTTGTTGCGGTAAAAGGGATGATTTTCAACCAGTTGTCAATAACGGAATATTGAAGGTCAGTCAAAGATGTGAAGAATCGTCAAGGGAGAGTGGATTAGAGGGATAGGCAAGAGATACTTCGTATACATGCGCGGGGGGGGGGGGGGGGGGAAGGGCTAGAGCAGGTCGTCTGCGCGTGTGTGTGTGGGGGGGGGAGGGGGTGGCGTCAGAAAGACTGAGGAAATGAAAGTTGGAGAGAGGGAAAACGAAGGAGAGAGGGGAGAGAAAGAGAGAGAGAGAGAGAGAGGCAGACAGAGAGGTTTGTGCGTTCGAACGAAGAGATGTGATAATTGGAGAATAAATTAAAGAAGGGGGGAATTCAAAGAGACAAATTGGAAAAGGGGGTGGAGTGGGGTGGGGGTGGGATGAAACGGCTATAGGAGAGATTTGTACCGAACGAGATGGGTTGGTGGTGGGGTGGCGTGGGGTGGGAAGACGAGTATGAGTTATAAAAGTTCCCATGCAAAACGCCCGATTATTCTTCAATTTAAACGACTGTTGAATGTTGTAGCTGTTATTTTCGTATGAATTCCCTGTCGACGAGGCATAAATTACCCAGCTGGCACTTCGTTTGATGGATGGACTGTCCGAGTCCTAACATCGATCAGCTCTGGCGACAATGTATGCCGTCCAGAAAACATTGCGCCACTTTGTAAAATCTGGAGTCCCTACGCAGATCTGTAAATCTATCATTCGAATAAAAGTGTTTAGGGAATTTGCGGCTGCGCCCGTTCTGGAAATGTGAATTAAAAGCAAACGGAATTTATACTCGGAAATCAACGTACATCGAGCATATTTATTGTCAATATTCCTGGGGGAAGGTTTTTTTTGCTCCAACCTAGAATGTTTTATCGGTTGGCTGTTGCGAATACATTCGCAGTACTCTTTATTGAATTTTCCAAATCTATTTAATTGTATTGTAAAGCATTTGACGCGAATTACTTGTCGCATTATGTTTCCCTTTGGTTAAGGTAAAAGATTAATACATCTATGTTTCATCACGGTTGTTTAAATAAATGAATACCCATCCCTTTGAACGACGTTTGCTTCCGCCACGCAATATCCGCGATTGCGTCAAGTCCACTTGGATTTTACAATAGACCATGCATATTTCTAAACATGCATACATTTCAGCTTACGCTGATTCACCGGTAGTTATGTCACGGCGAAGTGCTTGGTATAGAGTTAATGAGGACGTGTGAACATGAAGTTGGATACTTTTCTAGATGTAAAGAAAATGTTACTTTTCTGGAAGAAAAATATCTTAAAGTAACGTTTTCAGCGAATCTTTAATGGGATGTCATGCAGAACAGTGTGAAATCGATGCTTTTGTAGTGCAACTGCATATCACGTTTGGAGCCTTTTTCCTTTACAACTGCTCAAACATCTGGGGTGAGCACGTGTCCCGAAATTACTCTGCGTATCCTTTTTTTTTTCATGCGTCAAATCCAGGCAAAAATCATCCAAAGAATCAATGGATATAAAAACGTATGGTGTTATTAAAGAGAAAATCTTTGTAAAGCATTATTTTGCTACTAGAAGAAGAACATAGCGAATTCTGCATTGATAGAAGGCCTAATGATAATCCATATAATTTAAACATCCTTGGTTTTCTGTATATGTGTGCCACAATTGGACAGCATGGTGACATTTGGAGGAAAATGGATCGAGAGCTCGGCTAAACCCTACCAAACGTCATTTGATCACTAATTGGGTGTAGAAAGAAATTAATGTATACATATTCAAATTGCATATCCACATATTATTCTCTTACAGCGCATCAGCATGATCTTTTCATATTCATTATTTCATATAAGGCGAACGCATATTTTGCAATTACTCTCTTTGGCATTGTTTTCATTTTATCACTTTTACGACAAAAATATTTATAGCTGAGTAGACTATACTGATAAAATGGACATGATGGATAAAGAACACTGGATCAACAAAAAAAAAACCCATTATACCCGTGATTTCAGAGTAATCAAATTGGCCCCAAAGTTAGGTATTTCTTGGAATCAGGTTGTTTTTGCAAACTTGGTAATGCATATTTCAAACGAATGATTTCGCTCTTTATTTCTTTAGCGAGTTTGTTGCGAGGTTCGTGTTTTTGAAAACCGATATAACATCAAATGATGGTGGAATCGAAAAATAAAAAGGTTTCTACGTCTACAGTAACTTTGAATTACCTAAATTGAAAACGCCCGTCCGAATGACTCGCTTAGGGCGTTCAACTTTCTTTGCGGATAAAAACGAGAAGATGTCGCGTCGACGATACGAGGATGGATCGAATGGATTCGTTTGTTTTCGGAAAGGGACTCTGACTGTTCCATACTTGTGATTGCACCTTCTCAGTTACCATGGTTACGGGCGCGGGGGATGAGTCGGTTTCTGGGAAAGGAGTGACCACGGCACGGAATATGGTGGACTGGAAGATTGGATTGGAGAAGAAGAGGAGAAGGAAGAAGACGTGGTTTTATTTATTATTATTATTCACGTTTAGATAAACCCGATCGTGGCTGCTTTTCAGACTGACGAACATGGAAGGAGATGAAAGAAAACGATCAGGAGGAGAAAGAAAGAAAAATCTTATTAAACCGTTGCACATTTGGCATAGAAAACAATCAGAATTGTTTTTTTCTATGCACAGCGACAAATTACAAAACGTTAGGACTAAGTGTTTTACAGGGAGATGGTTGCAATGGGAAAAATAAATAGAATAAGGAAAGAAGGGAAACGAGAGGAAAAGGAGAATAATACAGAGAGAAAGAGAAGTTACAGGAAAGAAAAAGACATCCGCTCTGAATCATGAATTGATTTTGGACATGGATTGCGGATCCATTTTGCTTCTCCGTGTCCTCTTCAGAACGTTAAATAGCTTTTCTCCTTAAAACCGCATGCGTGTTGGAGAGTTTAAAAAGCTTAAGGGATACAGTTTCGTGGATTGACGCGTTTCTGTTGCTCGTTCAGCAAATTAAAAAGAAAGAAAGAAGAAACGAGAGGTGGTCAGCGAAGACTTACACGTGGCGTCGCCATGGTCGCGAAGGTGAACCTTTGCACGTCAGCTACAACATGTACAAGTCTCATGATTGTAAAATTGATAATACAGTCAAACTTGCTTTAACGACCACTTGTATTTTCCCTTGAATAATGTGTCACATTGAAACCTGTACTAACCTGTTAACTGTAACTGTAAAGTCATATTTATCTAAAGATCACCTGCTTATAAAGAATACATTTCTACTTTCCCTTGAGGGGTCTTTGATTGTACTTGTTTATTTGGCCTTATTTGGCAAGGCTTGTTGTGCATAGCCGATCAAGCGGAAGTACAGTATATGCATGCGGGTTGACTGCTTCGCTAATCTAATTTCGAAATTCACATTTACTATTGCTTGCAATAACTTCAACTATTGTGTCTAACGTTTAATACTGAAACACATGATGGCATTGCCCATGATTTACACGAGTCAACGAGGACGATTTTCTTGACGCGTAATATAAAGTCGTTGGCGCACAAATCAAACTAAAAAAAGGGTAGAAGGGGAGGAAGGTATATGTGTCAGTGTGTGTGTGTGTGTGTGTGAGTGTTTGTGTCTGTGTGTGTGTGTGTGTTTGTATGTGTGTGTGTGTGGGGGGGGGGCACTAGGACATTCGTGGTCGCAACTCCATACAATTGTATTCGAGTACAAAAACGCTCATTCAGTTTGCTGCATTACATTTATCCAGGTCTTACGATCTATTTTCCATCTCCCCAAATGACTGGTCTGTAGTTTTCCTCCCGCTTATGTACGGTTCACCCGTAAGAAAGAAAATGAAACCTAAAGGTTTAAAAAGTAGATCACCCGGACATGAAACATGCTTACTTGAATGTCAAACCTCGCTCAAATGCAATTGTAGAGAAAATTAACATCATTATTATTCAGTACCGCCGTATCGTGAGTTGACTGACGATTTGTAGGACATAGTGTGTGTGCGTTTGTGCCGTTATCTTTGAACTAGATCAGTAGATTGGCCATGGTGGTAGTAACTGTCACTAGATACTAAATACACATGGGTAATAAACAGGCGTTAGGGTTGAAATTCAATATGAAATTTTTCCGCCACTTGCATTTTAAGGTGCTAACCTGCTTTTTCAAGATGATCATGTTCAATTCAAAAGCTCTTCAAATGTCTTGAGGTCTCAAAATTAATTCGGCCACTAGGGTTAAAATCCTATACGCAGAAACCTCCGCTACTTGAATTATAATATGCTAACATGCTGTTGCAGGTATCACTTGGTCATATATGTGCTATTTTTGTATTTATTTTTATGGAGATATCTCTTTTAAAATCTTTACATTCTGCCCGATATCTCAAAATACGAATTTCACACTGACATACATGAATAAAATTTTATAGATCGAACAGCAAAACTGGAGACACGTCGAAGCGAAATGTCAAGGACCGTTCGTATTAAACTGGAAGATTTAGGTTTTTGCTAAGGGGGCGGGGTGGGGGTTTGTTGTTCAATCGGGCAATTTTTACCCCCTCTTTTATTAAAGATCAAAAGGGGGGGGGGGGGCTCTTCGCCCCATAGATTTGTCACTGTTGAATTTAAATTGTATTATATCGTAGGATGTCACCACAATGTGGTTGCTTACTTCTAAAGTATGAAGCACATACTAGGTATTTAAAAAAAATGACAGTTTTGGAAAATAAGTAAAAGAAAGTTCAAAATCGAATCAAGCTAAAGTTTAGAGATCATGAAGTCAAATGATGTAACATGTGTCTCGAAACATGCTTCATGACTTTTTTTTTATCAATTATTATTCTTATTATATTCCTTGTAATATTTTACAAAGTTGGCCCTAACAAGGTTTGTGTATTAAATGATTAACTCAGAACACATCAATGTCCATTGTGCATCACACCTGGTAATCCATTGGAAACGTATTGTTGGAACGGCGTGAAAATCACTTACATGAAAACGAAAATGATATACTCCTAAAACGTCCCGCTTCCCAGACTTTCCAGTGTATTGCGATGTTCCCACCAAAACTCGACGAGCTGCGCCTGTCAAAATTGTGAAGGACATTGCTCAGTAATCTCGTAGCACTTGTTTTGTTTCCCCCATGTGCATTGTGGTTTTCTTGGTCCCTGAAACCACGGGCAGCAATCAATATTGGTCTACCTGACGAGAGACAAGACATCGATGGGCATCAGACAATGTAGTCTCCTTTTCTTTCTCTCGGATGCATTTCCTGCCCCATTTTCCTAGCAAGTATGTCCTTTTCAGTTTCTCCACCAGAATTGTCCCACTTCAGCTCGTGCCTTACTGTTGTCCCCCTTGTTTTAATCATGTTCGATCCATATATTTTTGTGGGTTTTTATGAAATAGTCCCGAGCCCCCGTCCTGTTTTTGCCAGATTAAAAAGTCGTTGCTTAGCATAATACAAAAGATTGAATCTCTCGGATGTCCTGCTCTGTTTTGTTATACGTATACAGTAGTATGTACTCTTTTTATTTCTCCTTCCTCATACTTTCACCTCATTTTCATGTCTCCCTTTTGTCCTTTTTGTTACAAAATTTTCGATATAATATCGTATTGCACGTTTTCCCCCTTGTATGGTCCCTGTTCTGCTAGGTAGTCTCAAACTTCGTTGTCTGTTTTCATGATTTTTGTACTAAATGCAGAAAAGAATCTTTTTCCGGAGTAAACATGAAACAAACAGTGAGCGCTGAAAAAAATGGGAGGAATATGGTATGGAGAAAGATGATGTGTAGCGGGAAAAGGGACTGATAGTCATGAATTCAATGATGGGGACATATTTTAGTGCACAAAGACATGAAGTTTAATGTGTTTTTCTCAATATTGAAATCAACCGTATGAATGGCATCGTTCGCCTATATAACACAACATACATGAATATACATGGATATGTATAACTTAAGGGTCATTCTGTCATGTTGTTGATCTCAAAAGGAGTTTGTTTCAACATAGCCTATCAAATTATTTGTAACAAGCGTTTACCTGAAGTCCACCACTGCGTTTATCCTGATGGCTTTGTATCTATTGACCAAGATCTACATCACGAAGTTGGGTAGTGTGGCCTTGATTCTTTGATTGGTTCTAAAGTTTGGGCACTCTAGTGCCATCTCGCGTTTCCCCGTTGCGACTGCGATCCCCCATAATGAGGACTAAATT
Organism: Arbacia lixula; assembly: GCA_963669155.1. NCBI lineage: Eukaryota > Metazoa > Echinodermata > Echinoidea > Arbacioida > Arbaciidae > Arbacia > Arbacia lixula. Next base: position 25,442,765 of record OZ022584.1, read on the forward strand.
CAATTTGCTGGCCACGTGACAAAGGACCGAAAGTAGCCCGCGGCTTCAAATCTCTAGCAGTCTAGTGCTTTCTTTGTTGTGATCTCTCTCTCTCTCTCTCTCTCTCTCTCTCTCTCTCTCTCTCTTACTTTCCCTCTCCGTATGTATGCCTATATCTTGAAAATTTCTCTTTCAGCATTTTGTATACGTAGTATATTTCTATTCTCTCTCTCTCTCTCTCTCTCTCTCTCTCTCTCTCTCTCTCTCTCTCTCTCTCTCTCTCTCTTTCTCTCTATCTTACAATGTACAGTAACCATATCATTAGGATAACCTACCGTTTTGAGGCTAAACGCTATTCCTCGATGGTCAAACTCTACAAGAAGAGAAGACAATTGACGTAGGAGTTGCACATCAATACATTGAGCATTAACATTTTTTGCGATCACGCCCTTGTCTGTGGTCAGTAATTCACTCATATTTATTTGTTCATATCTACAGGGAAATTGCTATAGTATAAGCGCAATCCACATTGGCTATTCTTATTTGTTCTTTGTGTCTCTTCAATGGCCCGTTTTAACTGGTAAGATTTATTTGTTGTTCTTGTAAGTCTCCCTTCTTCTTCTTCTTCTTCTTCTTCTTCTTCTTCTTCTTCTTCTTCTTCTTCTTCTTCTTCTTCTTCTTCTTCTTCTTCTTCTTCTTCTTCTTCTTCTTCTTCTCATCTTTCTTCTTTGTCTCCTTTGTCTTCTTCTTCTCAGCTTGTCCTTAAACCCCCCGAATCCCTTCTCCTCCTCCTTCCACTCCTCCTCCCTCTGTCTTCCTTTGACGCTTTTTTTTCTGTCCGGGACTTATTACATAATTCGTGTTGAAGTATAGCCCGTGGAATAGGGCAGATGTCCAATATGTCACTAAGAACCCGCGTCCTCGCCCTTCCAACCCTTGCGTCCAATGAGCGTTGTCACTCACCGGTACAAAAAAAAAGAAAGAAAAAAGAAAAAAAAAAAAGGCGCCTCCCGATACATGATGCGCGAGGTCGATAACGCAGACGTGAAAAGGCACACACGGGACACTCGAGTCGCGAATTAACATCACACCAATCTCGCTCGGAGCTAGTGCCCGGTGGTTTCAACGCACGCGCGCTGGGAAAGTCAGCCGGAAAGAGACTTCCAAAGGCAAAAAAAAAAAAGAGTAAAAAGTAAAAAGCAGGACTTGCACTTGACCACCATCCTACAGGGAAGATAGATGAAAATAGACGGAACGTTGGTTACAAATGTGTCCTTAGTGGAACGCGCGGTAAGTGGACTAATATGTCATTGGAGGCCATTAACACGCTTCCTGTTACATAATGCGAGTGGACTTGAGCTTCCACCTGGGAACCAAAGCAGAGAGCCATATAAAAGTGTTATGTCTTACTACTGGCGGGATTAGTTTGCATTCATGACCGAGACTTCATCATTGATCACGTGACACAAAGATCATGGATAATGGTGCTGTATGCATGCTGATGGGCTTTAAGCGCGCGGGGCTTGTAGTGTCGCCGTATGGTATGAATATTAACTAGCTAATTGATTATGCTGCAGTTATCGAGAATGCCTTATGAAGCTGTCCATCTGACACAAGATTGGTCAACTCTAAATTTCTATTTAGTCTAGTGCATTTAATCACGCATGAAATGCACCAATCCCGTCGAGCGGTGTATCTGGTACACAAAATGCTAAACAAGAAACATGAGAAAGAGCTGATGGAATTGGATTTTAATGACTGATAGGAGGTGGACGATTACGTGAATGATCTTGACCCAGCGCCGATATCGTGTAGCACCCAAAGAATACTGCCCACGGAATGGAGATGGTGCACAGGATGTGCATCGTGCGTTCTTGCATCCATCGGCCATGTCAGCCAGGGCTTTGATATTGGTAGCATCCCTTTTAATTCAGTCCCCGTCTACGAAATTGTACAGTACATCTGCACAATGAAAATAAATAGATGTGGACTATTGATTGGTGATAAATACTTGTAATATATTCCAAAAAAATTACTTCTTCTTTTTATGCTCTCTCCTGGTCAATACACCACTTCGTTTTTCACCATGGCCGATCAATCCACTGAATAAATACTACTAGACTGCAGACTGGGAATTGTTTATGAAGATATCTTGTAATATGGATGTAAAGACATTTTACAGCGTGCCCGTAACAACAATGGAAGCAGTTGCACATGGGTGAACATCCTTTTACCACCTTCTTTAACATGTTTCAGCTGATTAGCTCTTGCCATATCTGCATGACAATAAGTTGAAATGTGTTCATGGTGGTCGACTATCTTATGCATTGCCGGTTTACTCTGTGGGTAGTGCCATTGATCTGAGGACATTTTTTTTACCAGCAATAATCTGCTCATGCGCAGATTGCAACAACAAAACTGGCTTATTTGTTTAAGGCTCTTTAAATACCCAACACCCCACTCAGCACAATAACCCTACTAGAGACCAGAGCCATCTATATACAGAGTTTGGCCAACTCGGTTTCAATAGGTAACTACAATGCGCATGTTATTTTGTTATCTACTTGCCCAACAAAGCAACACTCGCTTTGTTGTTCCATAATGAAACCGAGTTGACCAAACTCTGTGTATAGATGGCTCTGTAAGAGACGACTAAAGAGCCCCATCTCGTGTTTAAAGTGGGTGGAGTGTATAGCTAAGTTACCATGGAGACTTAAAGTGCATATGGCAGCTAATATAGGATGATAAATATAATGTGTGTGTATAAATTGGTACCGAGTGTTTATGATGAATAAGTATTTAATTTGATGTAGCTCTATATAACTGTGGAGTTTCTTAAACAACACAACGCAATGATGTTTATTTAGTCAACGTTGTGGAAAATAAAACGACATTGCAGGAGTAGTTAACCAATAGGGAGGACTAACAAATGCAAGTATGTATGTGTTTTCTATGTATGTATGTATGTATGTATGTATGTGTGTGTGTTTGTGTGTGTGTGTTTGTGTGTGTGTGTTTGTGTGTTTGTGTTTGTGTGTGTGTGTTTGTGTGTGTGTGTGTTTGTGTGTGTGTGAGGGTGTGTGTGTGTGCGTGTGTGTGTGCGTGTGTGCGTGCGCGCGCATGCAATGTGAAGCGGACAGGTGAATAGTGGTCCCCGGTCTCTATATTATAGGTTTCGGACTACCAGCTCAAAACCTCCTCAAAATATTTTGATTGCTTTAATTTCGTCAACGGATTCATAATGCGTTAATATCATGATGTTGTGATTATGTTATAGGAAATGTAGAAACCACTATTCGATCAATCCGGTGGAGATTGTGAAGGAGGGCTATACCTTTCAAGTACCAGACAAAATAAGGTTCTATGTGGTTAGTGGGTATTACGTGCACCAATATCACATCATGAAAAAAAAACCTTTCCAGGTCTACTACTGGGAGGAAAGCTCTAATACTGTATCTTCTTCCATTTTCTGTGTTGATTTTTTACCAAATTTTATAATTTTTTTATCTGCAAAAGGGGCATCCTGTCTTAAGTTGCTTCGTGTTGTCGACATACTTGCTTTGTGGGCCGTCCACTTCCCTCCATGTATGATAAAGTTGGCGACGTCAATAATGGCGGTAACTATTTGGTGACTACTTCAACTATCCATCGGCCAATGTGAGTACATTCTTCTCTCTATTTAAATGGGAGGGCGTGGGGGGGGGGGGGGGGTGACAGGGGCACACACGGCCACAAAAACACAGACACATCCATCTAAGAGCTGACACCTGCATAGGCACACCTCCTCACGGCGCTCGGGATCGCTGAAGTCTCGTGAGGGTTTATCGATAATGCATAGTACACTGGTGGGATATCAAAGCATATCTTATTCACTAACCTTCTTAATGGGCAAGGTGCGTGACTTCAACGACTGTCATTTCAATTTGATTTAAATTTCTTATATCCTTGTTTTCAAAAGAGAGAGGTAGGATGGGAAGGAGGAGAGAAAGGAGATACCAGAGAGAGAGAGAGAGAGAGAGAGAGAGGGGAGGGGGGGGGGAGGAGTGGGGAGAGGGACATCACAAGGCAGTTGATGTTCGTGCATGCTGCTATCATAGTATCCCTCTATCAACGTCGCTTTCGTATTAATTTCCGGTTATCGAGCCCGGGCGACAAAGTGACTACACGTTTGTAACCCCCTCGATGTTCAAGGAAATCGCAAAATGTTATCCGAAATATCATGCCCTTCCCAGGTCCGTCCGTGATTGGCGTTGTGTGAAGAGAGAATCGAGTGAGAGAGTGACTTCGGGAGATAGGGGGCAGGGGTGCGGGAGGGGGTGGTGGTGTTCGGTGAGGTTTACCCAGCCACACGCAGATGAAACATTTCTGCGAGGAGTGATGTAGACATTTAATGGCGATGTTTTCATTGTGCAAGTATATCACTCTCTACCCTGAAAAGTACAATGCTGGCATGGTTGCCGACGTCTTGGCGATAACTTGGAAGGGGGCGTGGCTATCCCCTATCTACCACTCCACCAGCCGACTCCAATATTCGCGATCGAGTCCCACTTAACCGTTTGGATTGAGACGGGAATGGCATCGTCTCTTAGTGCGGGATATTCTTGTCATCGTCTAATCTAGCAGCCGTGATAATTGGCGGAGAGGTTTCAGCAAACGATCGGGCATTAGACATGACAACGAGGATGACATTACCCTTAATAGCCGTGTTAAAGCGTCGTGTGCACCAGCAGGGAGTATCATCATAGAGACGGCGCATGGCGCGTAGTTATGGGAAGGTAGAGAGAGGAAGATGAGGACGGGGGATGGAGGGAGAAGGGAATGGACAATTAGAGGGGAGGATGGAGGAGGCGTGATAGAAATCTATGAAATACAAGGAGGTAGATAAGAAAAGAGAGATAATTTACTGATATAGGACTGTAGGAGGTTTTGATGGCGCTGAAAATCTAAGTGAGAATACAAACAAATAAATAAAAACGCCGTAGAAGAGAAGTATACTCTCTCTCTCTCTCTCTCTCTCTCTCTCTCCTCCCTCTCTCCCTCTCTCCCTCTCTTTCTCTCTCTTTTTTCTCTTCTTTCTCTCTGTTTGTCTGTCTTTCTCTCTCTATGCATATAGAGAGGGAGCGATAGAAAGAGGGAAAGAGAGAGCGAGAGAGAGCGAGAGAGAGAGAGAGAGAGAGAGAGAAAGAGAGAGAGAGAGAGAAAGGGAGAAAGAGACAGAGAGAAGGGCGGGGGGGGGGGAGGGGTATTTATAGAGGAAAAGGTGAGGGAAGTATGAAAGAAGCATTTTGGAAATAATATTGCATGATGGAAAAAGATGAAAGTACACAGTTCCTGGCGTCGAAAGAAGGCCGCAAAAGTAATGCAGTAATTGCACTCAATACAGAGAGACGGGCGGAGGGATGGGTGGGGGGGGGGGGGGGGGGGGCAAAGGAGACAAACGGGAAAGAAGCAGTTCTGAAAAAGAAAGTGCATCTTACTGGTTCGACCTGGTTTTGCTGGACCGGGAAGAGGGGCATTTTCCGTGAAGTATGTAAAGTAGCGAAGTCAGATATTCATCTCAAAGGCAGGTGCTTGGTTGGGAGGGATTTGGCAAAAAGGTGTACAGTATGCCATATGCCGGTGTCTAGCATGCCATTTATCTTTTCTGGCGATAGAATATAATCTTTTGCGAGCAAATCAAATTAGATTGGTTTATTCGTTTTTTTCTTAATTGACTGTAAAGTGCAATGGAGGAATGTTCCCCTCTTCCGACTATGCCCCTTCGCTTCCCCCTAATCGACCGCTTAATGGGCACTTGTTGGTTGTTTAACAAGGCCCTTCCTGATTGGTCAGTGGTACTCAATCACGTGGTCTCGAGCGGCGCCATCTGGCTGCTTCCCGTTCCACTCGCCTTGTGTTTGATCAGGGTCTTTACGCGCATCTAGAGAAGATGAGAACCCTTTCTGATGTCGATCAATTATTGACGCGGTTCTTCGAAATTACATCAAATGTGACATAAAAAGAAGCCACAGGATTGATTCCAATTTCGTTCGGCTGTTCCATTGCTTTATTTGCGCTAGCTCCTTTTCAGTAGCTTCTTTCAGTAGCAGGCTGGTCGTCTAATGCGGTGACATCTAACGCCATAACCACTTGATTAGACAGGATGTCTGGGAAGTAATCAATAGCGTATCAGTCAATTTATCTACCGCAGGATACATACTTCTTGAAAAAAATTTATTACATACTAAAGAAGGGGGAAAGTAGGTCATCGTACATAGAAATATAAACATATATAAAAGTGCTGTCTAGACCAAGAATGGGGCGGGAATGGGGCGCTGGTTTACATCCCTTTGTCATAATATCTACTCCATTTGATTCACATAGATGCCCATGTATTTATTTGATACTTATGAGGAGACATTATGGCGACAGGGTCTCCGTTCACGTGTGGAGCTTTTTAACCGTTGATGTGATATTGGTGCATGTATGATATATAAAATATATAGTACCCACTAACCCCATAGAACCTTATTTTATCCGGTACTCGGAAAGTATAGCCCTCCTTCACAATCACCACCGGATTGATCGAATACTGGTTTCTACATTTCTTATATAACATAAACACAATATCATGACATTAACTCATTATGAATCCGTTGAAGCATTGATATGATTATATAACACATATCTGAGTTATAGAGCTAATACAGATAACGGCTATAGCATAAGCACGTTATTACTGTAAGCATGGTAAAGACAGCTACAGTGATGAGAGTAAACAAAATTAAAACTACGTATTGCAATGAACCGACTTTCTTCAGTAATAGTTTATGAAACGAGAAAGATAAATCAAAGAAAGTATAAGGAAGACTAGCAACAAATGATATTTTATGTTTGGTATTTAGCCAATCTACCTCACAATGATCTGTATTTGTGGCGTTAAGCATATTAAATCAGATCAATAAAAGGTGTTTTACTGATGCCAGACCGAGTCTCGAGTAGAATAAACAACAATGGGAACGAGGATTAGTTTACCTAATAACAGATGCGACATACATATAGCTTTCTTTACATCGACCATTGCATCACGGTTTCTTTTTTTTTTTTGTGGTTGTCTGTCCACAAACCGCAAAATTGAAGGCCAACAACGTTGCGAGTTTCGTAAATTGTCTCTTTTTGAAACGTTTTCGTTTACCAAACACCTGTCTTTATTGATATTAATCAATACCAGTCGATGCATATTACATTTCTTTTGGGGTGAAAAAAGGGGGATTTTTTCATTTTAGGCAATCGTTCGTAGACCGATTTTGATAAGAATGCACGTTCCGTTAAACGAGAAGTAAGCTTCACTAAGAAGAGAAGCGAAAGGGAAAGACAGGCATCCACAGTGAGTGAAACGAGAGAGAGAGAGAGAGAGAGAGTCCATGTGAGTGTGTATGTGTGTGTGTGTTTGAGAGAGAGAGAGAATAAGAGAGAGAATTAAGGAGATAGGGGGAGAGAGAGAGAGAGAGATGTAGAGAGAGAGAGATGTAGAGAGAGAGAGAGAGAGATGTAGAGAGAGAGAGAGAGAGAGAGAGAGAGAGAGAGAGCGGGGAGCAAGACAGTTAAAGATTTAGAGACAGAGAGGGCGAGAGAGAAAAATAAGGAGATACAGTGAGTAAGTGAGTACGAGAGTGGGTGAAATCGAGAAAGAGAGAGAGAGACAGAGTGGTAAATATGCATGATCTAGTAATATTTGACTTCAAATTTGTGGTGTTTAAGTGTAACCAGACCCTCAATTATTTATACATTCCGGACCGGTGTTTGACATAAAAACAAATGGAGGGTGACTTTGTCTGCTTTCAAACTCCGACTCGAGAAACATGATTACCTTAGCAGGCAGCTTACGGTTGCTATTGAAGACGAATATACAACAACCATCAAACTAGTCGAGCTATGCCAAAGCGAAGTACATGTATATACATATTATGTCCAGTATTCTGCAGAGGAAATATAAAGCAACATACGAGGGATATATCGTTAACGGATACTTGTTTTTCGCCTCTTAATTCAAGGAAATGTACTGAGTAGGTCATCTTTTGTTGCGTTAAGCGAAATGTCAACTTCCATGTGGATGCAGTAAAACAAAATAATGTTATCGGGCACATCTGTTTGACAATAAGAACAAATTCATAGGTCGAAGAAAATGTCAAGCAAGTGCTACAATAACCTACCTCGGCAACATGCTTCAACTACCGTAGACTGTCAAACGGGACATCCCAGCACCACACGCACTACCTGCAAGAGGTAGACCGCTTTATGACTTACTATGTCTGGGGGCGGGAAGAATCATTTTTAAGCTAGTGTCTGTTCTTTCAATCCCATTGATTCAAACTGGTTGACGGAATGTGCCCTCAAACTAGCTACAATTCAGAGCCAAACTATCTATACACTGACACCAAACCTTCACAAGCAGTGTTCTCCCTTTATCTCCTCTGTGTAAGAAGAAGGAGCCCACCTTTTTTTAAAGAAAAAAAAAACTTAATGAATTCCACTCAAAATGACACTTAATCCACAACATTGACCCATGATCCAGCAGCATGCTTTACTTGCTAGGAGCTGGTTGGGGTGGGTTGGGCATGGGGGTGGGTATGGGGGAGGGGTGGGGTGGTGTAGTGGTGGAGGCGTAGAAGGGGACATCAGCCATGGCAGCGAAGGCGGTTACATTATTTCCAGATCTTTGAGCCGTCAGGGATGATAGATAATGTATGCGGGTAGTGAATGTCAAGGTCTCTCGTAATTTGCAGGGACGTCGTTTGTCATTTTTACGAATATCATTTAGGATTGTGTCTCGTTTAGGGTCGCGTGGGTACTCCTGTCCTTGAGTGGGAGTGTAATATGATCTAAATCCTTCTCATGCAAATAACGTACCACATGTGAAGACTCTTCTTTCTTCCCCTTTTACCCCTTCAATCTTAAGCTCCTTACATTCGTCTATACCCCTTTTCTCCCTTGTCCCGATTTTCCGTCGTTTTTTTCTTCTTATGCTATTTGGTCTTCATTTAAAATCATGTTTGTTAGTCACATAAACATATTAAATGATGTTGCATCCGATTTGCCCTATCAATGATTTGTTTTTTATACTACTACAACACACTTCTTTAACTTTTGAAAATTGTACATGGAATATCACGTACGATCAGTTACGTTTTTAACGTTCTTTGTGGAGCATGACTTACATCTTGAGTCTTTATTTTGTTCTTATATCGGGTAATCTACAAGGTTCTTGACAGTATCGTGTTCACATGTGTCTCTAGAACGTTTGCTCATTGAGAGGGTAGGGATGTCACCCGACAGTCCCCGAATCCCCCAGTTCCACAAATACATTGTGAGACACAGGCAAATATCAAAGTAGACATCGCTCAGCGAGGAGCCCGATGACGTCATTTCTTTAACTTGAGGAGCGGGTCTCTATAACATAACGCAACAGTTTGAAGCTTCTACATACACTGCTCGACACCATTCCTTCCCGTGGGCGGGAGACAGAGAGAAAAAAACCGAACGACACTTCGAGTTATGTCGCATCTTCCCGGCGGCAAATCTCAACCGACACCCCATTCAGGAGTCTACCCACAATGCCTGCGGCTGCAGACATGACCTTGATATTGTTGGCCGCATTTTCCTCTCTCGCGAGCTGAGTTATTCCGAAGGCGCATCAATTTAAAGGTGGGCGGAGAATAATGCCTACGTGTTTGCTGTCCCAAGTGCCTTGCCATTTTTGCTTAACGTTTTGGGGTAGGTAATCGCTACTGACCAACAATAAGGCAGGATAGTCTGATAGCATGGGATGTAGGGGTTTGGGGGTTAGCAGATATAGAACAGGCGCCACACTCTGGACTTGATGCACTTATCGAGAAGAAAATCGAAAAAGGAGGAGGGGAGAGGACGGAGGAGCAGAGAAAGGAGAATCCATTAATGTAGGTAAAGCTGGAGAATTCAATGGAGGTAAAGAGAAAGAAGAAAAAAGGGAATGGGGTTAGTGAGACTAAGGAGAAAGATGAGAGGAAGGAGACACACACACATATAAGAACAAAGAAAGAAAGGATGAATACAAACATGACAAATGAAAATAGTTTAGGTATAACTCACCCTTTTGCATCGTACAGCGTAATCTTGTAACACCTCGTTACAACATAATCTACCCCCAATATTCTTTTCCGCGACTCTTCCTCTCTCCTCCCAACCCCACCGTCAGATATATGAAACCAGAGTCCCGACTCCACCTCCCCTGCCCCCACTCCCAGCCGAATCCCTGACTACGCCACAACCATGACGACACAGAAGAATGACGGATGCCTCACTCGAACCCATCCCTCGGGTTTCTCATTTTTCACGAGACGAGATTATGGCATGTCCTTCCGCTTTTTGTCTCAACTAGATTTAAGTGAATTACTCGTCGTCTACGCGTATACAAATGCGGCTGAATGGGGTAGCGTCACGTGATACACCCTTGCTTTGGGCGACCACATTCATCAATCGCGCCTAAATGGGTCACGTAAACAGATTTTATGTGTCCTTTTCATATTAAACTAAATTTTTGCCAAGCTCTACGCCTTCTCAATCAAATCCCACACAGATGCAGGGTATAGATTACACGTGGATGTTCCCGTCTGCTTGGACATCCCGAACATTCTGATACGCCCTCTCTCTCCATCCACTCTATCCCTGGATGCCTCTCTCTCTCTCTTTTGGGCGCCAAACCCACGGGACCTTTCATTCGAACCAAAACATAACACAACTTTACGTCATCTAGTTTACTTCCACCAAGTTTCACTCTGTTCATTAAACTTTTCCCCCGTTAGGCTTAGTGCGGTATTTCCACGCAGGCCTTCTGATAAAAATCTGCCGTCACACGCATGCCACGTGTAAGAACAAGTATAGTGCATTGGAAAAAATAACAATATGTGGTAAACGTAAAGCAGTATATTTTGAGATACTACAATAGAAGAGGGAACTTTTACGTTTATGTTCATTTTGTCTTTTTAACAATTAATCGCATAAAAAGAAATTACGTTGCATTCCCTTTCTTTTAGATACACTCCCCTTTTTCATGTTTCTTTTTGTGTTTGTGTAATTAATTAATAATAGTGCATTGGTATGGTTGTTTCTTTGTTCACGTGAGTTCGCCACAAGTGAAAGCTTAATATAAACACATTTCTATCCTAGAAGAAAATTCATATACATTTATTAATAATAATAAAAAAAAATGTCGATGGTATGGCGTGATTTTGATTTTAAGCTCAATAAATGAATAAAAAACATGACCCTATATGACTCAATGACCATTTTTGGCACCGGTGTTAAAAATGATGTAATGTTCCTTCATGACTAGATAAAAAAAGAAGAAAAAAAAGTTTTACCAATCACAATTACATATACTGTAAGAGATGGATCAGCGTTACCCTAGTTAAGTGATACCTCTTATCCTTAACAATAAATTGGTCGCCTCCTCTACCTCCTCCACCCCCGCCTCCATATAAGTATTAACCTTTAATATTGCCAATGCTCATTCAGTAATCAGTATCAACAAAACATATTGCCAGTGTAAACAAACTCATGGATTTTACAAAACAAGATCACCTACAAAAACAGACACAGACAGCCGTATGCGGTGACACACGGCGTAGGAGTGCGACATAACGTAGCATTGTCGATCACGAGTGCCTCTTCGGGAAACGTATTTTCCTTTGAGTGAAAGTATATTTGTGGCATCAAGATGAATGATAAACGTAGGGATGACATCATAATTTATTTATAAGTATGACACAGATAAACAGAGGCAACAAGGGACAGATTCATAGAAAAGGTGAGTGGGCAAACTACATGTTCACCAACAAAAATAGATTAACTCAATCACAAACAAAAATAGCGTAGGCAACATATGTATGCATTTTGTAAAAGGGAGACAACCAATTAATCAACCAAACCAATGGAGTCATAACAACCAAAAATAGCACGCAGAGCCTAATCCACTGGTATTTGGGCATCATTTTTTTTTTTTTTTTTTTTTTGGGGGGGGGTAAAATAACAAAATTTGTTTTCGCTAGTATCATTATGATTGTATAACATCTATAAGATAATGAAGATGAAATAAAAACGTGGAAGAGCAACGCAATCACTAGATTGTGGAACAGAAACAAAGCTGGAGTTCAGAATCGGACGAGGCGAAGAAGGTGAACAAGGTTATCTACATATAACCTCTTTCAAATATTCAAAAGTAGATATAAGAGTATTTGAATATCATTTTGGTTTTAGGAGGGATGTCGTACAATATGGAGGTTTTGAAATGTGCTTGAAATATTAACATTCTGCTCCACAAATGTTCACAAAACGTATTTCTTGTGAATTAAAGACAGTAAAGTGCTCAGAGCAACGTATCAAAACCCAAATCACGAAAGTTATTTGCGAAAGCTATTACAATGTAAATCGTTAATGGTTTAAGGAGGTTTTTTTTCAAAAGTCGCTATCCCCTAATTGATACAGACGCCATACAGACGACTCTCTCTCTCTCTCTCTCTCTCTCTCTCTCTCTCTCTCTCTATATATATATATATATATATACTGTATATATACATCAATATGTAATGTAATATTAATGAATAACAATAGTATTTGAAATTGTCATATTTTTCTCCGGCTTGCTTATTATTAGGTATTTTGCTTGTATCTTTCCCGGAAGATACACGTCGTAAAAATGCTTAATGTGCGATTGCGAATCGATCCCTATAAATCAAGTTGCTCGTTGGCGTGCTAGTTCGACATAAACAATTTCCATCTTCTGGCCAGCTGATATCCACCCACTTTATAACTACTTCGGATCGGGAGACAGCAATTCTGCCCCCCCCCCCCCCCCAACACACACACACTTCTGTTTACAAAAGGGAACAAGTGTCAAAAGGGACTTATCTTGTAAACGTGTGTTTTCATTCAATACAACAATCAATACAAATCAATACAACACCACACCTTGTTAGATTGAATAGATTGTCTGTAGGGAAGGCACAATTTAAGATTTGAGTGATTTGTCACTTGCTTCGTTTTGTTCACATAGGCCAGTATTGACAAAACGGGTAAACATGAAGGAAATTAGGAATACAGCTTGAAGCGAAAATTATTGAAATGACCTGATCAAACAAAAAACCGCAATATCTAATATGGAGCAGAATGGAAATGAAGATAAGAAATAATATTAACAAATAAATATGATCAACCCTGAAATATCTCATACAAATATTATCCATAAATATTGACCAATCCATATTTTAACCTCAATTCTTCCATTTTAATTAAATTCCTTTTATCCATGTTCCAGCCTTTCCCACAGTGCATTGTGTCGTCCAAATACAATGCTGGTCAAAAATATGTGTGTGTATCAATGGTGTAATAGTGCACTTTAGTAGCACATTAAGGGTTTACTAATGATAACATATTCACATCTACGTAAGATTTAGCTGCAGTAGCCCTCAACGCTGTGATATAGCACAACTCAACTCATCATCTACCAAGGGAAAAATCCATAGAGTTAAATACGTACTAAACTTTATGGAAAAATCTTGCTTTTGCGCGCAGGTCCATCGCAGACGACACCATTTTGGCATGAATCAAGGGACTGCGACTGGCATTGTGACGTCACATGCGTTCACAGATTCCAGTCGTACGAGAATGACTAATAAATCATGAGATTCAGCAAGTCGCATTGTGGCAGAACTGGTCGGATCGTGTCGTCCGTGGTGGCCTTTAAGAGTATTTGCGTCCGTTTATAATGTGTAAATTAAAATGTAAAGAAAATGTATTATCAACACATGTATTAATTATTCATAGGAGGGTTATTAAATAGGGAGGGTTGAGATGGAAAGAAGTGTAAGGGTTGGGTGTGGGAGAGCAGAGAGGGAATGGAATGAGAAAGGAGGACACATTCAGGAAACAGGAAGAGAGGGATTGTAATTAGATAAGGAGAGAGAAAGGACGGTAAAGAGTTTGTAGGGGAGATGGTATAGGGGAAAACACTGATTAACAGACTTACGGCAAGGTTAGAGAAGAAAGCTCAGACATAACACATATCGTGTGGCCTTACACAGGCAGCCTGTAGCTTGAAGTGGCACCTAATTCCCACAATGCCACTCGCCGCTTTCCCGATAAGCCTATTCCGGAGGAGTATCAGATTTGTGACCCCGATCGATTGACCGCAATCCTCCTGTTCCGCCCGCCTAGTTTTCACCCTCACTCTCCCGCCTAGTTTCCACCCTCACCCGCCCGCCTAGTTTCCACCCTCACCCGCCCGCCTAGTTTCCACCCTCACCCTCACCCGCCGACACCCCGCTCCATGTAGGGTTGTCCCCGAAAACAACACCCTTCCCTCATCCCGTATGGTAACACGCGCCTATATTTCCTCCTGCCACCAATACCAGTACTAGTGCCAATACCAGTACTAATGCCAATACCAGTACTAATGCCAATACCAGCACTAATGCCAATACCAGTACTAATGCCAATACCAGTACTAATGCTAATACCAGTTCTAATGCCAATACCAGTACTAATGTTAATACCAGTACTAATGCTAATACCAGTACTAATGCCAATACCAGTACTAATGCCAATACCAGTACTAATGTTAATACCAGTACTAATGCTAATACCAGTACTAATGCCAATACCAGCACTAATGCCAATACCAGTACTAATGCTAATACCAGTACTAATGCCAATACCAGCACTAATGCCAATACCAGTATTAATGCTAATACCAGTTCTAATGCCAATACCAGTACTAATGCTTATACCAGTTCTAATGCCAATACCAGTACTAATGCTCATACCAGCTCTAATGCCAATACCAGCACTAATGCTGATACCAGTACTAATGACAATACCAGTACTAATGCCAATACCAGTACTAATGCCAATACCAGTACTAATGTCAATACCGGTACTAATGCCAATACCAGTACTAATGCCAATACAAATACTAGTACCAATACTAATACGAACACCTATACCATGCAGACCTATTCTGATCAGCATCTAAGGCGGGCCTTTCTTGTATTTCTTTTGACGGGCAGGTTGTGAAAGCAGCATTTGTTGCTGCTTAATACTACATTCGAAGAGGGAATTTCTGGAAAAGCATAGCAACGACAAACACGTGCCAATGAAGCATTTTTCTATTGGGAAATCATGCCATTCCCACAGAGGAGCATGGGATCTATAATATACGTGGATAATGTATATGATTTTCATCTCATTATTACCTTACGTACTGTATAAATAAAGTACACCAATCACAGATTAAAAATGTGGTTTAAACATGATTACCGATAAGAAAAGTGCATTAATCATTACAATGAAATTGTCCTTTTTTGTCTTATTTTTACCAACATTTTTTATTTTGTTTTTACTTTGATACATTGTAAATATATCACATGTTTACCAGAATAGTGATACATATATAACCACACAATCCTTGCAGTGTTGATACCTCCGCAATGTATTTCATGTTGGGAGTTATGGTATGACTATAAAGGATTATGGTTGCATGTTCTGAGAGAGTCTTCGTTAAGAAAACAGCCATAACAACCACACACTCAAGCACACACACACATACAGACACACACAGAGGCAAAAAAGGCTTCTTGCATTGGTGTATTTCATTATGAAGAACAAAAAGAGGGGCTTCGTTTTTATGGAGCACTCATCTTATCTCTAAACAGATTCCCCGAATGTACTGATTCAACCTCTACTGTATGTCACGAGGTTGTGAGCGTTTCAGTCACCTGTTATATCAATTTCGCCAATCGGATTATCGTTCTTGGGTTCAACGTTTTATTGACCGACTTGCGTTCCTTTCTCTTCCTTAGTGACGTAACTAACCCTTTAGAAACAATAAGCCTCCTCTCCGTAACATAATTGTCGTGCCGATATGTCTAATGAGACGGGGCAGACACGGAGATCTGAATATAAAAAACAGCGACACTTGGAGTAATTCAATTTGGGCTAATTATTCGCCCCCTTTCCCCATCCTTATACGTAAGTCGTGGATAAAATAACAGTCTTGATGACAGTCCTACTTTTTCTCCCCGCAAATTAAGCAATCACAGGTAATGAAACAGCCGCCGAGAATAGATTGCTACTAATACGCTGCCGGGGTAACCACAGATTTCTAGCTAAAACGAGGTGTTTACGAACACGTGATGGAGATACATAGTGAGTGGCCTTATTCCCAGACAGTGATTCATGTAAGATGTTTCTCAAGCTGTATATTCACTATTTATCTATATGGCATTCTAAGCCAAGGCACTCTACTTACATCATGATAGTTATGTTTATCGTGTGCGGGTATCGAATAGAAAGAGAGATGGTGAAAGAAAAGGAAAATTAAATGGAGAGAGAAATAAACGAAAGTAAAAGGGAAGAAAGGAAAAGGTCACAGAAGATGCAAATAATACAAAATATTAAATACAAACACAAACGAAATAGGGGAGAGAAAAAAAAATGAAAAACAGAAAAAATAACGTTTACGTCACAACGAGATAATATTTTTCAGCAATAGTATCTAGTTCTGATTATTTTCACGTGACGGCACCAATCTCATTCCCCTCAATGTATGACGACGAGCCGCGATGAAACTCGCTCGTCCCGAGATGGTTGTGTCTGATAAGGATTATTCATGCAATGGAGGAGGAAGGCGGAAGAAGGAAGGAAGAAAGTCTGGGAATGATGGTAGAAGGAGTGGGAAGAAGGAGTGGAAAAGAGCAAGGGAAGAGAAAATGTTGCGGTGGTGAACGGTGACATGGGAGAGAAGCGAGAGGCCATAATCCTTCCCTCTCTTTTGATTTGAAGATTGTGGTTTACATGAGGAAAGGAGGGAGACAGCGAGAGAGAAAAAGAGAGAGAGACCGACAGACAGACGCAGAGATAGATAGAGGGTGAGAGAGAGCGAGGGAGGAAGATGAGGGGAGGGGAAGAGAGGGAAGAGAGAGAGAGAGAGAGAGAGAGAGAGAGAGAGAGAGAGAGAGAGAGAGACTGACAGACAGACGCAGAGAGAGATAGAAGGTGAGAGAGAGCGAGGGAGAAAGAGGAGGGGAGGGGAAGAGAGGAAAAGAGAGAGAGAGAGAGAGAGAGAGAGAGAGAGAGAGAGGGAGAGAGAGAGAGAGAGAGAGAGAGAGAGAGAGAGACGGGGGGGGGGGATAAGGAACGCTAGAGAACGAGTTTGCTTGGTACGTTTCGCTTGGTAAGCACATAAGGTTTCTGGTGTCGTCAAAAATTTGCATGTAGAATGGAGCTTGCGATGTTTGGCCATGCTTTTTGACGTAATAATAGTACTTTCACAATTCAATTCTATTGAATTGCATATTGCATAGAATATGTCTTCTGTGTGTGCTAAACAACACCGCCTGGAAGTACCGTGCTATACGTCGTATGTAGACAGCCTTACAAAATGTATTTTTAATATATCAGCGGGGATGTTTAAGACTGCAGCCAGATGTCTGACCTGAAAAATCCCCCCCCCCCCCCGCCACCCTCCCTCGTCAAAATTTGAAGGAATGTGGGTCTAACCTCAAGTGCGTTTGAAGGACTTACCATACCTCAACACTTCAAATGTAAGGAGAGGATGAGATAGTAGGGTAATGTATTCATGTTTCTATCACGTTTACGGTCGTCACTTCCTCATAAAATACATTTTGCATTGGGATGTAACCGTAGATGATTGCGATTAGAATTTTCCACCCATACTTCAAAAGACTTTTTGCTTTAACTCTTTGAGCCATGGAGGCATTTTTCCACTGGTAATACAACCATTTCCATAGGAAAGTACTGAGTCCGGGAGAGAAGAAATTAAAGGGAGCTTGCGGTAAAGTACAGGTGATGGGACGGCAGAATCGTTCTACCATGAACACGGGTCCAACGCAAGTTTGATTTCAGGAGTTGAGAATACGTCGATATAGTTTGTAGACGAGTCCTACATGTGATCTTGACATCAAACGAGAACGGGTCCCATGATCGCATCAGTCTTCCTGTCATGATAACGGGTCACGTCATCTTATCACTTTAATCACGAGTCCACATTCCCTTTGAAGTAACTTTAACATCGTTAAGACCTTTCAGTACAGTCAAGAAAAGCGTCCATCTTGTCCTTAGACCCCGCTTGGTCCCAATGGTCCCTAGGCGCCACTGTTTAAGTCGCAGCAGCGTGACTGGAAGAAGCCCGAGGGGAGGACAATCAAAGGGGTGGCGCTACCCGGACTTGAGGCACGCATGCTACAGAAAAGCCCAATTTTGCGGGTCGACCTCAGCGCTGTCAAAACCTCCAGTGTGCTACGATGTGTTATTGCCTGAGGGAAAGTGGGATCGACGCGACCTGGCATGAACTCGTGGCTATATCTGCTCTTTTGTTGGTAATATATTTCCGAGAATAGCATTTCCCATAGATCCCTACAGATAACAATATTTGTAAGAAAGTAAACAAGTCAGAGACAAGAACTAGTGAAGATTTTGGGAAGAAAAAAATACCGAGTTTTATGATTGCAGTTATTTGTATCTGACGCCATGTGGCTTTGTCTAGTCAATTTAGCTTTAGCTTTAGCTTTAGTTTTCGGTGTTTCAACCGAAAATAATTGAAATGAAATGGAAGCAGAAGGACAGGTAGGTGATGAGCGTTGTAAAATAATCACAAAGTAGTTATACCAAAAATAAAAATGTTATAAACTTTGGAAAATTATCTCTCCTCATTTCCCTCTTTCTTTTCCATTCTCCACCCCATAAGTCGGTCAATTATTGTAAAAGAATACAGCCACATGGTCTGATGATGGTACAGAAAGTTGTACTATTTTCTTAGTATAGTAGTTATTACTACACTCTCATAATGGATACATTCGACATACAATATTTAATATGATCCTTTCATATATCCAGTATATAAGCCTCTGAAAATTTGTTGTTCCCGAATTAAAGAAGGAATCCCCCCACGTCTTGTCATGATTTATACAAACATGATCAAGCTAAGGCATTCAAATTCACAATCATGGCAAAAATCATCGTTTGGGGTCAAACGGTCATCGTCAAACCTTCTTCAGTAAAACACAATCACAATTCCTGATACCATTTCCTGTCCTACATCACCTTGAGCAGTTTAGTAGAAACAAATACGTTACAACATTGGTGAGCATGACGTTTTTCGTCTATAGTATGCAACAACGAGTCTATTGTATCGGTCTTTTCCGACATGATGACATAATCTGATATGCATGCCACAAACTGCTAAATTCATTGCAAGTACTAATTACATGTACCAGTATTTCATCTTAGAACAGATATAGAGCATGAATAAGTTCTGCACCTGATAATACGTTATTGTAATTAATAGGAATGTATGCACAAGCATTTGGAGTCAAGATGGATGAAAGTCAGTTCTCGCTTCTTTTTTTCGACAAAATGAATACAAGTCTTTTATTATTATTTGTCATTTCCAAAGAATGATCTGAGAGACAAATTATAAGAAAACTTTAGGCCGCTCACGACGACGCTCTCACAGTTTGTTATTGCTTAAACTTGGCCGTGAACAACTAGGGACCGAACAGTTTAGGTGAAACTTTAATTGGTTTGTGCTTGACTGAGAGACTGGGATTTGACCGTCCGTCTCGCAAACCGCTAGGGATGGGAGTTATATTGCGGTTGTTATTCACCCATTTTCGATGCCGTCCCGCGATCACTGGGATAAAGTGCACCTCGGAGGAAGAGGTTTCCCTCCCTAACCACGGTCTGGGCTTTGATTATTGGAGACTGAAACACTATTCCGTAATTTCCTCGATTTATTCACTGACCTTTCAAAAAGCAACAGGTTTACCGCGTAAATCACACAACCAGTTTCAGGTTCTCGTGCGTTGTTGTGAAAGAGATGGAAAACGAAAAGAGAGGAGGAAAAAGAGAAAGGGAGAGATAGAGAGAGAGAGAGAGGGGGGGGGGGCGAGAGAAGTCCAAAACGAAGCGGAACATGATTAAAACTAGAGTGGTGAGGAGAGACAATCGAGAGATAGAGACAAAGACGCAATTTTGAAATCTTATTTCAATGAAAAGTCAATTACAACAAAATAATTTTATTCATGCTTCATCATATTGCTTAATTCATATTACGCTATGATAACAAATGTACTTGGGCGAAATATTGTACTTTACAATACTCTTTAACAAATCAAACTATGAATTTATCATTCTAATTTGTTACAATATTATTACAACCTGATAAAAAAGAAGCAAAAACTAATGTCTTCATTCAGTATGCAAATATCTCAAACCCCAAATAACCAGGTAATTGTTTGTTTGTTCATACTTCTTCCAATTTGTTTACAAACGTCAATTTCAACAAAAGTGTGGGGATGATAAAGATTCGCATATCTCAGTGGAGGAAGGATTTAAGGAAGATTTGTGTAACGAAGGTGGCACGCACACTAAACCTACTTCAAAGCTTTCTTTCCCTGTCTACTATTAGCGTAGAATGAAGTGATCCAAATTGAAGTGTATTACTCGTTCAACCACTGCTTGACAGGGATTTACTTTTATATATGTTGCATAGAAACTGCACTCGTATTTCTAATACTATAAGTGATACGCTATTTCCCATTCCGAGCATGGCAGATGAGAAAACGGATTTGAAGTTGGTTAGATATCCATCGTTTATCCTATTTGCATCCCAAAGGAGATTTTGACGCGATATAAGAATTGAGAGTACACATATTTCAGGCTCAAGGAAAAGGGCTTTTGTCTAGAATTATATCCATTGCGTAGGTTTTGGTTCTTCTTTCTAACTAATCTATCTCCAGTGGATTTACACACATTTCATGAATTATTTACGTGTGTTTTGTGTTTTGTAACTACATGTGTTATAAGGGACATGATATTTGCGCGCTATTGCTTATGGCCTGTACAAAATTGATAATGCAAAGCACACCGCAGGAATTCAGTGCATTCAGATATGGGTTCTTGCGTGCTACACAACATTCGCCGACTATTCGAAGTGAATATTCACATAAAATACGGCCATATTTTAATGTTCCCCGCATGGTGTTGCATCACCATCGATGGCTGCCTTGGGGTGATCACTCAGGAAGTCGGTCGGGGCGTGGTCGGGGTGCATTGTCCCGAGTTGATGAGGGAAGGTCCTCGTCTTCCCAAGATCCTCTCTGTCAAACACGAAACCCGTCGCAAGTGGCACGCGGACTCGTAGGTACGGCCGTCGCTCCCGCACACCGGGGTCGAGGCGGCCATTGGGAAACAAACATAACACGTGGTCAATCGGCGCGTGGTTGACAACGCCGGGATGTTGTCGGTCGTAACTCCTGTGATGGCGGCGCTGGTGGTCGCGGCAGCGGTGGTTGTTGTTGTGGTAGGCTTCGCAGTTATAACCTGCTGCGGGGTGAGCGTCGGAGCTGGTGGCGGTATCACAGGCTTGTTCTGCATATTCATCTTGCGGGTGCCGGGGACAACGCACGCGCCGAAACGGACGAATCGGGGATGGGATCTTGGGTGCTTGAGTCTGGTGAGGCATGCCGCCCTCTGTAGGTGACATGGGGAGCGGTAGGTCAGACCGTTACTTCCGCAGACCAACTTCTTGGTTGCTGTTTGGCACGTCGCCAGGCACATCTTGGGCAGAACTGTATTTAAACAAAATGAAAAACAACAAAAGGGACTGATTATTTATGACCGACATCATCTTACCTAAACATGATGGCACAAGTGTGCTCGAAATCAACATATGAAGTTCCCTAGAGACATTCCCAAGTTTTTGGAACCTTTTTATGGCTACGCTAGACTACATATTGTCCTTTAAAGAAATACGATATAGCCTGTTAGATGAATATGAAATGACATCGTAAAAATGTGTGCACACTGTGTATTGTTAAAAGAAACAATTCAAGAGTGAGAAGATGAAAGGGACATGTTTTGCCTTAACGGCAATATTCCTCATAATGAATAATTTAGGCGTTTCGTCTACTTTAATCATGTCAATACAAAGCCAATAAATGTTCGCTAACTTATTAGACATTCCGTGCACCCATGGTTCTGATGGGGTTAGCAGAGTTCCCGTTCTTTTCACACCATCTCCCATCTGCCGTCAGAGATTAATTTCGAGGTATAGCACTTAGAAGGCATATCCTTCACAAGACTGTACCTTCCACCATCTCTTTGTATCAAACTCCTGGGTTTGCAGTTTTAAAGAGGCACGTCTGAAAGAGGTCATTGTGGGTGGGGGTGAATTAGGGAGGGGGCGGGGGGGGGGGGGTGGTATTGGGTTGAGTTCCTCGCCAAGAGCTAGGCATTTGATGACGGGTATTCGGCCAGTATATTCTTTTTAGATTTCCACAATACCATTTTATAACATAAACACACTTAAGATGATAGCTTATCATTCTTGGTTCTGGCCTTTTCCACTCAGATACTGAGCAGCCTGATTCCCATACAATCTGCTGTCTGGACAATAGAACACTTGATGTGAAGAAACATCAAGTACCTTAAGCCACACCCCTTAGTTACTGCAGTTCCATGTCAAATTTTGACACCCTAATTAGACTACGGTTTACCAAGCCTTACCATGAGCAAAGGTTTTACATTTGATATAAACATTATGTATAAGTATTTAATACCTTTCGGACTTTCAAATAGTGTTAGAGCAAGAGATGTGTGTTATTAACCTCAGCATAATATTTTTCGTGTCCCAATTGAATAAGTGATGTTGTTGTATTGCAAATGTCGTTCTCTTGCGATGATACGCTCAATGTTAAAGCAAGTTTATCGAAATGTTGACATTCATCATGATATATTGACAGTTGGCCCTAAGTTATATCAGTAAGAACATGAGAAACAAAACAATTCCGCTTGTTGAGATTTAGGTTAATGCAGATGCCCTGGTTCCATCTCGGAATGTGTAGGCGGCAGCTACGTGTGCAGCCCACATTTACCCGAATGGACACGCAATCGCGTCTTCGCAATCTATTTTTTTTTTTTATTATTAACTCTCATACAAAAATATCTTGCTGTTCTCTTTATATCACCTGTGAGACGTTGTTTTTCAATAATCTGTCGGATAAGTTGGACGCGGGTTGGTAAATTTACTCTTTTAGTGACACGCGGTCGAGTCCCCCGAGTGGCAGTGAAAAGCAAAATGTCAAGATCTCGTTACGTTTAGGTTGGCGTGGGAAGCGAGACGTCTCCTGGCTTCTTTTTTCCATGTTATCAATTGACGAGGCGAGGCGACGACACCGTGGCTGTTATTCATCAGGTGGGGGCGGGCGAGATCATGGCAGACCAACATTCAAGACGCCATTTCCCTGCGGAGATTTCGGTATAACCCAGTCGGTAGCCACTAGTCCTCGGGTCAATAGCATCACAGTTTATCGCCTATGGAACTGAGAGGAATACTGCGTGACCAAAACATCTCAAGAAAGAAACGAACCCTCCAACAGCCAAACAGGAACGGTGAGAAGCGAGCAAAATTTGAAGAATGAAAAGAAAAAAATACCTGGATCCACGGCTTACCCTTTCGAGAGACACTCGTGCGTTAGCCTTAATATGATATGCGATACAAATCGATATCAATGGTGATACCGTTGCCGTCTCCGGAATACTTGAGGTATATGTTGGCTGTAATTCATGTTTTCCATTCACTGATGTTTGGGCTTTGCGTAGGATTGGAGCAAAGCGGGACAGACATCACTATCAATCTAAACAATGTCAACAACTTCCGGAAAAGCAGTCAATGGTAACTAACAAACAAGCATTCTGCCTGGCTAGCCTTAGTATAAAATGCGATACCCGTTAGTGTCTCAGGAATAAACCAGAGATATATCGCTGCAAGACGTCATTATAGAGTAATTCGTGTTTTTCATTCACCGATGTTTGCGCTTGGTGTAGGGATGAGACAAAGTGGAACAGACATCACTTCCTTTTATTTTTCAATCTATTAAATGTCAACAGCATCCGGTAAACCCAGCCCAGTCATTGGTAACTAACAAACGACCATTCTGCCTCGTCAGATTTAATATAACATGCAATACCCGCTGGCGTCTTTGGGATATTTAACGGATACGGAGGCTGTTAGACATCATAACAAGTCATGTTTTTCATTCATTGATATTCATGATTTGCGTGAGCAGATCAAGTACCACTTTACTGTATTTATCTATCTAACAAATGCCGTCATTTCCTTCCGGAAATTACGGCACGGTCAATGGAAGCTAACAAACAAGCATTCTGCAGACAAACAAATTGTACGCATATACACACGCGCACGGACACATATATACATCCAGTAAAGGAACGGAGAAGAAAGAACAAAAAATGTACACAAGCAATTGTAAGATCTTTATTCATTGCCCTTATTAACACACTGATTACAATGCAAAGCCCTCTAATGAATATTTGTCCATCAACGCTTTGAATCACTTATTCACACCCAAAGAAAGGTAATAAACAAAAAGAAATGGTAGGGTGTGTTTGGTTGAGAAGGGGAAAAATGAGAAGTATAGCGAGATGTGTAAATAAATAATGAGAAAGAGAGAGAGAAAGAGAGAGAGAGAGAGAGAGAGAGAGAGAGAGATAGATAGAGAGAGAGAGTGAGAGAGAGAGAGAGAGAGAGAGAGAGAGAGAGAGAGAGAGAGAGAGAGAGAGAGAGAGTGAGTAAGAGAGAGAGAGGGGGGGGAGTAAAAAGGAGAAAATGACACAGAGAGAAAGAATAAGAAAAGAGGCCGCGCAACGAGCTGACGAGAAAGTGAGAGAGAAGAGAGAGAGAGAGAGAGAGAGAGAGAGAGAGAGAGAGAGAGAGAGAGAGAGAGAGAGAGAGAGAGAGAGAGGAGGGTTGGGGGGGGGGGGGCCTTAGCATTCCTACATGGAGAGCCATACGCTAAATTCATCAGACGACTCAATTCGGATGCAGGTAAAAAATACTCCAAGAAACGCATTCTCCATCACGCGCGCATTCTTTCTGCTATCGATGATTTTTAATAAAGAAATGCATCGGCGACTGATGGGGGGCACGGGCCAACTGGAAGATAAGGTGATTAATAAATGTCGGATTCGCGGAGAAAATCAATCACAGCTGTAAACCCTCCTTCCGCAAATCGATGAAGATGTTCCGCGCATTTAAGAGGCTCTTCATTTTGGCAATCGGTAGCCTTTCGTCCAGCTTCAAGGATTGATTATTTCGAACCTGAGCGAGTAATTTTGTAAACAGCAAAGAAGTTTGGCGGGTAGTTTGTTCAATCTGTAAAATTATGCTTCGGGTACACGTTAGTTCTCCGATTCTCTTCAACATGATGGATGATAAACTCCCTTGCGGTTCAGTATTCATGGTATCGCTATCATATTATGATACTACACATACATCAATTATCATATACGAACGTATTAAAGAAAGGGATCGTAATATGTGCCTGGAAACAAAGGTAATTTATCTCTTTTCCACTATGTCCACACGAGAATATGAAATTGGGTACTACTATATTATCTTTAAAAAATTACTGTTTTCGAACTTCCCTTACTACGTAACGCTGTGATTATGATTGGAAATGTATTGACCTTTATAACTTTTGGTCAGGCCGTCTAAAAATGGAGATGTGGTTACTGACAATGGTTATGTTTATTGTACCTGAATTTACATCGTTGTTTTTTAGTGGAAAAAATAACATCGAATCTTCAGTTTGAATCATCTTATTTTTTTAAAGTCCAAATCAAAACTCTTACTCGCAATATAAGCAGTGAATGTAGAATGCTAATTACAAATGTTTTAAATTCATATTTGGTTTAGATTAATAAATACCTTTGATTTTTGTTAATGTAATATTTCTTCGGTGAAAGATTAATAAAAACCATATTTTAGAAACATTAGAAAGAATAACAGGCTATTTGAAAGATAGGGTTAGGGTTTAGGGTTGCTGTCATAAATCACTTTCTATCATTCTCTTCCATTTATCACATTTATTTATCGTATCAATTTTTCTTCAAGCAATTTATCACATCAATTTATGATATCCATTTATTTTATTTTTATTTCAACAAACATGTTTGATTACGTAACACTCCTAGAGAGTAACGATACTTTTCTTCACTCGCCACATGTTCAGGGAAACACACAATCATGAAATGCAATCAGCTTTAAGCGGATTATTATTTCTCTTTTCAAAAAAAGCAAAGAAGAAATGGCTAGGCATAATATTTGCCTAATGTTTGGAAACCTGTTCTATTTATACGGCACAAATCGAGTCAGGTTACAAACACACATCGTTCTCATTTCCTATCACGAACACGGGGAATGGTTCAGGGATTTCCCCCAAAGATAATTTGTATTTATTTTATTGGTATTATTTACCCAGGGTAGCCCCCTTCAGTGGTTGAACACTGTTCTATCAGGGGGCCCTGCTTTGACCTGTAACACAACATGGTTTACATACATACAAACAAATAACATGTATAGTTCAGTGAGAAATAAACACCATTTTGGAATTTGCATCTTATCTGTGGACAATAAAGGTTGAAAAAGTATCCAAAATAGCAACACTTGTAAATCAATAATCGATGGAGGATGTAAAAGAGAAATATAGAGAAAGGAGAAAGAGAGATGGTAGTGAGAGAGAGAGATTAAGATGGAGAGAGAGAGAGACAGACAGACAAGGAGACAGAGAGAGAGAGATGGAGAGAGAGAGAGGGAGGGAGGGAGAGAGAGAGAGAGAGAGAGAGAGAGAGAGAGAGAGAGAGAGAGAGAGAGAGAAAGAGAGAGAGAGAGATGCAGAGCGAGGGAAAGAGAGAGAGAGAGGAAGAGAGTGAAGTAGTGGTGGGGGGGGGGGGGGGGGGCAGTATGGAACTGAAAGAGAGGATACTCACAGTTAGAGAGGATTAAAAACGAGAGAGATGGGGAGGGAAATTAGAATGAAACATTTAAGGTGAGGGAAACAAACAATGCTGGCAGCAAGCATTAAAGACGGGGTGTCCCTTTTGCAGGTCAAACAATTAAAGTTTGTAAAAAAAAAACATGGAAAATGGAAGAAGAAACTGTGTCAGAACTTCCCTCCTAATAATAGCCCCGAAGACTGACAGTCGGTGAAATTATAGGGATTGCTAAATTTTAAGGAGATTTAAGGCAGGTTGTTCCGCCTAGAGACCGGAGACCGCTGTGCGCTATGATCCGCATCGGTTGGCTCAACAATGCAAGCGTTCAATGGAAGCAATGCCCACACCGCGCACTGACAGGGACAATACGATTATGAATGTAGACTATGGTCGGTGTGTTTTAAACGTAAACAAGGATATTCCATTTTAACTTTTCTTGAAAATGTTCGTGAAGCTATGACTGAGAGACTTCATACACGCGATCTTTAGAGTATACTGCTTATTCTTGCCGAGTTTTATGAGTTAAACAAATGGAATACTTTGTCTTTATACCTTACATTCTCGGGCCTAGAAAACTCCATCGGCTCACTACACATCTTCATCCCAATGGCAATTCCGTCAGGTGAAGTATGTAGAGGGTGGATATTGGAGACAATAGTTCAAACACTTTCGCACCTTTTGCATTGTAAGGTATTTTTCTCCATTCTACGGCGATAATGATCGTTGTCGATGTGATCGAAAAAGGGCTCGCGCCAATCAGTAATCGTTGATAAATGAGACGGGCGTGGGTGTCCCAGTTTCACGTTCCCCTTTATCTTCCGGCTTAAAGAGAGAGTTAGGCTTTGGCCAACACCCTGTGAGAAACACACTAAAACGTGCAGGTGGTGAATGAGGAAGGAAGGATAATTCAACAACGACAATAAGGTCACAATGACTAAATAAAATGAAAATAATTACATATCTTAATGCGAAAACGCGTAGATGGTTGAAAAGCAAGATAATTATAAATAAAAACATGCATGCTTTCTATTGCGACTATCTTGACGACCTAATTTGACGCCATAAGAGACGAACATGTGGTCCATTCCCTTAAACATTTGTTCTATGAACTACCCATGAACACTGCTGAAAAACTTTAATTTTTGGATGATTATGAATGGTTTGAGTTATGTCCTACATCATAACGTTTATGTATTTCCTATTACACAAATTCAGACCTAACGTATTATATTAGTTTAAGATAGTGTTAACACTTTCAACAGCTCCCCTTCTCATTTTCTTATGCCTTACATAGATTTTACAATTCAATAAAACCTAGTTCCTTTCTCATCATTTGTCTCCATGTCGTGCCAATTAATATTGCCAATTAATATTGCCAATTAATATTAATATGCGTTGTGACTCTTCTTTGAAAGGACAGCAGGCGAAAGAACCAAATTGGGAAAATAACAAAATGTTTGCTAATATTCTAGAACAAACCATTGATAAGCAAGGCCCACATAAATGCCTACTGTATATACACTAATAGCGTATTATATCAAATTCTGTCTGAGTTTTTTTTTATACAGTGGAGAAGGAGAAGAAAAGGAGAAGTTTAAGACATTGTTAGGACGTACATCAGTACATGTTGCCGCCTTTAAAAGCCCCACTTTCCAGACGCACTTGCATAATATGCATGGTGTTGTTGTTACAAAGGGGTCGCTAAAGTGCACCATGAGTTCAATGTACATTAATGATACCACCGCGTCGAACTATCCAGATAGTTTTACCAGTAATCGGACGAGAATCATGCCATCTGGGTCGGTCGCTACGACAACCCCTCCACTCCCGCCCCCATCATCATCACCACCATCTTCTTCGCTCTGCATCTGCGCCATCATCTTCGTCATCAGCATCCTCATCCTCCTCTTCCTCGTCGTATTCCGTATCTCGCCCATATACCGTTCTCATTGACGCCTGGAGTCTACCTCTGCAATCGGTTTGACCTAATTTTGAATCATAAGGCTGCTAACAATCTCCTATAAGCTAACCTAATTTCGGCGTATAGCGGCATGATGCGGGTCCCGAAGATATGATATCATGTTCCATATAATTTAGATACAAGGTGGACGAGGTCTCCGGGGCATCGCGGCGTACTTCTGAATGAGATTGGCGGTAAGGATGGTTGGTCGGATGGGGCGTGTGCGTGGCGAGATGTCGGCTGCAATTTGGCGAAGGAATTTAGGCAAAGAGCAAAATAAATATAGATATATTGGGTCGCTCGTAATTTTGCCTCAAAGATACTTGGAAGACAAAAAGAGGAACGCAGTTTTCCCCACAGAGGATCGAAATAACAGATTTGTGGTGTTTTATGAAATGCGCCTGCATGTGTGTGTGTGTGTGTGTGTGTGTGTGTATGTGCATGTGTGTGTGTGTATGTTTGTGTGTGTGTGTGTTTCTGTACGTGTGTATGCTTGATGTTCGAGGTGCGGAAAAGGGGTTGATGCAGGGGTGTCACGAATGAATGACGGGAAACAGGACAATGCCAGCAAATCCATCATTCTGTAAGGATGTTCCAGTGTGTAGAATCTTCAACATGACTGAAATATACCTGACCTTTTCGTAAGGGGGAAGGAAAGGGGAAGGGGGAGGGGGGGGGGGGTTGCACGCAACAGATGACAATTCAACTCCAATCATTCCAGTACATATGTAAATGACTCGTTCCTTTATAATTGAAAACGCCTCCCACTAAAACAATGCCTAACACAAATGCAAATTCACTTGTTTTCCTCTACACCAGGACACGTTTGGTCGACTACGTGAGACCAATGTATAAATTAAATATATGGACTTCTGGTGGTACTGGGCCCTAAAACTCTGCCTCTGCAATACCTTTTGCCCCAAGCACTCTACAGAAATGAGGCTATTCACGAGTAGAAGACCCTACACCGATGTACACGTGTCGTGATATGACATAACATGTAGCAACGCTAGATTGGTGTCATCTGGAAATACTCCAATATAGATTATTATGTTAATCGATATTTAGCAAATATACAGGTTTAAAATAAAAACTGTCGCTTACAGTCAGCCAATACCAAGGTTAATGCCAATATTCTAATGAAATCCTAACTTATATTATAGGTCATGTGAATCTGGTTTGGAAGGGGTTTTGTGTTCACGTGACAATTTACACCTCATTTCAGCCCATCGAAAGGACCGGGTGGCTGAGACCATGTCGTGGTGGTGGGGTTATGGGATGGGGTGTGTGTGCGTGTGTGTCTGTGGGGGGGTGGATAGGTGGGGGATGGAGGTAGAGGGGAGGGGGGATGTCCATCGCCATTTAAGCTTGCAAAAGGGACGGACAATCTTTAATCCTTTCAGTGCCAGAGATATGCAAATCTATTTGACTTGTGAATATCAATGGTGTATATGTTCACATGTGTCATTTTAACAGTTGAGTTTCCTTGCCGAAACGTGTGTAGAAACAAATTGAATATCTTTGTTGATTGTAGCCGTAATACGCTTCGACAAAAACGGTTGCGTCACTACAAGAAACATAATTTTCTTCATGATTGGAAACTAGGCAAGTCAAAAATAGGATAAGTTGTGTTATTTCGTAGAGGTCATTGTGCTTTGACCACTCATGAATACAGTTCTTAATATCTGAATATTCATGTTCAGCTCTCAGTCACATATCTGATATTATGTGCTCCTGTGTTCTTCTGGTTATTGATTTCAGTAATTGGATTGGTATTTGGCATTGATACTCATATTGGTCTCGAATTTGGCATTAGTACTGTCCATGATATTATCACTGGTTTTGTTTCGTTAAATCGACCCCAACCCCACCCAGAAACAAAAGGGAGAACTTCCACCCAGCGTCTAATGTTGCACACGTGAGAATGCGATACAAGCTTCCCCCGTGTAACATAGTGAAAAGCTAGACGATATATCATCTGGCACCGTGCGGGGCGTGCATGACCTCAAAGACGATTTGACCTCGGAGACGTCTTGATTACATCGTACACTTGTCACGCTTTATGAATGCAGCATTGTAAACTAATTACTCAGTGACGGACCGTAAAGGACATGGCCGAGACAGGCGTGACGCCAGAGGTTCCTTACTGGGGGTACGTGGGTGTACAGAGATATTACAACTATGTAGATCAACGTTATACACCTACCAACATGAAACAGCTAATAATGTCAAGTATAATACCAATGCCAACGCCATTAAAGATAATACCATTAAACAATGAAAACTGGGATTATTCCATCAAAGTTGAACATAAACTACGACCAGGAAACACCAAGGAGACAGATGATATTTTGAAGTACTTGCTGATATCAATACGCTATTATATTTAATTGTGAACCTTGTAACGAAACACAATCCACGGCACATCCTTCATGTCCTTGGTGTCGTGTTTGTCGGCCGTCTAATGGCGAAGGTAGGAAAGGAAGGAGAAAGGGGGGTGGGGGCTGGTTGACCTGTGTTGGTGGGGGGTGGGGGGGGGGGGAGGGGGAGGGGTGGAAACAACAAACCTGCCATTAATTGATGATGCCGCCTCGCTCTCCCTCAACACGTCTCTGCTCCTTTGAAGTCCACCGCGCCCGAGCCGCAGACGTGACTCGCAGCGGACAGGCGGCCTCCCCGGTGGAGCTACGCCGCTGGGTCAGGCGCGGCCCGACCGATCAGGTCTCCTTCACGGCCCCCTGATATCGGCCTTTCTACGATGCGAACATTGCAGTTGTTATTAGACTGGTTTATACCCCCCTGTGTAATAGATGGATAACCCACCCAATGCTACGTCCTTGCATTATTAGCTCCAAGTTGTTACAAGTTATTCGGAATGGGATCAGCAGATGAATGCCTTGTAACCCTCTCAGTATCAAGTGGGGGAGAAGACCCTTGATTTATTGCACTGATATATGGTACTTAGATGGTCAAATTGGGAAGTGAGGAAAATAATAAGTGGAAGACAAAGAAGGCAATGGAAAACGAAGAAGGAGAGGACGAACAAAAAGAAAGAAAGAGGAATGAGACGAAGATGAAATCAAAGAAGGAGGGATAAAAGAGAAGAAGGGGTTAAGAGAATATCAAGCAAAAGAAGGAGGAGCAGGAGGGGGAGGAAGAGGAGAAGGAGGAGGCGTAGGAGAATGAAAAGGGGTTTCAAGTTAATGTTCTAAATTGTATCTTACACATTTTGCATGGAACTGTGTTAGTGTAGTCCATCAATGGAATATGCATATTCATTGTTTGACTTATATTGAATAGCCCATTCTCCGTATTGAGGTGCTCTATCATCATGCCCCTTTCTTTAAAAATAAAAGAAAAGGTCCATAGAATTTGTCTTTAATACAGAAAACATCAAGACTATCTACAAATACACCCCTTTAAACACATACACGCACTCATCCCAGTCCAACAAACTGACACTCAGCTGTATAAACACATATCAATTACATCGCCTAGATATATAATAAAGATTAAATATAGGATTAGAACTTTAAGCTGAAAAGTAGGAATACATTAGATTTGTTATAACAATTAAATTGTGATATTCTAACATCGTTATTCTAAAATTCTTCCGTCGATCGTCCGTAGATATTTGCCAGTACCTCTTCTTAACCTCAACTCTTTATGTAACTCGATTGTATTTTTAAACCAAAATTGCACACAAATCCCATAGAGCAGCTGCTCATTAACACACTAAGGGTTTATGTACAGGGTGACATGTATGTATTGGATGTTTGCTGCATCAATATCACATAACGAGTTAACAGCGTTAAATGGTCTCTTAGCATCGCACGGATGCTTGTTTGGTATCTCGTTTCCCGCCGAAAGCTGACACGTCAAGGGAAGCAAGGACGATCAGGGGCCGAAACTGGTTCCAACGTCCATGACATCGGCCGTGATCACTCCACGCTCATCGTGCCGTTAAGGACGACTTCGGTATTATAATCGCGCCTCAAAGGACGACCAGTTGTCACCGCGTGGTAAAGGGCACAATCTTTTGGGGGAGGTTTGGAAGGAGGTAGGGAAAAGTGGGGGGGGGGGGGGCACTGCGATTCACATAATTAAGAATCCCGTGAGAACTAAAATCTGTATATTGTACGATGATAACGCCTGAATGCTACATTACCAAAGAAATTAAACATGGACACTAATAAACATGAAACATGTCGGCATAGGAAGCGTGCCGGCTCATCAACATTGTCAAGTGGCTACAGTTAGGTCATAGTGAATGTTGTTATCGTTCAATCTTCAAAGTGTGTCATTGCCAGATCTTTCCTTCAAAAACAGCACTTTGGTTTCTCAAAAGATCTAGAGAGGATATACACTTATTTCAGGGTTTGATACTCTTCGCCGAGTAAGCTGGTAGACAGCTTTGACCTTAAGTATTCTTTTACCGGATTGAATTGAGTGTTAATTTTAAAAGAAAACAATTTACCATTGTATAAAACGATCAGTGTGGCAAACAGAATAACACTTAAGTGCGAATACATTTGAGTTATAATTATGAAAATATGCGAATACATATTTATTATGAAATTTATGCCTGAATAAACAATATCACACAAGCACAACTTTCATATTTAGCTAACCAAATAAGTCAAGCTGAACCAATGATATTTTATGGCAGGATATGCATTAATTTCTTTAAAACCATGCTCCACACTCTTAAAAGTTATGTGTTCTCAACATGTGCTTTTCAGGTGTTTAAACAATTACAAACACGATTGCGTGGCAACAAAAGAATTGTAGATTCTCGTTTCACTTGCCCAGTTCTGTTAATGGCATCATTACTTCCATGAGCATAACAGATATCAGCAAACAAAGAAAACAAAAAAAAAATCAAGTGAAATGTCTCAGCTGCACGCAAGCGCAAGCAAACACTGTTGATGTGTTACACAGCCTAAGATATCATTTTGACAAAGATCGAATACCATGTGTTTCATCTTTTAAAGTGTTGTCCTTAATTTCCTTGAAATTTGCACACACACACACACACACATACACACACCAAAATAAAAAGCTTCTAGAGACAAAATGGGCAATTAAATATGTTTTTTTTTTCCAAGTTGACATCAGCTAATGGTTGGTGTTGAGCATTGGACATTCAAGCATTGTCATGATTGTGGAATGCTTTTGACATTCGTTAGCACGCTTTAGTATACATGCAGATGTTTGCCTATAAAATGCTTGAGTTCCTACTCCTTCCGAACACGACTGTAACGTAAACTCGACACCACTTTCGCCTCGATGATTCTTGTTCCACCAAACTGCTGTAAAATGCGAATAGCGCCACGAGCGGTCAGAGCAAGAACTCAGGACCAAGAATGTACTCCACTTGCATGCCACCCACTGAAACTATACCACTACATGATACCACGTCGTGTTGAATACTTCGCGACAGTCCAGATCTAATTAATCAGACATGCAGATACAATTACATTCCTATAACCCATAGTAAGGAGTAGAGCCCATTCTATTTTATTTTAAAGATAATAATGTACAGTTTCTCCGGTACATTGTAAATTCACACGCAATTCAGCCTGCGAGCCGCGAAGTGTTTCTGTTGAGTACTGCTGTTGTTTTTATACCCCCAAACCATGATCTATCTATCTATCTATCTATCTATCTATCTATCTATCTATCTATCTATCTATCTATCTATCTATCTATCTATCTATCTATCTTTCTATCTCTATCTATCTATCTATCTATCTATCTATCTATCTATCTATCTATCTATCTATCTATCTATCTATCTATCTATTTATCTATCTATCCCCCAATATGTATCTATCTATCTCTATCTGTTTCTTAGGACGGGATTGACTTTTAAAAGCACAAAACCAAAGTGAAATGTGCTGATAACTGAAAAGTGTAAACTGACTGTAAATCTGCCTTTGAGAATCATATTGTATGATCAGCTTAGTAAAAGCACTGCTTTGTTGCGTATATCCTTTATTTTTCTTTCCTCATTATCATAAGACGTAAGCCTTGCGAACGCAGCTATGATAAACACCGCGCGTTTTGGATCACTCCCTCGCATCTTTCTAGTGCTCTCATCCTCCCACAAGAAAACAACTCACTTGCAATCTCTCTCCTCCCCTCTCCCCCTTCACTCCCCTTATCTTTATCTCCCCCTTCTCTCCCCTCTCTCTCTTTCCCTATGTTTATCTCCCCCTCCTCTCCCCTCTCTCTCCCCCTATCTTTATCTCTTCCCCTCTCTCCCTTCTCTCCCCCTATCTTTATCTCCCCCTCCTCTCCCCCTCTCTCTCTATCCCTGTCTTTATCTCACCCCCTCTCTAAATCTTTAGCTCTGTCTCCCTCTCCCCGTTCTTCCCCATCTCTTGAGTTACGTTATCCCACCTTCCTTTCCACCTGCTTCAGTTTTCCATATCTTACCTTGTTTCACACTTTCTTAAGTTATCTTTCAAACAAACCAATTAACCTCTGAAATGCATTCATTTAGAGTGTATGTCAAGTGATATGCTGTCTGCGAAACCCATCATTGATGAGAGAGACGGGGGCTAGCATTTATTCACTCTGTCATATGGCATTCATACAGAAGTGGCATTATGTCAATCGCGACCCACGCGAACAGTAATTGAAAATGTGGGAGTTAATAAACGAGATATCTGTCATTTCAAAACAGCTTCTCCAGTTGAGAGTTTAACACGGCTAACATGCCTTTTTATGTGCGCAAAAGTTATGTACGCGTTATTAGCGGGTGCACGTTACCAATGTGATACGTGGCACATCAGAAACAGGGAGCATGGACCCGTGAGCGTTTAACCAGAAAAAATATCTTTCAGTTTTCCCGCCTATTTTTTTTTGTTCATCGGACGTTATAATGAGCATCAGACTCCACTTAGTTTTCCAACTTGACTGATAATTTTTTTTGTCGAAATGAACTTTTTGGAGAATTCATACGGCGTTGGGTAAAAAGAGACGCCGTTTTTAAGTTAACCAATAAACGTGAGCTACCGACGCAAAGATCGATTGCGGATGATCTAAAAGCGGTGATTTGTAGAAGGAGGTGAAACGTCACGGATAAAGTACAACACATTAAACATCATGGAAATGGAACATGGAGCACACATTAACACGTATAAACGATCGCAAAACCAAACAACACGTGTGAACGAAAGCTGGTATGTGTGTGTTGTGGGTAAGGATAATATTAAAAAAAGGCTGTTCAGGGTTACAGCATCTAAACATTCCGACCAATTTAAAAAACATCCAGCCTGGCGTTTGCATTTAGAAGGGGAAAATAAACAAGCCGGCTTGATGATTAATTAGTGTTGCATGGCAGTTGCCCTTTTCGCAGCTATTGTCTTAGTGACGAAAAACCATTATCCTTTGCCTTTTCCCCGCCAAAACGAAGAGCGCGGGAGATGTAGGTTGCTATGCCCGCAGGAGGACTAGTAGCATGGAGGCGGTGTCCTCTTTGAAGATGTCAACCTCTTGATCCTCTCTTAACTCATCTCCCCCTCTCCCTCCCCTTCTCTCCCCTTCTCGTCCCTTGCCCCCCCCCCTGCCTCTCTTGATGATGGCTTCTCCTCCTCTCCCACCTTTTCTCTATTTGTCTCTCTTTGTTCTCCTTGTCACCCCCTCCCTAGCCTAGGTTAAAGAATGACATCATTTGTAGTTTTGCGCTTGTTAAAAAGTCTTGAACCTAGAATAGCTCCATCAAACTTCGCCCTATATGAAGATGATGTCAAGACAACTGGATCTAAACAGGGAGGTGTTAGTAAGGAGAAGAAACTCGAGCATAATACATTCAAACATCCGTATGGGTTCTAAAGCGTGCTCATGAATGTCAAAAGCATTCCATAATCATGACAATGCTTTGATGTTCCATGTGCCGGGCCGACATTTAGCTGTATTCAACTTGAAATGAAATTTCTTTAATTGCCCATTTGTCTCTAGAAGCTTCGTTTTTGACAAATTTGTTTGCAAACTATAAGGAAGTTAAGGGAAGAATATGACAAATACTTTACTCTTCTTGTATTTCGAAAAATAATGAGGAATCATTAAAAAAATCGGACATATAAGATATTTGTGTTACTTACAAAATTGATCATTTTTTTTACTTTTCGCCATCTTGTGCATTTGTGGGATTCAACCATTATCAAAATGATATATTAAGCTGTGTATTAACGTTATCGGTGTTTGTGTGTGTTTGCGTGTAGCGGAGATATTTTACTTGAAAATTGTTTATTTGTGTTTGCTGATACCCGTTATGCTGATGGAAGTATTAATGACATTAACAGCACGGGACAAGCGGAATGAGACTGTACATTTCTTTTGTACTCTCTGAGAAGCCTTTGCCACACAATCATGTTCATAATTGTTCGAACACCTGAAGAGCACCTGTTGAGAACACATAACTTTCCCGCGGCGTGGCACATGGGTTCAAAGAAAGAAAGTTACTTCATATCCTTCCATAACACATGCCATCTTTTCATGCCAATCAAATCAAAATAAAAGCACATGGCGCCAATTTCTTTGTATTCATCACGTCCACAATATGTACATGGATTTGACTAGTAAAAGCACACACAAGCAAAAAACGCACATTGCTGAAAGTTTTTTTTTACAGAATCGGACAAATTGCAAGAAAGCTATATAAAACAGGGAGAGAATGTAATCATGAGTCCCAAGCGCCTAACTAGACAACTTGATTGCTTCATAGACCCCACGTGTACAGTCGTTGTATTTTGCATTTATTGGCCCTTGTAAATTATTACTCAATCTTGTCGATGTCCTTGTATAAGATTTTCATTTTCTAACTCACTGTGCGGCATTGTTGATCTAGTGTACATTTTTTTGAAGAAGTCTGTAGCACAGATCTCTTTAAATCTTATTTTGCTGTTTGTGTAAGAATCAGTTTGTTATCATAGTGCCATTCCTCTTTAAAGAACAATGACATTCCGGATTATGCAAGCTACGTGCATATAAAGGAAAAGATGGTGCTGAGAAAGGTGAAAATGTGCGATGACAAATGTCTTTCGACGACATTCCTTGGAGACATCACTGAAATGGTGGGAGTTTCATAAGTACCGGCTTACAGTATAATGCCGAGCTTCACTCGGAGTAAGACACAACTAATCCCTAGCCAAAACATTGAAAGGCACAATACGAGGCCGAGCAAAGAAAGAAAAAATGAAAATATCTTGATACTTTAGGGATGGAGAGAGAGGGTGACCAGGGAATCCCTTATCTCTCCTCCTACATGGCTTAGGCTAGGCTTTGCATCTTCTTTTCATCCCTAAAGATGTTTTTGCACTTTATGAGTGAGGTCTGCCTGTTATTCCACCTCCAGTCTGTACAAAATGTGGAAGTCGACTTCAGAATGTAAGGGAGGTAAAAGTAATTTTTAGACACACGAAAAAGAGGGATATGTTATTCATACAACATGACCCAATGATATGGAAATCGTCTTAAGAATGAGTGGGAGGTGAAAGTAATCTTCAAACATAACAACAAAAAAGAAGAGAGAGAGAGGTAAGACATAGCCTTACCTAGCCAAAACAGAAAGGAAGATTAAGGATGTTTATCCGTGACTTGTTTTTCAGCCATTTTTTTCTGTGTCCATTAACCACCTACTAGGTGACACTTTTGAAAAATAATTAAAAATCAATGTCAACTCAAATTAATGGTCATTCTGCATCACACAACTTCTCTTATGAATGTGACAGTTGCTAGTGGATTAGCAGGTGTGATACACAATGGTCATTGTTGTGTAAATAAGATAAATAATCGCTGAAATGTCACAAAACCTGTCTTTAAGAAATTGAAATCCCTTGATTTTATAATGTGTTAATTTCAGCTTGATTTGCGTTGAAACTGATTTTTTATTACTTATCAAAAGTGTTCAAAAATTGGTTTAACACCTAGTACTAACACAACAAAGCCAATCATCAGCGACGGTCGCTCTCAATTTTAGAACTACAGAAGAGAAGGAAGGGGAAGGGGAGAGATACAAGAAAGAGAGAGAGAGAGAGAGTTAAGGATGCAAATGCATATCATATATTATGAAAATACATTCATATGTCCTAATTATGCAGGGAAAGTCATTACATTTTTACATGTTTTATATATTACTTTTAGCATGTTTGATAGTTGTTTCCATATTGCTGAGTGTCCACGGACATCAGCCACTATTTTGCAACCAGTTAAAAAAAAACCCACCGACCCCTTACCCGTATCTATACATTATACACATCAGCGCCGTTTGCTCGTAGTCTGCATCCAAAAACAGTTTCATTATCCTCCTCGGCAAACCCCGTACCGGAATACATGGGCAAACATAATTGGGGCAAATTGACCGGGAGTGTCTTCGCTTTGAGTTCAAGTCCCGGGTGCCAAATTGCGGTCATTTGCTCTCTTTATGCGGAAACATTTTTTTATTTTCGATTTGATTAATCTGATTGGATTATACACATGACTTCATACTCGATGTTGACGCGTCCCACTTCGTTTAAATCTCGGACGTGCGTGGTAGACTGATAGATTTAGTGAGGGAGGAGGATGGAATATGAAGGAGTGGGAGGGAGAGGGGATTAATGAGATAGCACGAGAGAAAGAAAGAGAGACAGAGAAGATGGAAAGCGAGAAAGAAAGGGAGAGAGAGAGAGAGCGACAAAACAAAGAAAGAGAGATGGAAATGGGTATTAAGTGAAGGGTTTTAACCTATTTTGCGTTATTGTTGTACTTTTGCAGATGACAAAAACGCATATCCCATAAGGCACCCATTTGTTTTGCCCATAAAGACAACGCAGCTCTTTTACAAAAAGTCCTGAAACTCGGCTTGGATCAGCAGTAGGTTTCATCTCGAAGAGTATTTGCTCTCATGGGAAACAGTGCTTACCCTGATGAGGCTACTCTGGATAAAAATGACCTTGATATCTTTATCATTAACATGTGTGGCTTACCATTTATTTCTTCGCTGCTTTCGTCACTGCTGTCGTCACCAAGAACGTTTGTTGCACAAGCAGCCACGATGAGATAGAGATTGAACATCAGCGAAAAATCCATGCTTGCCAGACAAGTCTGAGCTTTCAGTGCAAACTCTCAAGAAATGAACTCACGAGTTTAAGATCTTACGAGGAAAACTTTTGCAACAAGAGAGTCATTTCTGCTGGTTTACAAATCGTTATGTTCGATGTTGAATCACTAGTTCGTTAAGAGTTATCTAATGACGGGTCCATGACCACTTCCTGTGGTCACTGATGTAGAGACTGGGCATTTACACGTTATCTCCATGGGTCCACATGCATGCCGGACACTCGGTCATGGCCGGTCCAACGAACATGCTTCTGTTTGCGTTTGCCAGAAGCGATATCAATCATTTTAACTGGTTATTTCATCACGCTCAACTAAAGAAGGACAACGTCACCGTGGTCACGACGTTGTCATTGTTACGTCACTATCAACACCACGACAACTAACACATATAAACGTTTATTATGTATCATGTACTACTGCTACTGCTCCCACCAAAATAATAATTATAAAATTTATAATTCTACCAATATAACAATTACATGTATAAACTATGAATGTTACTACTACTACTACTACTACTACTACTACTACTACTACTACTACTACTACTACTACTACTACTACTACTACTACTACTACTACTACTACTACTACAACTACCACTACTACTACTACTACTACTACTACTACTACTACTACTACTACTACTACTACAACTACTACTACTACTACCATACAACATCACTGCATTGTTCCGCAATGAAGCCTTTCCTTGCCCTTCATTTATTGGGATTTGATCAGGTGCGTCACGAATAATTGGTTACTATGGTTACCAATCATGATCGAGTCACTTCTTAGTTTAGCGTATCGATTGTGATTTTGGAATTTTGCTCTCAAACCGCGCGCTTTTCTTTAGCAAGTACCACACGATATGCCAGAAACGAGCAGTTTTTATCATCAATATTTACTAAAAGCCGCCCGAGCTTTACCCCGCCAGCGCGCTCCCGTCTGCTTCTGCACTTGTTCTAATTCCCCGCACCCCACCCCACTATTATGCCCCCTTTCCTTTAAATGATGTGTACGTAACCACGTTGTGGAAAGATACCGCTCCGTCGTTAATAATTACACTGTCTGGCAGAACATAGTGCAACCATACGGAGATGCATTTGACGGTCTGATATTAAAGACTTTATCTGCCGTCCTGACGTCTCCTTCCATGCCTACGGCCATAGTTTCTCCTTTCCTAAAGTAGGGATTCTACATATATCTTCTTTATTTCTTTACACTTTGTTCATACAAGAACCTATCAAGGGTGGCCCAGGGCGGATCAAAAGGGGGAAGGGGGCCGGAAGGGGGGGGGGGGGGATCGGCCGCAGCTGCTTCATTCCTTTTTTCAGGCTTGAAGAAAGAAATAGGTTCAACAAGAAGAAATCTCATATTATTTCATAACGTTCCAAGTCATGTCCTGATCGGGCCGCGCCCTCGTACCAATGCCAAATAATTATGCAACAGTGACAACAAGGCCCGCACAGGGATGTGTTATTGGAGGATATTTCTTTCCAAGTTGACAACAGCTAAATGTCAGTGGTGAGCATGGGACATAAAAGCGTTGTAGAATTGTAGAATGCTTTGGAAATTCATTAGCACGCTTTAGTATCCATACAGATGTTTGAATATATTTTGCTCGAGTTGTTTCTCCTTCCTAACACACCCCTGGTTAAACGGACATGGAATGTAGGTTCGTGTGCAAAACGGCGATTGATTCAGCGGACAGGGCTATCTTCCCGTTGTTATCCGTTACTGCTAACAGACTGATCGCTAACGTTGTAATATTTTCAAAGCTTATTAGTGATGCAAATTTTTGAAATATGAAGAAATGCGTAATTTATGAATATTTACATTTGTGTCGGAAAATTGCTAAAAGAACACATTTGTTTCGCAAATGTGTCATGAAAATCACTTGAAAGCACGCTAAATCAGATACTATATTGTAGTAAATGTAACCCTTCTGATTTGAGAAAAAATGCCATTGAAATGTTCGTTAAAAACATTGGTCAATATTACTTTTACATGGCGGACATTTTTTAAATAACCGTCATGGCTCTCCTGGGCAAAAATCGAGAGGGCTCAATATCCAAATTTGCGTAAAATATATCATTCTACATGTTTGCTAAATTTGGTGCTTTTATATAAAAATAAACAATTAGGTCAATATATCGAGCTATCCCGCTCGACTATAAGGGGGTGTGTTCTGTGACGTACTAGTAGGTATATACGTCATTGCCCTTGTTCTCTATATAGTTAGACTAGCGTGGTCACCTTTCAGCTCTGTTTCTGAGCAATCATGTATTAGTATGCGTACTGAAAGCAGCCCCACCCTTCTAGCTTTCAAATTGTCTTTAACCATTCCCACAAACTTGCGTGTTTATATTGGTTTCGCCACAAACCTGTAAACATAGATCAGTTTGCAGATTTGTGCATATTGTTTTTAATAGTGGAAATAAATTGTGAAACAAACTGAAATTCAACTCAATAAGCCAGTTCGTAATTACAATTTGCGCATGAGCAGATGAAGGTCATAGTGACCAAACCAGCTTGTTGGTTTTTAAATCACTGAGATAAGCATCATCATTAATAAGTTATTTTAGAATATGCTTGTTATCCAATTTATAAAAGAACACCAAGGTGTTCAATCATGGGGTATTTGACAACAGGCCAAACGACAACAATTAGTTTACAATAAACAATGTAATAGAAGCTTTCCCAATTGTTCACAGACCGTAGCCTACTATTCTTGTCACCTGTTTTGAGATGGTTCCTTTATTAGAGGTTGAATATCGCAAATTGCTATGTCGGGTAAGCACATTACGTAACATCTCCTTTTGAAATGATATATTAATCAACTGCTTATCCTAATGAAAAAGGGAAAGGTCATAGTGACCAAACTTGCTCCAGAGCTAACTACGAACTGGTGTATTCATGTATGTGTTTGTTCATTTTCCTGCAGTCTGGCTCTCTCTCTTTCTCTTTTTTTTTTTATAGACATTTTGTAATGGAATGTTAAAACATGCAAGTGGGGATTGCTACAAGATTTTCATCAGAAACTCTGTCGTCTCGTTCTATGATATGCATCAGCTGAATTGCATTGAATAGAACCGGCTTCCTAGAGTGACCGATTAACATGATTAGCCAAGAAATAGTTTTCATTCCATTTTCTGCCCCGTAGTACCAGAAACCTATAAACCGAAATGTAGAATCGAACAAAGGTAACAAGTTCCATACTCCAGTATAGAACTGGGCTCTACATTGCAACATCAAGTTATTCACTATGAAGGCATGAATCTAGCGCAGTGACATCTACAAATATGTTTTTAGGGTAAGCCGCCAAATTCTAAATCAGCTTTTATTTATCATATTCAAACTTGATTCATAGATATGTTTAACACACATTAAACCTGCTATTATAGTTAATCTAACATACGACCATGACACTGACTTTGCTTTTAAATCATGTAGTATAAATATGTCATCAAGGACGCCACCTATCATATAAACAGACAGATGATAATGCAATATTGTGTCCCATATTGGCTAGTCGCACCTCGTTCCTCCTCTAAAATTGTAATGATACCAATTGAATACACCATGATAACGAACAATTTCATTCCTACCATGCTGTTTTCTTAACCTCAACGTCTCTGTTACCATGGTTACAACGTTATAATGAATTTTGTTGAAATATAGCAACACTAATCCA
This sequence comes from Arbacia lixula, assembly GCA_963669155.1. Classification (NCBI taxonomy): domain Eukaryota; kingdom Metazoa; phylum Echinodermata; class Echinoidea; order Arbacioida; family Arbaciidae; genus Arbacia; species Arbacia lixula. The sequence continues at coordinate 25,486,399 of OZ022584.1, forward strand.
CCCGTCTAATCGAAGGAAGACTTAGCGCAAATTATTTTTCGCCCTACCCGACCTAGCTCCTCCGTGGCAGCAATCCTGTGCATACCAAACCATATATTCGCATGAAATCATTTTGACACGAGTTCTTAGGTTTATATTATTATTATTTAGACGATGTCCAGTGTGATCGTTTTATTAACGAGACATGTTATTCCACCAATGTAATACCATCAAAAGATGCAATGAATACAGAGATGTGTTTTATAAGTGCGCATTCGCCCCCCCCCCCCACCCTTCGCTGTTTTATAAGACAGTTTTGAACACCAAGCCATGCATTACACCATTAAGCACAGCCAAACAACACTTTATATTACTATCATCATTTACTCTGCACTTTTCCAACACTTTCAGAATCGCTGCATCATCATGATCAACACATATCTTGCGAGACACTCCCACTCTTCCACCTTCCTCTCCTGTCCATAATTGTTTCCCCTCTTTCACAAGTGCGTACTTTTCCCTCTATTCATGTTGTATTGTCATGATTGTTGCGTCGCTAAATGTCCCGCCAATTATTATGCCATCACATCTAATACGATGATCGCTAGACGGATGAGTGTTTAAGCACTTTGATCGATGAGGGTGTGATGTGGTCCCGGTCGTGCAAGAAAGACATCATGACGCGACCTTGATATGTTAAATCTCTAATGATTATTGGAGAAATCTGATCCACCATGCATAATATGCCTATTAGTGCAGGGAAAGCGAGTCAAGGAGATCGCATCGCGGCCGCCTCAAGGACGCGTCAAGGTCACCTCAATGACACACCCTTCTCACTCCGAGAAGGTACGTTCGCATGGAAGCGGTTAGTACTAGGTGTGAAAAAAAAATTGTGACACTTTTGAAAAATGATTACAAATCAGTTTTAACTAACATCGAGCTGATATGAACACATTTTAGAGTCAAGGGATATCCATTTTTTTCAGAGACAGGTTTTGTAACATTTCATTGATTAGTTTTCCTGTAATAATTTTTAGAATATTACATGAGATTTTCACTTTTGAACAAATTTGGACCTCAAAATAAGCCAGTTCGTAATTACAATTTGCGCATGAGCAGATGAAGGTCATAGTGACCAAACCAGCTTGTTGGTTTTTAAATCACTGAGATAAGCATCATCATTAATAAGTTATTTTAGAATATGCTTGTTATCCAAGGTGTTCAATCATCGGGTATTTGACAACAGGCCAAACGACAACAATTAGTTTACAATAAACAATGTAATAGAAGCTTTCCCAATTGTTCACAGACCGTCGCCTACTATTCTTGTCACCTGTTTTGAGATGGTTCCTTTATTAGAGGTTGAATATCGCAAATTGCTATGTCGGGTAAGCACGTTACGTAACATCTCCTTTTGAAATGATATATTAATCAACTGCTTATCCTAATGAAAAAGGGAAAGGTCATAGTGACCAAACTTGTTCCAGAGCTTACTACGAACTGGTGTATTGGTGTGTATGGGATAATTGATTCAGAACGCAACAGTGACCATTGTGTATTACACCTGTTAATCCCCTAACAACTGCCATCACAGTGTCATTAATATTACACGATGCTTCTGGCAGAAAAGAAGTTGTGGGTTGGCATTTGTGATGCACAATCACCATTGCTGTGTTCTGAATTAATTATCTGACACACACAAATTTTCAAAATAATTCAAAATTTGTCCAAAAGTGAAAATCTCATTAAATATTCCAAGGATTAAAACAACAACAAAAATGACCCATGAAATGTAACCAAACCTGTTTCTGAAAAATGTGGCATCCCTTGATTTTACAATTTCAGCTTAATGTGAGATGAAACTGATTTTTAATAATTTTTCAAAAGCATCAGATTTTTTTGAACACCTAGTAGCTCCCGTTTGCCGCCTTTTGGAGCCTTTAAAGTGAAGCGGCTAACCACCTTGGTATTTACAAGGATATTTATAGAAAAGGATATCCATCCCTTTGAACAAAGTTTGAATCCGCCACTCAATATTCATGACTGGTAGCTACCCTTAATAATATGACGCATACGCGATTGCGTCATGTTAACCTGGATTTTACAATAGGTCATGCAAAAATTTCAGTTCTTGTTGTAGGTTTACTGCGCAAGCATATGGTGTGGGGATATTTCCCCAAATTCTATTGCGCATCCTAGATTGTTTATACGCCAAATCCAGGCAAAAATTATTCAGAGAATCAGCGGATTGGATTAAAGAGAAAATCTGTGTAAAGCATTTTTTTTGTGACTAGAAGAAGAGTACAATGAATGTTCATTCATAAAATGGATGATGCTACTTCATGTACAGATGTAACTTAAACATCCTTGGTATTTAAAGGAAGAGCCCACCTTGAAGTTAAATTTGTTTGATTAAAAGCAGAAACATGAAAGAAAAAAATAAGTGAAGGTTTGAAAAAAATCCTTCAAAGGATAAAAAAAAGTTATGATCTTATAACACATATATAGTGTGTTTTACAATTCCACAAATTGCTCTTTTCTATGTTTGCTGAAGGAATAAATCTTTTTCAGAAAGGTATGCGTGTAAAAACGTGTGTCTAATGATGTATCAAATGCATAGGTTAAATCGAATATATCCTTGAGAGAAAGGACATTAAAAAAATATTGTCAAAGAGCATCTCGCACGTGACGTCACAAAATTATACTTACAAAAATAACAACATTCATATCTTTTGACTGAATGTCGTCACACTTTCACTTATACAGAGCGTATCAAAAAAGGTAATCGATGTTCAGATGCTAATCATTTAAAAGGTATAAGTTTTCACACTTATCACTGGAATTAGGTATAAAGTTAAAGAAAACAGCTTTCATCTGGTACCTTTCTCAAACCAGCAATGTCACACATCGCTGAGTTCTTTGTCTTTAAAGATGACAGGTGCAAAACCTACTTTTTGCAACTTTGGGCTAATGAATGGAATTCGACACATACATGCACAAAACTATTTTAATTTTTTTTTTCTTCAGCTCGGGCTGAATTATTTAGAAGAATACATTCATAATATCAGACAATGAATGAATACATCGTTTACAACATATACTGCATAACAACACTGCGAAGTCAGGCAAGCCATGTTACACAACAAGATCACATTTGTATTGATAATCAAGCGGGGAGAGTAAGTGTTTGGGACTTGGCTCCTTGTTGATAAGCGAGTATGGTTCAGCTCACAGTGGAGCAGAGAACGTTCGTCGTGACGACATTTCATCAAACTGGAAGCATACAGCAAACCAGGGAAGGTTTCAGACAACAGTTCCCTGATAGAGATCCACCATCTGCAAAAACAATATGGGCAAATGTGAGGAAATATCAACAACATGGAACTAGCCTGAAAAGGGAATTCTGGAGGAAGGCGCACTGGCCGGAATGAACAAATTATTGAAGAAGTTTGACAACGTCTCGAAGCGCATCTGGAATGGAATGGAATGGACTTTCGCAAGCAACATTCAACAGAATAACCAGGTTGGACTTAAGGATGCATCCGTACAGGATTCATGTTCGTCACTAGTTTTTTCCAGAGATTTCGAGCGAAGGCTAGCCTTTGCCAGATGGCTGGTGGCAAAAACCCAGGGCGATGTAAATTTCTTGCGGAATTTCATCGTAGGAGATGAAGCTACTTTCTCCATGGATGTTAGGTTAAACACACACAATGCGGTTCAATATGCGCCGGCCGGAAATCCTCCAGAATACAACTTTGATGCCAATTTCACTCGTCAGAAATGGACTGTATGGGTTGGACTTTGCGGCAGTGGTCAAGTGATTGGACAATTCTTCTTCGACAGGAGCGTTAATGGGATCATGTACCTTCAGATGGTAAATTAAAATGTTGCACCTCCATTGGAGGAACATTTCGAGAGACAGGAGCGAGGAGAGTTCAGAGTGGGTACAAGATGGTGCCCCAGCCCATAGTCTTGGCGCTGTCACGGATAGACTACATGAACTATTCGGGGAAAGGGTAATTTCGCTCTATCACGAAGTGGAATGGCCCCCTAGGTCCCCTGACTTGACACCTTGTGATTTCTTCATGTGGGGACATCTAAAGAACAATGTGTTTGCATCTCCTCCTCGTGACCTCATGGAATTGCAGAACCGCATTAGACACCAAGTGGATGTTTTGTGAAATGACCCGGCTATGGTCAAACGTGCTGTCCACGACATGCGTCGGCGCTGTCAACAGTGTGTTGAAAGGGGAGGAGGACATGTGGAAGGTGTAGATGCATAAGGTAAGATTAAGCACTCATTGTTATCACTTTAAAACAAAAATGTAATTACAACTAAACACATACTCACACATTTACCCAACAGTTGGATAGTTTACAAACTTGCAAAAGCATGTTTTTGACATGTCATCTTTGAGAATAATGTTTTCAGTCATGCATGGTGCTTGTGATGCGCGAGTGGTATCAAATCAGAGCAGACTAGTTACTCGTTAATCATAGCTTACATCCATACTGTGATCATGGGTAATTTTGAAATGATTGACCTTTGAACCTCGATTACCTTTTTTATACGCCCTGTATAGTTCTGTTATGTTTTCATTGCTTTCATTGCTATGCTTTCATTAAAATCAAATTTACTTCACGGTGGACTTTCCCTTTAATGATATGATTGCTACTAGGACCAATTTCTGGGTCCGTAGCAGATTAAATCTTGAAATGAAACGGTGAACATGAATGTTTGGATTGACGCTTTGACAGACGTGTATCCATCAGATTAGATTATTCATTATGTGAAAAGCCCGGGTTCGAACTACGAACCTTTTTTCGATTTTTCCACCATCGCTGAAATTACAGTAACCTGCACGTAACGATGACATTTCAGTACTTGGAATCTACTTTGCATACATTAGTTATTGCTATGTCGTGCAAACCTCAGGAAAGCTTTCCGGTTGTCAGGGTCAACCTTCGTTAAACTGGTATGCATAAAATTTGAATATGTTAATAAACCGGTCTATCGGTCCGTATAGCAGATTTCACAGTACCTTGTCGACAGGCATTCCTTCAGAAAATTCTTGAAGTTAAAGCCGGGCGCCATTTGTATATCTGTCACCATGATCGTGGTATATAGTGCAAACTGATTGGCAACGTGCGGAATGGTTACGCTTCGCAACATACATGTATTCAGAATGATACCGTGACATGGCTGATGTGAAATGGGTAAGGTGTGCAGAGGTGAAACACCCCAGGCAAACATTGACGTGATCATGGTGATCGGAGAGCTCGGCGTTTTAACCCGGGAGGTTCGGGCGAACTCTAATGGATGTAAGGTCATTGTTTGAGCAAACAAATCAATACAATTACCCAAAGCGACGTGCGTTACATAAGATCATTTGGAAGGAAATGATGGGGTGTGCGGTCTCTGGAGTTTGAGAGCATTAAGAAGATGATATGGGATTGGTGTCACATTCTTTGTTTCATGAATAGTAGGTGTGAATAATTTGTAATAAGACGTGTTTTATTATTTTGTCTGACAAATTATCTTGCTATTAATTGTTCATTTACACTGTTACCATCATGACCATCCTTCCCATTTTCTTACCCTTTCTTAAGGACCCTCACTCCATTTTCCTTCCCCGTTTGTCTCGCGGTAACCTTTACATTTCTGATAGTCAGGGTGGTAATATCAAATTTGTACGCCGAGAATGAAACATTAACCAAAGACAAACTAATCAAGTAATGAAAAATTCTGAAAGAAATCCATTATCACCCCTTTCTCATTCTGAACACTTAACAAAATTAGCATCAGAATGATGAAAAGAAAAACATCCGCTCATGGCCAGACTGCGTTGTCCGTGACCTCAGGGCGCTCAATGCTTGGCCTCAGACTTCTCACGAACGAAAATCAATTCAGTCTCTCTGCCCTCCAGTTCTTTTGTGGTGTTAAGTACCTCAGGTATGTCAACAGTATGGAAACTAAGGTGAAGAGAGGGTAAGCAGGAATGTGATGTGCAAGGATATGTAGCAACTTTCTTTCTTTGAACCCATGCGTGGCACCGCCGAAAAACTATGTGGTCTCAGCATGTGCTTTTTACATGTTTTAGGTGTTTTAAAAATAACAAATAGGATTGCATAGCAACGGTTTCTCAGAGAGAACAAAAGAAATGTAAAGTCTTAGTTCGCTTGTCCAGTTCTGTCGGATTGCATCGATACTTTTGTGAGGAAAAGAGATATCGGCGAACAAAAATAAATGTATATTTTTTAAATATCTCAGCTGCACGCAAATGCACGCAAACTCTGTTAAAGCAAATACACATTTTAAGATATAATTTTGATGATTGAATCCCACATTTTCGGACAATCCGGAAAGTGAAGAAATTTGTAGGGAGAATATGATATTATATCTCCGCTTGTGCATTATTCAACAATTGTTTAGAAGAAAATCGAGTGCAGGATCTTTAGTGGTATTGCCCTTAACTTTCTTGAAAATTGCAAAAAAATGTGATAACAAACACAGCTTCGAGAGACAAAACAGGGAATCGAAGATATTTCTGCCAAGTTGACAGCAGCTAAATGTCGGTGCTGCGCATGGGACATTAAAGCATTGTAGTGATTGTGGAATGCTTTTGACATTCATGAGCACGCTTTAGAACCCATACAGATGTTTGAATGTATTATGCTCGAGTTTTTACTCCTTCCTATAACACTTCCCTGGTATGAGAGAATTACTTCAGTACACAACAATCATTTGACAAGGACCATTGTGGACCACACCTGTTAATCCCCAGCAACTTCCATTACAGATCAATTAATAATGCATGATGCTTCTGGCAGAAAAGAAGTTGCGGGTTGACAAATACACTATAGTCTATGTAGGCGACAGACAATGAAGAAAAGAACGATAAATCCATATTCCTTGAAAGTTTGTTTGACAGTTCATGTATAAGAGTTGAAATAGCCCTTCCCCACCCCACCCCACTTCCCGTTCCATACTTCACACGTGTCCCTGCTGTTGCCCATAACGGCTATTGCAGTCGTGCGACTCTGCGACTCTCTGCGACCCTGTCAAAGAATTTCTGTAAGTGACGTTACATTTCTAATCGTACGCCTTTACGACTGCATAATCGTGGAAGATCCTGCTATGCAACCAGTCGTAAAGTCGTACGCCTGAGCGGATTGTGTCGTCTGCGGTGAGCTTCACGTCATCTATCGACATGACCGTGTCTCTAGCTCCTCTAAAGCGTTACTTATCTTCTCGTTTACCATCAGCAATGATGACTGATTACATTGATTGCATGATTGAAGTACATTAAGGCATACAAATTGAGAGTGAGAGTGGGATAGTAAGAGAGGGAGAGAAAGAGGGGGGGGGGGTAAGAAATGCCAACAAGGTCAGAGCTTTGGGAGGGAGGGGTGAGGGGGGTTAAGAGTCCCCTTCCCCCCTCTCTCCCCCTCCCCCTCTGTCCCTCCCCCCCCCCCCCCTCCCCACCTAGATCCACCACTGGAAAGATAGAAGAGAGCGAGAGAGAGAGAGAGAGAGAGAGAGAGAGAGAGAGAAGAATACAACAATCAAGGAACATCGAAACGAAGAAGAAATACAAACAGCTGCAACAAAATGATTACTAAGCCACCGCAGATTCAAAACACGTTTTGTTATTCCTATATAAGATGGGATTAGTTATAAAAGGTTGTATGATAAATATCTTGCATAATGACAGCATTTAGATGATGCACATCTGTTGCACGCACAAAGTATCTGCGTTGCACCGTAATTGCACTGCCGGTGGCGATGAGGGAAAAGTAATGCGTAGACACGTGACGTGAATAAGCATCAGTGATTGGTTACATCCTTGAACCCTTCTCATCAAAAGAAAATATCCATTGCCAAGGTCATCTTACTCTATATCATATAACCGTCAATGTCAGTACTCATCACCATGATCATGTTGCGATGAAACCAATTTCGCCCCAACGTCAGGTTTTCTCATTACCACTCTACCAATCCACGGCGAAGCATTAGTGTCGGTGTGATTATGACGAATATGGAAGTAAATCCTTTTGTCGGCAAATTCTCACGAACCTAAGTATTTTTTTTTTCTGACGTATCTATAACAAATGGCTGGTAGCAACATTAACTATTAGCATTACTTGCAAAGATATTGCTGTATTTCAATTTTTCGCCGACGTTTCCCGTAATAATATATTCAAGTCGACATTTATCCTTATCTAGATGTCTCTAACAATTTCAGAAGCTGAAATACGAGTGGGAGGGAAGAGAAAGAACAGATAATCAATTTAAATGGAAACCAATGTCAGGCAACAAAATTTTCACGGAATTCCTGATTTGCTTAACAAATAGTATTCTAACTCAATAAAAAATATTTTTTATTTGTGCAGAAGTAAACCTCGAGAAGTGTGAAAATGGCACCCCCCCCCCTTCTGCGAGTTAACATGTTAAAATATGGGATTCATGTTTAGGCCTATTAATTGGTGGTACTCTTGAAGCAACTTACAGACTATAATGAAAACTTAGAGTAAAAAAAGGGCTATGGAAAGAATTGATTGATTGATTGGTGTTACAAAGAGGGACAAAGTTAGAAACCAGGATTTGAGAAAGAAAACCAAAGTACGGGACATAGTACAGGAAATTAAACCAAAGAAGTGGAGGTGGGCTGGTCATCTGGCCAGGAGGAAAGATGATAGATATACCAATAAATTAAATATCTGGACCCCCAGGGCTAACACCAGAAAAAGAGGCAGGCGAAGTAGGAGGTGGACTGACGATATTAGAGAATATGGTAGTATGACATGGAAACGAACGGCACAAGATCAAATTGGAAAAATGTCTAGGAGGCCTTCCTTCAGCAGTGAAGAGAAATAGGCTAGAGATAGAGATAGAGATAGACTCTTGCAGTTTAAACATAACAATGAGTTAGCTAGAGTAACATAATATAAGCTCCCTCCTCCCCAAGCCCCCCCCCCCCCCCCGCCCTCCGCACCCTCCTAACCTTAGTTATTACCCAAACTGCACTGAGCAGTATGGCTGGTTAACAGATCAAGGGGCTGTTACAGAGGGCCCAGCTAGACAGACAGTTGCAGCACTCCATAACCCACTACCATCGACAAGCTCCGGTAGTTTCACGTCTACTATAGATCGCTCTTAATCTCCTACCCATTCACCCTAATAAGACGATATTATATAGACAAGTTAGAGTAAGGTCCCGTTAAGCCGCCCCTTTATTTCGCCCTGTTCACGCGACGGAGCCCTACATGTTAACATATACGTTTTATTTATAAATGATTACAATATATTTCTTTATTCATAAGCATTGTAGAATTACAAAAAATATCATCAATGTTTATGAATAATGCCAAATCTTATTCACACTCTTCATATTATAATGACAAAAATGTATTGTCATTAGTTACATGTATTTGCTATTTCTTATAAATGAATGCAAATCACGTTTCTATTACCGGTAAATAACAACTCATGTATTTGTCACATCAATATAATAACATGTGCATTTCCATTATTTTCATATAATGGCTTTCATATTTAAAAAGTTGCAATTCCCAGTTCCATTATTGATAAATAATGACAACTCTTGTATCTCTTCCATGAAAATAATGATAAGTGCATTTCGACTTTGATTAACACTTGTGTATCTATCATGTTGATTGTTAAATGATGACAACTCATGTACTTATCACATCATTATGATGACATGCACATTTCCATTATTTATGAATGATGACAACTCATGTATCTACAATAAGACAGACACATTCCCATTATATGTATATAATGAAAACTCGTTAATGTCCGTGTCATTGTATGTAATAAAAAAACTAATGTCTGCTCGTTTCCATTAAATGTTTATCATGAAAACACGTTCATGCCCTTTGGCAGTATAATTATTATAAACTATAGTTTAAGTATGCAAGTGTTGCAATGGAGTGTTACTCTCAAAACTGATTTTCAGACTAAAAGCAGCTGTAATTACAAAGTTAGTTGTGTAATGTGCCGTCTCAATATTATACCAAAGATCACTAAAAGTGGAATTAGCGTATGCCATACTTTTGTTCAAATCAGATGATGCTTCTTTTAAGTTAAAAATAATTTTGATTACAAACCTACATATCCACATTTTGATTCATGGTGACGGGTTTTGTGCCTGCCCCATGCACAGCATGGCCTAGAGCACTGGGGAGGGGCGGGGAGGGGGCAGGGGCGGGGAAGGGGGGTGGGGTGGGGTGGGGTGGGAGGGGCAGGGCAACTGGCAACCTCTGGCATGTTTGCTACGATCTGGACTGCCCGAATCTGGTTAAGATGTCAAGGGAGTTTTTAGTCCTCTTGTGATAAGTGATTTAGATAAAGCTAAAGATAAAGCGAGTCTCATTACATGCTGATAATGATATGGCTCCTTGTAGATACAACAATTTTGTTATCAGAAAAGCTAGCCCAGGAGCACACTAGGCTGGCTAATTATTGTAGGGTTGGTAATAATGCACAACGCCACTGCACTGTAACTGCTCTGTAGACATTGCAGGTAAACTTGTTCCGAGAGCTTTTACTTCAATTTAGAGCGATAAAGAGATCTAATAGAGTGCACTGCATGACCATACACATCCAAAATGAGGAACTTCTACCAACATGACCAAAGCGTATTGATTATTGTCACATTATTGTTAATCATTTCCTTAGCATAATATACAGTTTACCAACGTACTCCTTTTACGCACTTAGGAATGCAGACGCATCATATTAATACAACATACAGAGGCGTTGTCTATTGAGATTGGGTATTGGAACAGGTATCATGATTAAGATAGTGAAAGGATATTTGTTTGTGGGGTGATGTCAGTGATCACAGTACGGGTGGTAGCTTTCAGTGATAGGGGACATACACCACTTTTTTTATATTTATAGTTTTTATTGAAAATCAACACAAATCACAATATTTACATATGATTAACAAGATTAAAATAAGATTACAAGATAAAAAACAAGAACAATAGGAGGCAGAGAAACAAACAAGCAATAAACATGTGCAACTCAAGAGCAGAGCCAATACCGAGATTGTATTACAATAACAAATGAATAAAACAGAAGTCCAAAATCCAGACCGATCTACAAGGCAAAGAAAAAGAAATGGACATACACCACTTAGTATTTGGTATCGTAATACATCACTTCAAACTAAGCGAGAACATGTCAATAAGCCAGTTCGTAGTTGCAATGTGCGCATGAGCAGATTTTTGCTGGTACAAGTGACCACAGGTCAATCGAACCACTCAGAGTGTTAAATGGAAATTCATTAGATGGTCGACCCCCTTCATACCCATTATCATGCAGATACGAGAACAGCTACTCATCTCTGATATGGTAGTGAAAGAACATTCCACCATGTGCACCTGCTTCTATTGTTGTTATGAGCACGCTGTAAAATGTCTTTACATCCATCACCCGGCAATGCTTCAAAAACAAATCTCAGTCTGCATTATAGTAGCATGTGATTCAGTGGATTGTCCCACCATGGTGTAACTACGAACTGGCTTATTATGTGTTTTCGAGGAGAAATGAATGGTGAGTAGTGTCGTATCAACGTGCACATCACGACTGAAAATGGAATGACCCATATTAATTGACCCCTTATCGTGAATGACAGTAAGCATGCATTAGAGCAATAAAGATACTCTCGCAGCCCGTGCGATTCCGTGGCAGTCGAAGGCAAATGCACGTTTTATAACAAGATGAATCAAATACGAGCAGAAAGATCGGACATGCAAACGATTGGGATTCTTTGAGAAAAATCTGAAAAATAAAAATAAAGCTTTTGGAGTTTAAGAATGTGTGTGTATGTGTATATGTGCAAATGTATGTCTATGTGTGTATGTATGCATGCGTGTGTGTGTATGTGTGTGTGTGTGTGTGTGTGTGTGTGTGTGTGTAGGGGGGGGGGGGTAAATTAAGAATGTTTTTGTGTACATATAATATGTCTTTCTCTTTCTCTTTCTCTCTCTCTCTCTCTCTCTCTCTCTCTCTCTCTCTCTCTCTCTCTCTGTATATAAATATAATGCCTCTGCGTCTCTGAGTCCAAGGAAAGATATGTGTTTGCTTTATACATCCTTGTATCCTTCTATCCAAAGTATCATTATCGCACCTATTCATGAGATAAGGACAAAAGGGGGATTATCATATCCCCTGGCTCCCCCAACCCCCTCCTCCCATGACAAACTTCGCACCACCATTCTCCATGACACCCGTGATTATCACTCGTCCGTATTCTATTAGCAAGGATAACCGAGCGCGATAGACACACACACAGACCCTCAATGTGATTGCTCAGCGCGTGTAATAAGCCAGTTCGTAATTACAATTTGCGCATGAGCAGATGAAGGTCATAGTGACCAAACCAGCTTGTTGGTTTTTAAATCACTGAGATAAGCATCATCATTAATAAGTTATTTTAGAATATGCTTGTTATCCAATTTATAAAAGAACACCAAGGTGTTCAATCATGGGGTATTTGACAACGGGCCAAACGACAACAATTAGTTTACAATAAACAATGTAATAGAAGCTTTCCCAATTGTTCACAGACCGTAGCCTACTATTCTTGTCACCTGTTTTGAGATGGTTCCTTTATTAGAGGTTGAATATCGCAAATTGCTATGTCGGGTAAGCACATTACGTAACATCTCCTTTTGAAATTATATATTAATCAACTGCTTATCCTAATGAAAAAGGGAAAGGTCATAGTGACCAAACTTGCTCCAGAGCTAACTACGAACTGGTGTATTGAACGTTCAGTGCAGTACCGCCCGTCAAGGACACGCTATGGCGGATTCGTGCAGTCGTTGTCGTTGCGGGGGATGTGCTGTTGGCGGAAGTTGAAGCTCAAAAAGACTGCTCAATGCGCATCCGTCAACCTCTATTTTCAGGGTGATGGTTTCTCGTTACAAAACTAGACTTATAAACGAGCGTGGATGAAGTAAGGACCGTCTCATCGCATTTTGTGTGCGTGTGCGTGTATTTCCCTTCGATCTCTCTCTTTCTCTCTCTGCCCCCCTTCTTCCCCTTCTTCCCTTCCCCATTATCCCTATTCCTCCCTTCTCTCTTACCCACGTATCAATCCTCCTTCATGCCTCATTCTTTCCTTTCTTCCATAATCCTCCAAAATTCTTTTCCCTAACAAAATATTATTCCCTAACCCCTCTCCACTCTATTTTTCTCCTTCCACCCTTATCATTATGCTTACATGTTGTTGACAACTGACTCAGTGCTTCATTGCTGTAGTCCCAAATAAACATGATATAATGAAAATAACGCATTGAAAACTAGGAAACTGGTCCTTCACATTGGACATTTAGTTGAACATCGTAAAGGTAATATATTTATTATGGTATTATCGGTGGTTTAGAACGCGGCACCTGTTTTCAGCCATCCAGATGCCACGTGCGCACGTCCAGCCATCTGTGTTATTTCGCTGGGTTCATGCCCTTCAACCAAATGTCGGTCAGTTAACTTCCTCCCGATCCCCGTCTCAAAGATCGTGCGCACTTTAAAGTGCGATCTGAAATGTCTTCACAAGAAGATTTGGATTTCGCACGATATGACTTGATGTGTGATGGGCGCGGGGGAGCAGCTTTCTGATGGGCGTTTCGTTACAGTACCAGCTACAAATTGTTTCAGTGCTAGTAAATGTCCAGTGCCCTGCCTTATAAAGAATTACGATAGGTATAAAGTCCCGAAGTGTGACGTCATATCCAGTGAATCTCTCTTTTGGGGGACATTGTTTAGAACCAGAAACCTGCATAACAATGGATATGACGACTCCACTTCGGTACTCCATAAATCGAAAGTCAATTTGTAATGTATCGCAATTCTTTTTAAGAAGAGAAGCGAAACCCGGAGGTATAACTGTTTGCGTTTGCTCATGCGCGCTAAGTGAAATTTGTACGTGTCACCACGTTTACTTGCAGGGTTCAAGATATTCCCGCAAATGTAGACACCTAGAGATGCACTTTCATCGCTCATCGTCATCAAAGGTATGGTGTATCTCATTTAAGACATATTAGATTGGAATATTTGTTGATGTGTTGAGGATTCTTCTTAGAAACGAATCGCTTCCAGTGAACGTGCATCAACGGAAATACAACACTGGACCTATTACGTTGTGACAACAACTTTTCCCAGTCTATAGCGCCTTTAAGTGGATTAGTATTATGAGGACGGTTTAAATCTAGAAGACTCCCACTACCCCCCCCCCCCTCCCCCCACCCTCACCACGACGTGTCCCTTCCTCCTTTCAATATCGATGTTAAGGAATGTTGATACATTACACTTTAATGAAATATCACCAAACTTTTCGGTCCGCCAGTTATATTTATGAGTGAAAATATCTTTTAAATGAAACTGTACTGATTAGAATACTAACAATCATTTTGCACTAATCGTCTGTCATAATTGTCGTAAAATTGTCCAGGTTCTATATCACAAAGCAGACAATTCAGTAAATTATATTTCCTGCCTGCGAGCTTTAACTCCCCTATGTCAGACCGTGGAACGAGCGTCCATAAATGTCACCCCTAAATAGTCTGGCCATAATGTCAACATTTTCCCTCTGCAGGGACGCAAGTTGAGCTCTCAATAACGCTATAGTCACCTCCCTTGCGATGATCGTTAAATCGCTTCAGGCAACCGAGCTACGAAACTCTCTTTAGAGAAAGAAAGAATAACTTTGCTGTGATTTTTGGGTTATGTGAAATTGCTCGGGGACTCTGCGAGCCTTTTACTTTCAGGTCATAAAGGTGAAATATTGTTATATTAATGATTTTTGACGGGGTGGTTAAAGAGCCCATTGGTATTTGGAGCATACATAAAAGAAGCATAACCTTTTCAAGTGTTTAACTGTCTATTTGCTCTTCAAATGACGGGGGAAAATGTAATGGAAAATTTTGTTATCATAACCTTTTCCGCTCAACCTCATGAAGAATATGTTTGTACTCGAACTTACCATATTCATAGGGCCATATTCGGTGGTCATAAACGATTAAAGAAAATCATCTTCGTCATGTTCGTGTTCAATGTAATGTTTGTCTGATGATACTGTTTGTAAATTTCAATAATTTCAAAATATCACGGTTGTCATTCATACTCCTAAAATACAGGGGAGAACTTCATCTGACATGAACCATTTAACTCAAAATTTCAAAAATGAAATTGTTTGCCTGGTCTGCAATTGGATTAATTGATTGATAAGATGAGATTAAAAAAAATCAGAAATTCCATCAGCCTGTAAGCCAAGCTACGACGGACACGATCTGGAGGAACGGAAACACTGGATTACCAGGTCGCAACGAGGCACTAACAATGCAGGATCATTAAAATCATATTTATTCGGAATGGTGCTCTCGGCTGGGTGCCGCTGGGAGGGTCAATTAGATAGCCATTTCGTGATTTTATTGGACTCATTGTGCCAATTTTTCTCCGGTGACGAGCAGGGCCGCGTGGCACGGCTACAGGTGCAGAGGCAGATGTAGGTCACGAATTGATGAGATGTGGAGAGTGTGTGAGAGAGAGAAAGAGAGAGTGAGAGAGAGAGAGAGAGAGAGAGAGAGAGAGAGAGAGAGAGAGAGGGAGATAGAGAGAGGGGGGGATGGAGGGAGAGAGAGCGGGAGGGAGAGAGAGGGAGGGAGAGAGAGATAGAGAGAGAGAGAGAGAGAGAGAGAGAGAGAGAGAGAGAGAGAGAGAGGGCGGGAGGGAGGGAAGGGGGGGGGGGGGTGGGGGGGGGGGTGACAGAGAGAGATGAATTGTAAGCTAGGGATGGGGTTGACAAGAGAGTCATTAACCAATGCTCATCGATGCTACCTACTTTGTTTACCCTGTTGATTTGCAAATCGTGTAGGCGTGCGATTTATACTGAATTCATTTGCCAAACAAACGCATGATTTCCGATCAAGCGATTGTATGCTGAGAAGGGGGCAGCGTAAATTATAAGAGATAAATAGAGAGAGAGAGAGAGAGAGAGAGAGAGAGAGAGAGAGAGAGAGAGAGAGAGAGAGAGACAAACGACCTCATTCACCCCGCGGCTCGTACGGGAAAAAAGGCGAATATTATTAACATTTTGAGTAATTCAATACATGCTTGACCTTAACGCTGAGCGTGATTAATATAACACATGTGACAACAAGTAATTTATCACCTGATACAGAAGAAGTCACGTGATGCGACCTGAGAAACGGTATATGAGTCATACAATACAGGATATGAAGTGACAGAGAGATATGAAGGATAGATACGTCAGTGGCTATCAGAGATTTGTAAAATAAATTATATAACCTTCGATCCAAATTGATGATTTCACATGATTTCTAGATGGAAGGCACACTTGGTATGCAGTACGTTTCTAGGTTTTCGAAGAAACCAATGGAACCGTATTTGACATAGTGGGCGTCATTTCAAGAGACTCATACAACCAAATAAGGTATGATCTCGTTTATTACTTTGTCTTTCGCGCTTGTTTGTTTACACAATGTTGTAATCCATACTCATGTCTATTTTTACTTTTGTATCTTTTCTTAAAAGCTCTACCTTTTTGGTCTCCCACATTTTTTGTACAAACATATCAATTGAACGGCAGAATTAACGAGCACCGTCAAGAAAGGAAGAACATTAAGAAATGGAAATGATGATAGGCCATCATCATGTGAGAACCGATCTGTCATTATTACCGAGTCCGGATTTTGATTTATTTGTATGATGTTTTTATTTTAAGATGATTACTTCGTAGTTAACATTTGCGGAAAGCAAAATGTAAGCGATGTTCAGCGGAGATTTATGACTTCACATGGATTCATGCA
This sequence comes from Arbacia lixula, assembly GCA_963669155.1. Classification (NCBI taxonomy): domain Eukaryota; kingdom Metazoa; phylum Echinodermata; class Echinoidea; order Arbacioida; family Arbaciidae; genus Arbacia; species Arbacia lixula. The sequence continues at coordinate 25,503,244 of OZ022584.1, forward strand.
GGTCATTCCATTTCCGGTATTGTGACTTTTTAAAAGCACCTATGAGTATGGCCTGAAGCCTCTCTTTCTACCAAGTGAGTATTCTTTATGGAAATCTTGCAGGTACTTTCGTCTTTTTTTTTAATAGAAAGCAGTGCATTATGCTTGACATTAAGGTGCCCTTTTCTCATCCGGACTGTTTGTAGCGTAGGATGAATTTATCTTATATAAATGACAGACGGTCCATCATTCCGTTGCTATGGTAATGACTTTTTCTTATTTTGCAAAGCTGCGTAGATACTGACGAGGTATCCGACCCTGAATGTTAAAACCGAACAACTTACACACAACAGAGAGAAAGAGAGAGAGAGAGAGAGAGAGAGAAATAATAGGAAAAAGGAAAACATGGGAGCAAGTGATTTATTTCTAAAGATATATAAGCGACGAGATAGGTAAGAATAGCAAGAGACAGAGCGACAGAGAGTGAGTGAAAGAGAAACATAGTTGTTATGACTATACGTGTTTCTGAATACCTATGTGTGTTTTATTTATTTAGTTTCCAAATGTTCAGTGAGTATAGTTCAATTCGTAGCCAAAACGCACGTATAATGAGCATGACAAGCGGCATGTATTGATCTCGTAGGCAATAATAGAGATTGCATGCACTCTCTGTCCCGTCCTGTCTGCGGCGTTGAGGCACTTTATAGAGGAATCTGATTTAATAAAACTCTATCATATATCGGCCTGATCATGGTGAGGTCAATGCCCTCGGTAGGCACCAATAATGGAGTAGACGTGATAAATTGCCTGAAGAAGGACGGGAGGGAGGAAAGGGGAAGAGAGAGATTGACTGAGAGAGGGAGAGAGAGAGAGAGAGAGAGAGAGAGAGAGAGAGAGAGAGAGGTGGGGGGGGGGGGGGGAGAGAATATGCGAATATTTGAAGATGGAATGAGTGATAGGTAGAATAAAGAAAATTGAGAAAAGAATAATAACACCGGTCGATACATTAAAGGGAGCTACATCACAGGATTAACGATAATTCAAACACTTTAATTCTATTGATTGTTAATTTAAACTTACGATTGCCATGATTAGATAATAGTCTGATTACACCTAAAGCTTTATGTGTCATGTGAGTATTTTTTTCACCATCAATACTCGTTTCAATCAATAGAGCGTCATGTAGTCTCGCCCACAAGGGCTTAAACGGAACACGTGACACCATCCGTGGTAAGAAGGTTGATGACCGTTCTAGGAAACATACCTACCAAGGGAGTCTTCTGCCACGTGACCAGCTTCTCTTAACCAATAGGGATCCTCTACCAAAGGTGGGGGGGGGGGGGGGGGGGGGTTCATGCACTAAGTGCTTCCAGCCCCTTACGTGGCTGATGCTCTATGGCATTTTTGTGTATTACTTGTTCAAAAACGCATCAATAGCACAGAACGAGTTAATGGTAAGAAACTACAAGATTTTTCCGAGGCTAAATCATTGGTAAAGAAACGTCCTTCCTGACCCCCCCCCCCCCTTTCTCCCCTTTTCCTTCGAGTCCAGCCGCTAACATGGCTAAAGTGTAATGGACTGGAGTTGAACTTCTCATCATTGCGACTAAAGTCAATGCACTCGCCCGCTCAAACAGACCGCTGGCCACTCTCTATTCGCCCAAAAAGGCACGGTCAAATGATGCATTATTCAGTTCGTGGACCAACGTTGTCATCGAATACAACGACGACGGCGCACGTAGGAGTTGTAGGGATTAACAAATCGAAACCGAATGGCGCCACCGGCGTCGTGCGTATCTCTCTTGGAAAGCACGAACACTATATAATGGGTCACAGACAGAAACCCTGGTGTTGATGCTATAGTTGGCACTAAAAAAACTGAATGGGATTTATGTAAGAACACAAACAGAAAGCTTAATGACAAACAGAGATAGATACATACGGGATTTCGTTATTGCACTAAAGAAAGGGAGTCGTTAATGTGTTGAGGGGAAAGGGGGGGGGGGGGGGGGGTGTCGGGAGCGGTAGGCTATTGTGTTATATTTGCCGCGTTATAGAAACCACCTCTAACAAAACTGAATGGGAATAAACAGACAAGAGTTTGCTTCTACACTAAACTATCTTCGAGCGCAGTTCGTAATAAAATAATCATATTGTAAGTGATTGATAGAAAGTCCATTAAATGTACGACGTATGAAATAATTTTGTGTGTTTTATCTACTTGGGTTGATGATGGTGACGAGTGCCTCTGTTGCCCATTTTGATTATTGCAATCCACAGGGCAGTTTCAACCAGATTTTAGAGCCAAGGATGAGCTCAAGAATTCAAAAATAAAACATTGAATTAAATTCTTGAACTGATACGATTCTTTGTGTACGTCTGAATGAATCGTCCTTGCGAATAGCAGTCGTACTTCCAACCCCCCCCCCCCCCCTTTATGTCCGCCATGTCACCCTAATTCCCCCGCTAGACATCGGCCCCAATGGTCTTCACCCATATCCAGTATGATACCCAATCACTAGATTGCATTGGACGAGAATTTAAATCAATTTGCTTTTGCATTTCAAACGTGCACGTCGTGAAATATTAAGCGCTCAATACGCCGTAAGCCCGTTATCGGGTCGTCTCGCGTGCTGCCCGGCCCACATCTGCAGTCATTTCACGTGCCTGCTCCCCCGTGGCTTAGGGGTGATAGCCCATCGACCGGCCGCTGGACACTTTGCTGCTTTATGCGGCCCCTCGTACCCATTTCCCCGTGATAGCATGGGGACAGTAGTGGCAGGCCAGGGAAATTAATTTCCTTCTCAGAAATATAATTCTACATCAAATCTGAGTTATTGAGCGCAATCCCAAATCAATTAGATTTTCTCCAAGTGTAACTTTGCCTTTCTATCCATGCATGCGCGATGTATAATTGAAATAGTAATACACTGGGCGCGCTCTTAGGTAATAATCGAGTCCGTGCACCATACTAGAGGCCACCGAAGACGGAACAATTTTGCTACGATTTTGTAGTCACCAGGGCCGACGATTGGGATATGACGTTACGTTTTTGTACAAATCCCATAAAGGCGTCCTGCGATTTATCCTATCGCAGCGTCCTACGACTGATCCGATCATCTTGTCTGCAATGGCCATAGTCAGTAATATGAGTACACATAGTGAAAGGTGGGTGCTATACGTATAGGCCTATGTAGAACAACAAGAGAAAATGTGGCCCAAGTTAGGGTATTTAAAGGGCCCCTGTCATCAAAATGTTTGTTGACTTCTGTTGATGCAACTTAATATGTATATAACAAAATCACTAACTATTCAATAGAAATATGTGTCCTATATTTTAAAATAATTTTTCTATATTTTTTCTCAGCACCGATAAGCCCCGCCTCCAAAATTTTCTCCAACTCACGATTCCCCCTGTGACATCATCAAAGGTAGAAATTAGCAGGATAATAGACATAATTTATGCACAAACTAAACACTGCAAGTGCTTATAATAGCATCACATAGCTAGCACATTTCTGACATAAGGAAACATTATTCCCACATGAAAGGTTGTTAGATGGTATTGTGTGAAGACATGTGATGCTCTTGTGGGCAGGTGGAGGTAGCCATTGCAATGTTTAGTTTGTGCATAAATTTTACTTATTATCCTGCCAATTTCTACCTTTGATGATTTCACCGGGGGAATCTTGAGTTGGAGGATATTTTGGAGGCGGGGCTTATCAGTGCTGAGAAAAAAATAAAGAACAAATATTTTAAAATATAGGACACATATTTCTATTCAACAGTTAGTGATTCTGTTATGTACATGTTATGTTGCATCAACAGTAGTCAACATATATTTTGATGACAGGGGCCCTTTAACAATGATTTCATCAAGTCAAGTAGATTGAATGACCTATGAATAGAGATTTTTATCAACAATATGATCAATTGACTACTGAAAATCGTTGGTCTCGCAATGTAAGGTAAACGGAATCGAAAAGATCACGACGTTTCGTGCGCCGCTGCAACACTTCGTTAGGTGTGATACAAAATTGTAGTAAGTAGGGGTTTAAATACCCTATGGTCAGTGCAGCGCACTAACTGAAATCTGCTCATAAGTACTAATACAGATCAATTATTGGGCAAAATAATACCCACATTGGCATATTAACTTTGCCCAAATCACATGACAGCACTTATGATTATCTTTCAAGTTTCAAGTTTCAAATTTATTTATTTTACTCACCTGATAAAAATACAACAGTAACAACAAATACACATATATGAATAAATTAAAAAATAGTGGGTAACAGCCAGGAAGGACGCAGCCTTATAAATAGCTGACCCTAACGAATGAATGTTAAGATCGACACAAGTATAACACTAAAACAACAACATACAACAATTAACTAAAAATGGAGAGAAACAAAAGTAAATCCTTACCTAATATAATGAATTAATATCTAGCAGAACATTTCTCAGAGTGTACTGAATAACATCCATTGAAAAACCTTAATCACATGTCATCAGAACAATATCAACCCTTTGCAACCCGATGGAATATTGTTCTATGTGTATTTTGTGTATTAACTGTGATAAAACCCACATGTGGCGCACATAAAGAGTTGATACTTATTTGTCCAACGCAATATCCCTTTCAATAAAACAAGGCGTAACGTGAAAGGTGCATCTGCACGCGTTTGGACGCCTCATCAGTTGCGTAACTTCTTTATGTGACATGTTACATCTGTTCTCAAGTTATGTTCAAAAATCCAAGATAACAGTATTTTATCTGACACAGAAAGAGTGAATCTCAATAGCGCACTAATGATGAGACGATGGTGGATCAAGATAAAAGCGTTTTTTCGTTTGAGAAAATGCTAACGTATCCAAAGCAAATAAAGCTGTACTTTTTCAGTAAATCCAAGGAAGATTAGGTATTTTCTTGTTTACATAATGTTACAACAGAGCAATACACATTCTGTACAATATGTCAGTAAGTACCAATGGAGTAACACATGCAAAAGAAAAATCAGCCTTCAGTGAAAGTATTCATGATTTTAAACAAATCTCAAATTCCTTATAATATAGCTGATTCTTTGCAGGTCTGTCTTTCTGTTTCTTTTCCCGAATTTATTGGATTCAAGCAATTATCATGGTTTCATTCTCCTTTAAAGACACGAAGTTGTGACTTTAAGATTCCAGTGCGTCTCAGATCGACCTGGAGTACTTGACGAGTATTGACTCTGCCCTATGTGTGCGATATTGCTACTTCACGTCAGCGTTGTAAACGCCGTCAACGCGCTAGCTTAGACAACAAACCAGTCAAGTGCGACGAGGAGTGGTATGGAGAACAGTTGCCTTGCGCCGCAATTTCATGCACTTGGCTCTTCCACCGTTACAAGTTGTCGAGAGTTCATAAAAGAAGGCTCCTCTACAAACTGTGAAGCCCGGGAGTTGAGACTCATATCAGTCCCAGACTAATTTCAAGCCACCCTATTAGTTGTTTCTAATGCGGACATTAGAACCGGCTCTCCCCGTTTTTATATGTTTACTTTTCTCTGGAATGAGCTCTGGGATGCAGATTCATTTCAGTGTTGGTTATGCTATTCGTCGAGGGTTTTCAATCCCGCGCTTTTATCACCGCTGGCGCCACATTGCACACATACGTGTGCAAATGTGTCGTCTGCACAAACCATATGCACAAATCGACAGTTCAACGCTGTCAATTTATCGAGAAATCCATTAATGATTATAATATGATATTGCTTGGGTTACCAAGCGAATCTTTCTCATACAACTGTAGGCTATAAACACCCCGTATCCATTTTAGCTCACCCCATCCCTCAATTTTCCTCACACCGTGCGTGTGCGTGTGTATGGTTGTGTGCAAGAGAGAAAAAAGGTTGTTAGGGAAGGGGAAAAGAGAGTGTGGGTGAGAACGACGTGGGGCGGGGGAAAGGTGAGAAAGTTTGTACAAGTGGAAGAGAGAGAGGGACATGAACTGCAGATAATGGAATGAGATTATAAATCATTTTAGGTGCGTGTGTAGAGTTCGCTTGGGACTAAACAGCAAAGTAAGAAAAACCTGATCAAAAAGATAAAGTAGCGGTGGAGGAGAAATATATACAATGAGATCCATGCAGTTGCGCCACGTGATATATGATCAAATCAGAGAGTAAATAGGCCTGAAACCATCTATTGAAAGGTGATATGTTTCGAAGCTCGATGCAATTATTTGACAAATTGTACCTCCTTGTATTGTAATAACGTACACATGGTTCTATATAGATATGATGGAACTACATTAAAAAGATGGTTTATATGATGACCATGAAGAAGATGCTGGTTGTATGCATGCCTCGTGGCACCCTTGAACACATAATATCAAAAATGTATGAAAAATGTCAAACACGAGATGGCGTAATAATATTCATCATATTCTGCTCGCCTCCGTCTTGATTGGAACAAGTAGGTCCACTTGGCGCCTCGGCGTGCGCACAGCCGGCGAAAGGAAGCCGAAGAACGAGGGACCAATTTAGCCGTTAGTAACGACCGACACTCGTTAAACTATTGTTTGGAATCAAGAAGTCTTCGACATTTTGTTCGTGTCTTGATATTGAGTTACAATCAATAAATAGATCACTGCTTCTCATTGCGTAGCCGTCACTGCATTCATGATGCGCTGCAAGATTTACCGGATCGAGTTTCATGTGTCACTGTCAAGGCCAGTTTAATTATTCAGCGATCTAGTGTCCGCTAGTGGCTTCAGGCAGTGCACTGCTAGTCTCCTCCCACAGACTTAATTGTGCTACTTTCTTAAAACATAATATCTATAAAACAAGACTAGCATCTTAGTTTGGAAGGCACAGACTTATTTGAGCTAGTTGCACAAAACACGTGTTTGTAAGTTCAGACCTAACGTTTTAATTTGGCAGGCAGAGACTCAATACAACAATTTCTGCAAAACATGTCTGGAGTACAAGATCAACACCTTTGAGGTGGAGACATTTGCTAGGTGTTAAAGAAAATATTTGACGTATTCGATCAAGAATAACTACAAAGTTACAACTCGAATCAAGCTCAACTTTTCACATTACACATTTTAAGGATGTTAAATTTGTTGAGAATAAGTTTTGTGATATTTCATTGATTATAATTTTTCGAATTGTAAGTTCACAAAAGAGCTTTAGATTGAGCCAACGGTTTAAGCGAATTTCTTGTCATATAATCAAACAAGTTCGCTTGCTAACCGCTTACAATTCAAAAAAGGTCTATTAATGATAATAAACACGAGTCTGCAGGCCGGGGGGGGGGGGGGGGGGGAATTGTTTTGAGATCACCGCATATTATTCACTGGATATTTAGACTCGTTGTTCCGACTCAGTTCAACACTCTTTAATGACAATGATTTGTTCCTGGAAATCATAGCTATGCGGACATACGTACACGTATTAGTGTTTCAACTATACAAGGTTTTTCAGTAGGCAGCTTGCGATATGTTATTGATATCTCTGTCTCCATTCAATGTCATAAGAGTTCTATGTTGAGACTAAAAGAGTGTACTGAAAGAGAAAAATCCTGACGAAAATACTGTGAAATCGTGTTCTGTTTTTGGCGACGATTAAAGCTATTTGAACAAAAGCGTTTGCTCACAATAAATTAATAAGGACAACAAGAAATGCTGCTTATGAACGCCGAAATATAGGCCAGGTTTTCTTATCATTGCTCGAATTTCCGTCATGCGACAGGTGTTTAAGTGATCACGACAACAGATCAACAGTTTTAGTGCTTATTGACTTCATTTTAAACTTGGCAATCCATTTGTTCACGCATTGCACTAATCTCAATCCTTTATGTACTACGGGTTGCGTTTTACACCCGCGATGCACACCAATTACATATGGCAGGACGTTGTTTGGTATGTTTAGAGTTAACACTGTGCACTGAACCATGCATGGGACGAGGTGTCTAAACGCCGTGCGAGCGTGGCGCACAAGATGACGTTGATCGATGGGTGAGGACATTGGTCAAGGGGTCACTTTCGACAAGACAGAAACTGACCCATCTACAGACATGACAGATGGCACCAACGCCAACATAAGCTATTAACAGAACTGTCTGGCCTGTTTGTTGATCATGCTGTCGCTATGGTTACTCATGAAGAGGTAGTAGGTTTCCGATGCCTTTAATTGGATGTGTATGTATTCGATTAAAAATGTGAACAAACTGGTACTGACACTAGATAAATTAGCTTACATCTATGTACATGCATTCAGTACTCGATCATTTCAAATGTCCAAAGGAAATACGGTGCATTGAATTGCTACTATAGTATCGTCAAATGCTCTAGCGTTAACTATTTCAGATCAATTAACTGAACATTGGTTAAGGGACACCGGTTATCGAACAGTATTTAAGCCTACAGAGAGTTATATTTAGATGTGGATTATGCAGCTTAACAGTTTACGGGAACAATATCAGGGAAAACATAACAAAACATTCCAAATCACCCGGCAATACTCGGCTTGCAGGCTGGTGTAGAAATACACGTGCTTACCTGCAGGGCAAAAACCTTGGAATTTGCCAAGGAACGCACACCTGGAATGTCAAGTTGCACGCACTAACAGTCGATTGGGAGGGAACAAAAACAGGCAACAAAACTCGAGCAATTAAATCAATTTGATAAGGAAGAACCCATTTGCAGCTGTTTGTATTCGATCAGAAAGAGCGATTAAATTTCCCGCCATGGTCGTGTGAAATTAGGTTGATGAAACTCAACTCTGCGTTTACTATGAACGAGGAGGGTGGGATTCGCAACTGTTTGTCTTAGAAAGTCACGCAGAAACTGCATCATTCCACTTGTTGGACGCACACGCACACGCACACGCGATCGAAGATTGAATTTGAAGAGCTGGGTAAATAGAAAAATCTGTTTCTCAAATAGAATGTTGGGCACTCCGTCTAATTGGAGAAGTCCGAGTGTGAAGCTTTCCCCACTTGTGAAAATACTTAAGACTCCTCATGCGTCGTAATGTCAGATTGTCAGTGCCGTGACAGGCGATAACAGATTAAACCTATGAGCAGGTATTTCCAAAACTGTACCTTAGATAATATTTACAGCTCGTGTATAATGAAAACAACATTTTAATGTTCTTTGTGTTCATATTTTGTATTCTTTGTTTTTCATATAATTGTAATGGCAGGTATGTCCCGATGAAATGTGTGTATCAGCTTACGAATGGAGTGTTGCTTACATCTAATTTTCATAATCACTGTGTTAAAATGGGAATCATAACTAGAAGAAGGAAGAAATGGAGAAGAAGATGGGAAGTGTATGAAAAGACACAAGATGAACGCAGGAAGAAGAGAAACAATTGAAAGATGAATAAGAGGATAGTGATACAGAGAAATGGTAAAAGGAACAAGCAAGCATCAGAAGAACTAGAGCCTGGAAATTAGAAGTATAATAGAGTACCGAAGTCGTGTCGTCATGCGAGCATGTTGTCAAGACAACTGGTTCTAAATAAAATCACTTTACTGGTCCGATACTGTCTAGCGGGCACTTCCAAGTAGAATCCCTGCTGTGATCACAGCTCCTTGCTCTACCCGCATAGTTTAGAACCAGTTGTCTTGACAATAATGCTCGAATGACGTCACATTTCGGTACTATATAATCAATACTGATTTTACATACAACGATATAACAATTTCCTACGAATTTTACTTTAATTAAATGAAGTACAATGCAAGGCATACATCAACGCATTAACACACCATCGACCTTGAACGGGCATAATGTTTCACCTTCAGAGTGACGAGTCAATATTTGTACACATATGTTTTTCGAGCGGATTGAGAAATGCTAATGATATACTATACCTGGATGAGAGTATTACCCTCTTGTCACGAACGAGTGATACCAGATCATTACCAGATGTTCCCACGCCTTGTGCCTCACAAAGCTTTCATGTATCAGTCGTTTTCACAGACCCATCAGGTAGGTAACCGATCTTCTCTTTTCAGGATTATGTGTACATCAAAACTTTCTAAAATCACACATAAGATCGTGTAGATGGTATAAAGATAGTTAGATAGAGTTATAGAGAAATGCAGAGAGAGGGGTGAGGTGGGGTGTTATGGAGACAATAAAACAGGGGATATCGAGCGAGACTACAACAAAGAAAGAGAAAGACAGAGAGAGAGGGAAAGAGAGAGAGAGAGAGAGAGAGAGAGAGGGTTTGTATGAAAATGAGATATCGAGCGAGAATACAAAAAAGATAGAGAAAGACAAAAGAAATGGGAAAGAGAGAGAGAGAGAGAGAGAGAGAGAGAGAGACAGAGAGACAGAGAGACAGAGAGAGAGAGAGAGAGAGAAAGGGAGAGAGAGGCAGAGAGAGACACAAACACACAGGCAGATATCAGAGGCAGACAAAAAAAATAAAAGCAGATGAGAGACAGAGATGCAAATATGTGGGGGGAGAGAGAGAGAGAGAGAGAGAGAGAGAGAGAGAGGGAGGGGAGGGGGTGGAGGGGGGTAGAGAGATGGACATACTGTAGCAAGAGACGCGGAAACAGACATAGGCAGAGATACAAAGACATCTATTGAGAATGTTGGAAGTAACAGGAAGGAAAAGCGGGAAGATAGACATATAGAGAGGGGCAAAGATCGTAACAAGAAGTGCTAGATAGAGACGCATAAATAGCTAAAGAGATATAAATAACTACATATACAGACATACATACGTAGAAAGGGGGAGACATATGGATAGAAACAGAGAGAGAGAGAGAGAGAGAGAGAGAAAGAGATAGAGAAAGGGAAAGAGAGAGAGAGAGAAAGGGAAAGAGAGAGAAGGGAAATAGAGAGAGAGAGAGAGAGGGGAGGGGGCAGACAGACAGATAACAGAGGCAGACAAGAAAAAAACAAAAGCAGGTGAGAGACATAAATACAGAGATGCAGAGAGAGAGAGAGAGAGAGACAAGGAGAGGGATTTACCCACATCTGCTTCGAAATCCCCCGAGACTTTGTCACGGGTACACATGACGCTGTTAGTCATGTAGCAGACCCTGTCTTCACGGTCCTCCGATGACGTAGAACGCGTAAAAGATCAAAAGCAAAGCGCACGAATTGGGACAAGGATAACCCAGAAAGTGTGATGATAGTAATGATTGATGGGCCAAAGACCCTGACTATCATAATAATTAACCCGGTTTTTTTCGCGCCAGAAAGTACGCGACACAAATTCAACATTCATGATATCACAACGTGCATTGATCTCCTGAGAGATTTCCCCATCACGTAAACTGCAACATTTGGAAGTCATTTTGAGTTCAATAGTGAAGTTTCCAGAGGTGCCGAGAATAGATTCAAGTTAAGTAACCTTTATATTTTAAACACCCTTTGCTTCTTTCCTTTTTGCTATATACGTCTGTCTATCTCGCCTTGTATCTAGGTAGTGAGATTAATCTTACACTGTTGCAACTTCAACTAAGGCTGTATATCATGTATATTAATTATATTCCCCTCTTCCCATCTTCTGTCACACAAGAATGCATGTATAAGGGGGGAGTTTTAGCCTATTAAAGTGTCCATACTAATTTGTGACAGCAGTGTTAAGTCTTTGTGTGCTCCTTGTTTTTTTTCAGAAATACTGATGTTTATGCTACTCTTTATCGCATTTTTTCGTTAACCCCCACTTCGTCTCTTCATCCTTCTCCTTCTTCTTCTTCTTCTTCTTCTTCTTCTTCTTCTTCTTCTTCTTCTTCTTCTTCTCCTTCGTTTTTCGTACATCATCTTCTTTATTACCGTCATCATCAACTTCTTTTTCTTTTTTTTTCTTTTTCTTTTACCTTGTCTTAAATCTTTCAATCTTATTCTTCTTGTGGTTCTCACTCTTTATCTTCTTATTTATGATTGTTCATGCTCTGGTTTTTCTTCTTTACCTCTTCTGTGTCTTTTTCTTCTTCGTCATCATCATCTTCATACTCTTCTTCTTCTTTTTCATCATCACCTTGTTCTCCTTCGTTCTCTTGCTCTCTTTCTTCTTCTTTATCTGCTTCTTCTAATTCTTCTGATTCTTCTCTTCCTTATTAATTCTCTCCTGTTTCTTCGTCATCTTTCTTCCCTACATGATGCATCCCATATCTCTTCCTTACATGCTCCATCACATCGTTGTCCTCTTCATGATCCATCACTTGTTTTTCCCCTTCTTATGTTCCATCGTATCTTCTTCTCCTTTGTCTCACCTTCCTCGCCTTCCGCGTCAAATCTCCGAACCGAGAGAGAGTCGAGGGCCGGTGAATGTTTTCGCAGATTATACCAAATCCTTCATCCACCCGAAGGGGTATTGACAGTAAGACAAAACAGAAACTAATGGTTGTTACCTCTTCTTAAGACCCAAGAAATCTTCACGACGTGTTATCTTAGGCAATGGACATCAATTAATGGTTCTCTCTGTTATCTCTCACATCACTTACTATATACGACTTCTTCCGGGATGTTTGATCGAGGGAAACAAAAGCCTCGGGAAAAGTGGAAGACATGCTCAATTATTCTTGATTTTCTTCTACTGTGTAAATGAACGGCGAGACAGCAATAACATTGATCAGAATATTGATAGAAATCCGAAGACATGGTCACATTTCTGAGGCTTTGAACGAGCCTGTGTTTCAGGCCGTGTGGTTCGTTTCTCTGCGATGCACTGGTGAAATCACGGATAAGTCCGTGCTAATATGAAAATGCTTTCTCTCCCAAATGGTAAGAATGCGCAGTCTTATTCTTAATCTCAATCTTCATTTCAGTTTTTAAAACAGTGATTGGTTTATGTGTCCATGCGGACGGCGTGTCGACTCGCCCCACAACCTTGAACCAGGCTAAGTACAGGGGAGCATTGTCCGTTCGCGCACTCTTCTTGTCACTTAGGAGCCGTTTTTCTATGCAAAGCAAAGCAAAAAAAAAACAAAAAAAAAAAGAGAGAGAGCAGTTTGAAGGATCAATCGCAGGCCTATCATAAAATGTAAAAGCTCTGGCTCACGGTAACACATTAATTGTGTGGGGTTTTAATCAATATAACATTGGTACTTAATGTTATCGTTGACGGGAATTACGTATTAGGTTTACACACATAAAAACAGTAGGGGAGACCGGGGACAATAAAAAAAATATTGTAACCATTGGCAAATGTACCATTGCTTCATATGCTGCCTGAAGGTTGGCAGGTTTAACAATTCGTGAAAGGTTTTATGGCAAAAAACAACCGATTTTTGAGCAGGAAAGTAGAATTTTGCAATACCTGCTGCTTTTTCTCTGGACAAATAAGTGTTTGAATTATGTCTGTTATTTATTTCATGTTACAAAAAATAGGTCGTAAGGCCTGTACTTGATGTTCATTTCAAGGACGAATACTAATGCTAAGATAGAACAAACAAATGTGGCCGCCCTGCTAAGGGGCAAATGTAAACACTGCTTTGCCGCACATCATATCACATACATATCAGAAATGAGATATAAACGTAAATGAAGTGTAGCGCATATCACACTCACAAAATAATATGTCCAAACAATTACACACATAACCCTCCCCCCTCCCCAAAGCCTACTTGACTCACATACTGTACTCGCGTAGCAAACATTTACTCGTTTACACACACACGTACACACACACACACTCACACACACACACACACACACATACACACACACACACACACACACACACACACAGTATAGATGAAAACACACACATAAACTAGAACACTCACTTGACCGAACGAACGTAAATACAAACACATAGACAAAGCGCACAAGTTTGAATCTACCACATAACCAAACCACCCTGGGTTAGGTGTCCATATATCTGGGGTAGATGTGAACATGGTGTGCTTTGACGTCATCAACGAATGATTCCGGTATTAGAGATCCTGCGATTGCTATTATGGTAGCTCTTGTGTGGCCATTGCGGCGGAAGTGCTAGGACGATGGTTGAATGTTTGTCAAGAAAAAGAGAATATTCAATTAAAGTTTCCTTTCTTCCTGTGATATAGGTTTACTCCAAATCCTTCCACCTCCTCAAGTTTTATGTATTACGACACATTCTTGCCCTGGACCAAAAAATGAGAAGAAGCTGAAATAGAACCCAACAGCTGAACGTGATCGAGAACACAAGAGGAGTGTAAAATAAAATTTACCACAATCAATTATTATACAAACCCGACACTCTTTCGTCATGGCAGCTACCCCCCCCCCCCCCTCTTCCTTCCTTCCCCTTCCCTCAACCCCGTCCCTTACATTTTAAACTACTAACTTTAAGATTCGGGTGCATCCATCGTTCTATTTTGAGATTTTTTAGCTCAATTCTCCGCTTTCGGATCTTATTTTACAAATACCAGGGCTCACTTTAACAAGATTTGCGATTCCTCGCAACTTGACTTCGCGAGAGATATCAATCGTATCTCTGCACATTAGATATAGGGGACTAAAATCGCGCTCGGTTTAGAGTAATCGCAACTATTCATACGACGACGGGGCCAAAACTTCCCTTCGCCGAGGTCTCGTAAAGGTCTCTGTCAGCGCCCTGGCTTGCTGGTCTTATAACCCGTCCTCGTTTCAGTTTTGATGGAAGACGTGTTTCTCTTTATCGGGTCGACGGCATCAAAGCTGGAATCCAAATGGGATTATAAAACAATAAGTACCCTCCGTCATACGTATTAACCTGTCAAGAGTGGTCAACCTTTCTGCAAATAACGCATACGGTATTACTCAGTGTAATGTGTGTTGACAAGCGTGGATGGAGACCCCCCGCAAAGATCAGTATATAATCCACCAAGGGCGAATTCGTGCCAATTTCAAATGACAATGATATACCATCCCTGTAGCGACGGAGATGAATAAGAGGGGAGCGCGAGCTGCTATCAAAATTATAGCTCACATTCCATTCCCTTGGATTTATCGTTTGAAATATACGCGCTTTATACGGAAGGGGTGTTTAGATAGCGTCTTGTTCTCCTTCGCCCCGTGTAATAAAGAGTCACAATTGACATATATGGGTTACAAGTCCCATATCCCCTATTGATAATGTACCTAGTTGCGATTTATATCAATCCAAAATCAAATTGTGATGAATTGATATTCTTTATAAGACTGGAAAACGATGTTTGAATTACATCACTTTTATGATAGCCCAGCGTCATATCTGAATATTTGCTCTTTTTTATTAGAGTTGTAACTTTTTTTTAATCATTTTTAAAAAGTGACAACAGTTGTTTTTACACCCATTATAACGGGAGCGCGCACAATGTGTCCGTCGGTCATCTATGCATGCGTTCATCAAACGATACCAACGCTCAGTGTAGAGAAAGGGCTTGTACATGAACTACGAAATACCGCATGCGTATGTAAACAAACATCCTACGCCGTGTTTATAGACCCTATCCTGACATAACACATTTACCAAGCATTAGCTTATATACACCGTAAGGCTAGCGCAAATGCATTGCTGTTCTGGGTGGAGCTTTGATCAACTTAGCTATATGCTTATGAATACTGCTTATTATTGTTTTCACTTCTTTTCAAATTATTCCGTAACATCTAGGCCTAAATGTGAATGATATTAATCTAAAAAATACTTGGAGTGGCGATTACACATTAGAGGAAACTTGATCACGGTAAACTCTTTAGTGTAACCTGCTTCAGCGACCACCTGCCTGTGAAGTCAACATTCGTTGTCTCCTTTGAACTGTCTTTAAAATCAATTTACATGTTTCATTGTTTACTTTTATATCAGAATGTCATTCTTCATGAAAGGGAATAGACCATTTCCGTCATGTATACAAGTGTTATGCACGTCCTTCAAACGATATGTTACTAATGGTAACTGAGGTTTGTCCAAGTAGCAACATCTAATAGATTCAGAATTAATTCCATCCATTGAAACTGAATCACGAAATACAGGTGAATGTAATCACGCGTTACTAGACAGTTAAATGAAAAGTTGTGAAACATTACGAATATGGCTCATTGTTTCACACAATATAGTGCCTGTCATAGTTTTCCTGGGCATGATTCGAGATGGCTCAATACTCAAATTTGGGTCAAATATATAATTCTACATGCTAGCCAAATTTCGTGCTTTTAGACAAAAGTGAAAAATTAGTTCAATATATCGAGGTATGCTGCTTGACTATAACTAATTATGTTACTTGTAATATTCATGGATATGCA
>OZ022584.1:25519626-25567126 GCA_963669155.1 Arbacia lixula
TGGCTAATTCCTTATCTGGTAAGATTGAAAAGGTTAATTTTATTCGCTCAGCCAGGTGTTCTTTTTTTTGTTAATTCTATAATAACAATATTAACATAACTTTCTTATCGTAGATGTTCACGACATGTTTTCTTCTCCTGGGTCGTTTTACGAGGGTGTTTGATGTCATTCGTACATATCACATGATTGAATCTAAATCGTACTTTTCCGGTGTTTTTTCGTACGTGAGGCAACGTTGTTTTGTTCTATTCACAACAAGTCGTGTTGCATTTCTTCTACACCTCTGATGAGTATGTTCCGGATGTATTCCTTTCCAGACGGATATCACGTACTCTTTCTCAGAACAGGATACCACAGCCGCTTGTTTTGAGCTATTTTATGTGGCCTGACGTTCAGGCTGTAGGACTTTTTTTTATCCCAGACTCTACCATAATCCAGTCTGCATGCAGTTTTCTAACTCCTCTCTAGTTATTCTTTGACCTGCTTTACTGGGTGTTGGCCATATTGACAAGAATTAGTCTTGTTAGTAAACTAGACCCGAGTTTTTACTTGAGGTGGTTTTGATTTGCAATATCGCAACGCCTGGAAGCCAGGCTAAGCTCAAAATAGGAGCTAGAAATGGGTATAAGAAAATAATTAGAAAGAGCCGAGCCAGTACTTATTCGAAGTTCATACAAACGATGTCGATACGACAAGACATACTGAAGTAACAGTTGCAGAACTACTTTACATTGTCGTTCTACACCTACAAGTTAACCGCATTGCCACCTTTTTTTATCGTGACAAAGTATCAAACACAATGTAAAAATCAATTAAATTAGATAAGAACCATGATACTTCACACGACAGTTTGTGTACAACATCTTATGGACTTAACAAAGAACATTATTAAGCAGCCAAGCACATTTCTGCAGTCAGTGCAAACGAAGATGAATGCCCATCACAGATAATTACAATTTGGACAGACACCATTATATTACACTGCTTGTTGCTTGGCAAAGCATTGAATAATATAGCCTTCCATCAACGCTGTTTGGGCATTTCTTTTACCAGCTCTAGAGTAGCTAGGTCTGGTCGTAGCATCCTAATTACTCTCAAGTTCTTATCTGGCACTGCGTGAAGATATAAATATTCTTGTCAGGACTGTACCCTAAATGGTACTCGTGGTACTAACAAGTAGTTATGGATTTAAAAAGGCCAACAGCCTTAAAGCAAGACTAGGATTAATCCTACAAATACTCGACAGGGCGAATGGGGTATCTATTTGTAGGTGAAAGCTGGCGTGAAGGATTGATGACATAAGCGTTCAAACAGATGCACAAACCAGCGTCAGAACCTAATGTCACCACATCCCAATAAACCTGCACCTGACTAAACGCAGGAAACAAGAAGATTGCGAGGTATTAGAGTTGTTTAGCCACGTTCCGTTTTAACTCTTTAAGTGCTGTGTGTGTTTCTTTTTACCAGTCGTGCATATAAATCCCATAGAGCAGCATTTTGTCTGGCACAGGAAGGGTTAACGAGGAATTATGGACAAATTTGTTTGTTTTTTTGAGCAAATTGTACATAACTCAAGGGCCTTGAATAACAAGTGCAAGTTTAACAAGGTGAAAAGCAGCCCAGGGCCATATACGTAGTAAGGAGTTGCGAGTGATCAATCGTTTTTTTCTGTACATTAACGATAGGGGATTATACTTACGATTGATTAAGATTAATCACAACTTTATATAAGACGGGCCTAAATCAGGTGATATTAGAATCGTTTACCTCCCATTTGTCATTTTAAAGATGGAGACTAGTATTTCCCATGTGAATAGATTACTAACTAGACATCATATTCGTGCTGTCATTTGACATTTCCCTTAACGTCATATAGCATCTTACGCTACCCAGATGACCTAAATGACAACACTAACGACCTCTGAATGTACGCTAGGCTAATAAAAATGATTGGCTTTGGAATGACCGTGACTTAGCGCAGCAAGGAGGAGGGGAAAAACACTCGTTACAAAGATTTAAGACCAATCAAATTGGCACGCTACTGCGATATGATGAGCTCTATGTGGAATTAACGGAATCGAGTCATATCTAATAGCGATAGGAAACTCCCCAGGGGAGGAAAAGGTTGTTTCCAATTAGGAGATGACTCCGTTTTGTACTTTTAACGACAAATCCGACTTTTGAGAATACTGTATCTTAGAAAGTCGTTTGTTCATTGCTTTTCCATAAATTATTCTTAGTCTGCTTGCCTCGTTTCCACTCGTACAGTCAGATCATGTTTCATCATTAATGTTTTACCTGAGCACTTCATCCTGCATAACGATTTACGGTAGGTTCACTATTTTTTTTTCTTCTAAAAATAATCATTGTGAGATGTATTTGTTGTCAAAACAGTCATGTTGATCATTTTGTAATATCGGTAGGACATTTCCGGGAAATGTTATCCATTCGTCATTCCATGCATGTAATTTGCATCTGGGTTACGTTAATTTGATTTTAATCTGAAGGGAAATTAGAACAAGTTCTATTGTACTACACTCTTACATTGGGGCCTGCACTTAATAGATTCGTAACCAAACCGACTTGTTTACCTGAAAAACGAATACTGTAGGTACAATCGACATTCTTTAACCACAAAGGAGTCATGCAATCTACGTCTGGACTTAATCCAATTTCGCTGTGCAATTACCAGAAATACAGAGAAATGAAGAGGGATGGCGTGAAACACAGTGAGATGGGAGAGAGAGAGAGAGAGAGGGAGAGAGAGAGAGAGAGAGAGTGAGAGGCATAGAGGAATATACATGAAGTGTGATTATGTGTATAAAGAAGGAGGGCGTGTGTGTGTCTGTGAGAAAGGGAGAGAAAAAGAGAAAAAAGAAAGAGAGGGGGGGGGGGGGGGGAGGGAGAGAGAGGCAGACAGACAGGCAGGCAGACAGACAGAGACAGGAAGAGGGGGGGGGGGGTAGGGACGTGAAGAGGAAGATGTAGAGGACATAGGGTGAAGTGACAGAAAGGGAGAAAAAGAGAGGAAAAATGTAATACTAAGAACAAACAAAAAGACAAAGAGCGCGAAAGGAGTGAGGCAGAGTAAGAAACAGAGACACAGGGAGAGAGAGATAGGGGGGGGGGGGGTAGAGAGAGGAACAGAGAGAGACAAAGATCATGAAGAAAGAGGGAGAGAGAAAATGAAGATACAAAGAGAGTGGGAGATAGAGGGAGGGAGTAAGAGAGAGGGGTGGAGAGAGAGAGAGGGAGAGTGGGTGATAGAGAAAGAGAGAGTCACAGAGAGGGAGAGAGAGAGAGAGAGAGAGAGAGAGAGAGAGAGAGTGGAGGGGAGAGAGAGAGGGAGGGAGATAATCACGATCCTGGACGACAAGGTTCCGCATTCTAATATTGTTGCCATTATCCCAAATTGTGCGTGAAACATGAGAAATAAAGCCGGAACACGTGCCCATCCTAACTCATTAGTGACTTGATGAAAGTGATTGCTGTCATGACGTAATAAACATGACATAAGCAGGAAGCAAGATATCGTCGCGCTATCGACTGTAATTGGATAGCCCTGAGGGCCAAAACCGTTCGAAAATATGGATTATCGTCGTCACAACGTATTCCAGTTTAAATTTAATTTGAACTTTGGAGCCCTCTATTGATTCGGAAGGATTTAGTGACGGCGAATTGAATTTTCAAAATAGAACACAGAAATGATGATATAAGATTCGTCTAGTATGATCTCAACGGAGGGCAGAGATGGATATGAGATGAAAATTGAAAAGAAGTATATTCAGTATTTAGACATGGATGCTGACTGTTATACTAGCTTATACTAGACAAATCTTATATTCGGAAGATTAGGAATCGTTAACCTCGAATTGAGAATAAAATTGCTAATTGCGGGGTGTTGAAGGTTATGGATCAACCTCCTCGAATTAAACTCATTATTGCTAATTGAGGCCAGGGAAATGAAAATCACTATAAGCATCACATCATTAGGGATTGATATTACCCCCGTGAATTTATTAAAAGAAAACGAGTTCAAAAGAAATAAGAAGTCTAGGTGTTGATGCAGGGAGCGCGGTCCTTGAAGAAATAGTAATTGAGGTCATTACTGACGTGATTGCTCGTTAGATTGAATGAAAATAATATCTTCTCGTGTTACACTTGGCATTTGGATTTTGAAAGCAAGATAATGGCTGGCTGATAAACTGCAACGAGCACGACAGCAAACGGGGTGTGGAAACAAGTTTCACCAATGATGATTTTGAACGAGGAATTTGCGATTGATTACGTAATCACGTAATTGTCTCGGTTCGTAACATCAAAAACATTAAGATGAAGTTGAGTGAAATAGAAAGGCAGGAATTTTTGCAGAAAATAAATTAATCGTTGTTCGTTGAGGTAAGATAATTGGATCAATTGCTTACCTGGTATTATTGGGGATTATTTCACCCGTGAGTTCAATAATAAAGAAATGGGTAAAATATCAAGTTTATGATTCTATAACGGGAACATCGTACTCCCAAGATGTTCTAATTGCCGTCATTGTCAACATACTTGAGAGTTAATTTCTATGGAGATATAACCGTTTGTTGTTTATAAGTACTCCTCGCTATAATGTATGCACATCCCGTCATTCGTATTCAAGAGATACAATTCAATTTTACTACAACTGAATTTTAAAATCATATTTTTAAAAGAATATGTATTACATATGTTGTTAAAGCATGTTAAAAGCGTAATAGTGCGTGGTTATAGAATATTTATGTTGTTTTATATAAAAACAAATGAGTGAACATACCTAAAAGAAAAACTCCACTTAAACTGCTTTGTCTGAAGTAAAATGCTCCTATTACAAAATCATGACAAATGAAGAGAGTTATCCCAGATTATCTACCGAGTTTATTCAATTTATCTTCGTGCCCGTGAAATACAGTAGACTCATTCGCCAAAATGGTTTCTAACCAAGGCGCCTGAATAAAACTGATTCCTTTGGAAACATCACCAAAACAAGAATTTAACCAAAATGGCCAATATTATCGCAATTCGATGCTCTTCCCCAGAGTTAATGTGTGAAAAACAATTCCACCGTTCGTCTAATGTCCGCGCTTAGATGTCAGGTCGCTCCATTGCTTTGAGCTTTATCGAGCACCTTTAATGATCATGCTAACCGCCGTGAACAGTTCGCCATATTTCCTTTGGAGATACCCACATGATGCTGTGCTTGATATAAATTCTGCTCAAAACGGAGCAAACAACGGCATGAATGTTTTTAGATGGTTGATGCGGCCGTAGAACACCGAGACCATACGAAGAACGATTTGCTCACATGTCTCAAGATTAACGTATATTTTATCGATAGAAGGCAAATTACCCAATTTATGAATGGAGCATTTTAGGTAACCAACAATTATTATGATTATCCAATATCAATGGGCCCATAATTGTGTTGTTTGATATACAGTTATATAAGTTATATATTTATGTACGTAATTTGATAACAATCATGCCAATAAAAGAAATTTAGTGATTGTAAAGGTGGCTGATGAAACGAAGATATAACAAAAAAGATGGAGAAGAGCGGGAAAAGGGAGCTTAAGAAATGTGGTGAGAAACGGAGATATAAAGAGAGAAGGTGTAGGTGAGAAAGAGAGGGGAAGGAAACATAATACACTTCCAATCAACAGATCAGAAAAAGAGTGACGGTAAATCGTGGTGTTCTTAATTATTAAACACAGATATAAAGACAACAAAGAGACGGCAAGAATCCTGCGAGCGAAATGTCGATGAACCCTTCCCCCGCCGCCGTTATGGAGTTTTTCTCCCGATCCGGGGTTAATAGCTACCCCCATCGGGTGCTCAGGGCACCCCGGGCTAAGGGATCAGACACCCTTCTTGTTGACTTCTTCACATCACATCGATCAGTCGTCTCATTTATCGCGCTGTCGTCCCGAGCTAAAACAGACACCCCGTGCTTAATGCAACCCACATTTGGTTGAAAAGGTGAAAGGGTAAACACACTGTGCAGTGTGGGCAAATGTTATGTTATGCTTTCATCATCACATTGTTCCACCTTTCCCTCCCTGTCTTATCTCCTATTTCATGCAGCATGTCTAACTCGAAGGCTGGATGTCACGAACAATACTGCTGCTTTCTCTCTCTCTCTCTCTCTCTCTCTCTCTCTCTCTCTTATTTGCTGTCTAAACCTTTTCATACCAGACAAATTGCTGGTCTATGGACTTTGAGTACGTTGATTCCGTCAAAATGTGCTTGTGGTACATATCCACCCCTCCTCTCCCTCACTAAACGTGGTAAATTATTAAGCCAAGTACAATACAAACGAGTCAGCTCTGCTCTTTCTCTGTGCCAAGTTGATCCTGCGCCTTACCGGATATCTCGTTTGATTTCTTTTCCGATCCCCTTTTCGCCTCGAAATTTGATTGTCTGTTACTCGCTCCCCGCACAACACATTGTTGCCCTCTTTTAACAGAGCCATCGTGAATTCAGACACGCCAGACTTTGACATGTCCACGGGTTATTGTAATACTGTCGTCGAATGAAACTTATTTTTTAGCTGCCTCCAGTTTGATTTATACCGCAGGTCCAATCCAGACTACGTCAAATGAGATCGTGACAATACTGTACTTCAAAAGAGGAAATGTTTTCCACTGTCACTGGAAATAGTCCAGTTGCATAGCTGAATAATTGTTCCATTTTGTCTGAAAGCCTGAAGTTTTTCACATGTGTAGAATTGAGTTATTTAAAGGTGATATTCATAGAAAATCCAAAAATATGAAAATATTAATGCACAGAAAGCTTATAAGCCATACAATGAGCTTGGATGACATTCAAACAATATATCACTTTCCAAAAAGCGAAATTAGGGTGAAAACAATCACCGTATTCTCGAGGACAAATTTGAACTACTGTCATCCGAAACGGCCTTTAGGTCTGACGTAAGAAACGGGGGTGTTATTGTGCATCACACATGCCGATCATGCCGACCCGACCGATTTTCTTCATCCCCCTTGGAAAAAATATCTTAAATTATTGACTTGGAACAAATAAAACGTCAAGCATTTCAATAAACATTTTCGTCTGTAAATAACAGTTAACAATAAATGTTATCACAGTTTTTACAACCTGCATGGGCATGATGGGGTAATTGCCATCATACTAACAAATCTTGAAAGAAAACATGGTCCGTGCATTCCAAGTCAGCGGTTAGCTTATTGCGGTCGATCACCCTTTGAAATGTGGACATAGTTCAGTAGACATGACAGACCATGGGTTGGCATGGCGTCACAAAGAGGTGAAAAAACTTGGTCCTCAATGAAGCAAACACGAGCCTGTCAGACTTGAACAACTCTTATCGTGACGATCTCTTCCTCCCCATGTCCCCAGCCGCGTGACACAATCACTCGCATCGTGGGTCCCACCGTGCCGGCAAACCTGTGATTTTATGGTAAGAAACTGTCAAGACTTGGGCGCATATCGGAGCCGGTGATCATGACAGTGACCTTCCCCAGGGGATATGGAGACGGATGAGCACGGGATGACACTGGGATGAGCCTGGGACAGGGGACTGAGAGTCTGATTGACAGGATGGGACCCCCCTGCTGAAATATAATCTCTACCTCTGCATCTCCTCGTCGTGGTGTCTGTTTCGTAGCGCCCCCTTTCTCCTCTGTGTTTGTGTATCTGTTCCGTTCTGGCTGTCGCCAGTCATCACACTCTCTCCCTGTTTCTTCCTACCCCCCCCCCCCCCCTCTCTCTCTCTCTCTCTCTCTCTCTCCCTCTCTCTATCCACTCATTGTTTCAATATATCTCCTTTTGTGTGTTGTTACAGCGTATTGACACATACGCCTCTTTCTCATTGACATGGTTGACTTCCCGTTTATTTCGTCTTGCCTCGGTTGTATCATTATTACCCCCCCTCCCACTTCCTCTCCCTCCTCATCATATTCACCATTATCGGTTTTCATACATTCACAAGTTGTTGAACCTTTCCCAATGTTTCATTCAATTTATTTGCTATTCACCCCGTCCTTCTCCTCCTCATTCTTTCTTTTTCTTCTCATCTCCTCCCCCTTCTTCTTTTTATAGACATTTACTTTTATCTTTACCCTCCTCCCACTCCTTCTGATTTTCTTTTTGTCTCTCTTACATTCCTACTTACTCTTTTTGTTCTATTTTGTTAATGCATGTTAATGAATAATATCGCTTAGTGCGAACATCTTCACCTCTTCACCTCTGTGTACTTTTCGTCACTTAGGGAGAGAGAGAGAGAGAGGGGGGGGGGGGGGGTGAGAGAGAGAGGGGGGGGGTGAGAGAGAGAGAGCTCTCCTTTTTGCGTCATTTTATCCCAGATGACATTATCTGTAAGGTATATACTATGCATTAATCGGTAAGAGACGAAGGAAGACAGGAAAAAAAAACACGATGTGCCCCGCAACCATGGGAAAAGTGCTTCATCGATTCGAGCCATTATAGCAGCAATCGAAATTAAACAACGGCTTTTCTGAGTTCAGAGAAGAAGAGGAAAAGTTCTGCAATCGTATGGAGAAATCTCAGTGTTATCTCTCGAGGCCATACCATTTCAATTTCTTCACAATCGAACGCGGGATCGTATTTCGCACAGAAATCAGCAATGTTTTGCAGCCTATTTACTCTTACCATGGTTATTATTAAGCTCTTGTTCTGCCTCTTAGGTTTTCACGCACAAGGAATACGTGTACTTTCCATAAAGCAGCATTTTGTCTGTCACTGAAAGAGTTAAGAATGGGCTTAGAAGAGTAATATCCATAAAGTTAAATACGTAATATATAACTCTATGGTAATACCAATTATTGAGCATGTGTGTGTGAGTGTGTGTGTGTGCGCGCGCATGTGTTTATGTGTGTGTGTGTGTTTCTGTGTGTATGTGTGCATATGTGTGCGTGTGTGTGTATGTGTGTATATGTGTGCGTATGTGTGTGTATTTGTGTTTGTGTGTGTGTGTTGGCGAGTGGGTGAATAGTGGTGCTGTTTGTCACAATCTTGGAGCCAAATAGCTGTACACCTGGCCAAAGTGTTGGAATACCCTAAATACCTCATTACACCAGTAACCAAACATCTACTGCTTCAAAGGTCATCTACAGCTCAATCTTCGGAATTCACTTACTTTACCACCCGTGTTTTTCTGAGTCCAACCCGCATTAATAAAAAAATCTGAATTGAAATTTCGTATGGTTATCCAGCCTAATCAACGTGCCCATCCTTCCATAATACCGATTGAAACAAAGCTATTTTCTTTCACAATGACTTTACAAATGACACTATTTGTGACCATCCATTCTTTGTTGTTCTTCTTCTCTCACTTTCACCGACATGCTATCTTCGTTTAGTTTTTCATATTCCCCTCTGTATATCCAAATGTATACGCTGTCGATCATATACTCCTGATTTACTTAGGAATTTCACCCAACAAGCCTAGTTTAAATGAGGTTCATTTTTCCCCTCGACATTTAAATGTACTATTCATGTTGTTCTTTTTTTAAAAATACATTTTAGACCTAAAACTTAATAGGTGTAACTTGATTTTAATGATTTGCATTGTTATTACTGTCATATTGTATTATTGTATTTCTGTATTATTTTTACTTGTATCGAGTGGGAAAATAAAACAATTCGCTCAATATCAATAAGTACAGACGTAGCCAACCGTCTTATGAATTTTGATTTTTACTCAATATCAATTCGTTAGCACGCACATCGCGACTACGATCTGGGTTTTATAAGCTACTGCCAATCTAATAATACCATGTGCGTTTGATGCCAGAAACACTGACGCTAATTGCACGTGCGTCTTTCCTTTTCAAGGTTGGAGTGAAGACATTCCTAAACGAGCTGCAATCATACCAGAGCTGAGACAGTTCATCCGATGACAGATCAAGGGGAATCTTATCCACTGACAAAGCCCTGGGATTGCT
Organism: Arbacia lixula; assembly: GCA_963669155.1. Lineage (NCBI taxonomy): Eukaryota > Metazoa > Echinodermata > Echinoidea > Arbacioida > Arbaciidae > Arbacia > Arbacia lixula. Next base: position 25,529,595 of record OZ022584.1, read on the forward strand.
CTTAAACAAAGACGATCCCCCGCGCGACATTGACGCGTGCCGTCTTCGTCTCATCTCTCCCCGCACGCCACGTAGGCACAGTCTTTAACCCTTCCTATGTCAGCAAAAATGCTTCTCAACGGTAGTCGCGTTTATCACTGGTGGAAAATGCGCCGCTGGCAAACTTAATACCCCAGAAGGGCACCGTGGATCAGCTTCGTGATATTTTCGAGGACAAGGACAGGAAATCGGATCCGAATGATAATTGTCCGAACTTGAAAATAGTGACATTTGTGGAATGGGGATCTTTGGGGAGTGTACGAAAGCCCGGTCTGGATTTGTGTGCGGAGAATCTCGATTCTCGAGGGGAAAGCCCGATTGTCTCCCTGTTGGCGGATTGTTTTGTGTTGCTTTGTCGCGGACTTATCTTCAGTGAGGTCATTTTGATTGGTATCTCTCGTCCAAATGGGATGCTCTGCGATGTCACAAAAAGAATGAATGCATTTGGTGTTAAAATAACGTTTGACACCTTTGAAAATTGATTAACAAATCACTGCAATATTGTCATATCGTCATGAAACCATGCACACACGGTCTGGTAAGTACACACACACACATATACACTGGCAGACATACACACATGCACACACACACACACACACATACACACATACACACACACACTCTCTTTCTCTCTCTCACATCTTCTTTCCCCCTCCTCCTTCCTATTTGTCTATATAATTTTCCTGTCTGTTCTGTTCCCATGCCCATATTCTTTGTGACAATCATATCAACATTTTCTCCTAATAATAAGATCTCCCATTTTCTCTCTCTCTGCCTCTATCCTCTTCTGTATCTGTCTGGGGATAGAGTGAGAGAGAGAGAGATAGAGAGAGAGAGAGAGAGAGAGAGGGGGGGGAGACAAAGAGAGATAGAGAGAGAGAGACGGAGAGAGGGAGGCGGAGAGAGAAAGAGAGAGATAGAGAGAGAGAGAGAGGGGGGGGGGAGACTAATAATATATGTATGGCGGTATAGTAATAGAGATGCGCTTGGGTAGAGATAATAATAGATATTCTATTTACAAGTACTGTAAACTGCTTCTTGGTCATCATTTCCACTCCACCGTACTTGTCGGATAAAAAGATCAAAATGGTAATTGCGTTTTTGAATATTTGATAGGTATTGATGGCACGATAACAGTGGTTCGCTGATGTGAAGATGCGCAAACATACGTGACGCTAAAAGGCAGTGACCGTACACATATTGCAATTATAACTTTTTGCTCATTTTGATGATTTGATGTGACAAGGTGATATTCACTCTTTAATAATCATCTGGCGTTAACACCGCGCTTCAGTCACAGTACATTAACCTCGAAAATTGCTCAGATAAGCATTGGAGTTTGCAAGGTCATAGAAGTTCATATTGTGCGAAAAATAATGAATAGAATGAAAAAGACTAAAAACAAATGAACAAATGATACGATTTTTTCAGACAAAATAAAAATTCATCATGACATGTGTGTAGTAAGAGAGAGAGAGAGAGAGAGAGAGAGAGAGAGAGGGGGGGGGGGGAGAGATAGAGAGAAAGGATGACACAGAGAAAGAAAGAGAGAGAGAGAGATGCAGAGAGATGGAGAGAGATGGAGAGGGAGAGCGATGGAGAGGGGGAGATAGCTTGAGATAGTGACGTAGAGGCGGGGTATAATGTTATTAAGTTAAATACCAGTGCGTCATGTATGTAGGCATTACACATCTCATCCACGCTACACTACACATTAGATTGCTAATGCATATCATTAGTGTCCCCCGGCTCTCATCAGTAACATGAGTAATAGCAAACATATGATTTATTAAATCCACACAATGCCCACACGAGACATACAATACCAAAATCACACAAGAGGTACGACCGATCGCCGACTGCCGACAACCACTTGTCGGCGGTTCGTTGTCAGAGGCTTTTTTTGCATTCGATAGCATATTGTCAATGGCCGGCAACCAATAGCAAATTATCGCCGAGTAATTGCTGTCTAATTGCCCACCTTACCATGAACGATCTTTTAATTAGTCTTTAAAACGATTCATAATTGGACAAATCAACGACCAATCGCTGAAGAAAAAATATTGCACAATTTGGGATTTTGATCGACAAGTGGTTGTTATCGCTGAGGTCGGGAGGGGGGGGGGGCGTCCGCGATCGGTCGTACTGAGGCTTAAAATTAATGAGGTCAACATCACAAACACGAGCAATAACAACCCAACCTTGTTCATCTTGAACGTAATCCTCTGTTAGAATTTAAAACAATATTTCTAATAAACTTTTCTTTTCTTTTCTCCTTTTATTCCCTTTGTATCAGTGTTGGTGTTCCCCTTTCGTCTGCTCTTGTGCTCTTTCTTTCCCTCTTACCTCATTTTCCCTCTCCATTCCTTTCTTACAAAGTCCTATCCTGTTCCTTCTTTTCTCATATCTTGTATTATAACAGTAGTACCAGAAGTCAGTTAAAGGTGATATTCATAGGAAATAAAATCAAATAAACATATTTTATAATTGAATGAGTTATTAAAGCAATTTATGCAGCTAAAATGCCATGAAAGTGTTCAGTTATGTGTTTAATGAAAGTCAAATTTCACTAAACTGACTCTCTTCCTGACCTACGAAATCGCCTAAGGGTAAGTGGCGTTGTGTGTACGTCACAGCCGGGATATGCTTCACAATGACCATTGTGTATCACACCTGTTATTCCACTAGCAACTGCCATCACAGTTTCATTAACAATGCCTGATGCTTCTGGCGGAAAAGAAGCTGCGGATTGGCATGTGTGATGCACAATAACGCCTCCCGTTTCTTACGTCAGACCTAAAGGCCGTTTCGGATGACAGTAGGTCAAATTTGTCCCCGAGAATACGGTGATTGTTTTCACCCTAATTTCGCTTTTTGGAAAGTGATATATTGTTTGAATGTCATCCGAGCTCATTGTATGGCTTATAAGCTTTCTGTAGATGAATATCTTCATATTTTTGGATTTTGTTTTAAGATAAATCGCTGTTGACGTTTTGACTTTCCGTTGAGAATATTGAGCATGTAGTATTGGATCCAGCCCATTTCTTGATACACTTCGTTTTAAAAGAGGGAATTGCATTAGAAACTGCATTGCTTGTCGGATTTTAATGGGTTTTACTGACGCGCGAAGTTCATTTCGACAAAGCTCCTATCTAGGTGACTGTCAAGAAAATCTGACGTGCCTGCACTCTTCGTACGCCTTACGTAGATGTACACGAAGCTCAATTTCCTAAGAGTTTACCAATAGATGTATTTAGTAGCCTGCTTCAAAGTGAAACCTGTCTGGATGTATATCACCAAGTAACCAGCCTTATCACTTTCTGAAATCTTCAAAATGCCATAATACGCTAAAAAAAAAAACACCTGCAACCGACCAACAGTTGACAAAGGATATGACAAATTGAAATCTTTGATAGAGAAAACGCCCGACACACCATAAAGGTCATCTTTAAAAACATATGTGCGCATGTTCAATCACACACGGATAGTATGGAGTTATTTAGTTTCGTGTAGAAAACAAACCCCATGAAAACCGCATGCATATCAATTAGCAAAGGGTTATTTTCAGCCTGTTTATGTATAACATGTATAGAATAAGGTGTCGGGATATCGTATTCCGCTATGTGGCTTGGAAGCCCTTACACCGCAGAATCTTAATGCTGTTAATACGAGTGGTGATCTCAACCACGACACGAAAGGTGATTGCGCGTGGTTAGTTGGTTTGTTCTGGGACAGGGGGGGGGGGGGGGGGGGGGTAGCATTAGTGCATTAGTTTAATACCGCAAGGGGGGGGGGGGTAGCATTAGTGTAATGCCGCAAGACACCGAGAAGCGCGCATAATATCTCCCCGCCACATCCTTACGATCATCATCATAATGATTTTTATGTCAGCTAAATGTAATTAAATTATTCATTTACTATTCAAGAACATGGAAAACATTCAGCTCATCAAAGCTTCCAAAAATAAGTAACGCATTTGGCATGTGAATATTGTGTTTTCTTTCAATAGATTGGTTTCAGGTATTGCTCGTACTTGTTTGCCAGGACGACTTTTTTTTATGCATTTATGAATGCGTCTATGCTTTGAAGCTGACAGATAGCACGAATCCGATGCGAAGTTCATGAAGGAATACGATTTTTCTTTTAATTACATGTTTATCATACATATTACTATCCGTCTTTCCACGAAATGTTTTCGTAAAATTAACAACACAAATAGGTTGCCATTTCCAAGTAACCTTCAACCGTGTGAGTGTTTTATAATAGCAACGAAATGCGTTATGTATCCAATGACCTATTTACCAGATACTACCCGAGTAATTTCGTTTTGTTGTCGATCAGAGCAAACTACCTGCTATCAAATTTGATCTTCAGTCCCCGCAATATTATTTCGCTCCATCTTGCCCAACCTTTGTCTGGCCTCGTCAAACAGTGCTCGCTATCGCGTTAGATTGCGACGCGGTCTATAATCAACGCTGCGCGCGATTTCACTTCCGCAGCTTCGATCAATACGTCTTCCTTGCGACAGGGCCTCAAATTTCCATCATTAAAAACAAAAGTCAACATGTTGCGGGGTGTCGCATGGAGTAAATGTGTGAGTTAGGAAGAAAGAAGAGAAAATATGAAAAGAAGTCACTCGCGTTGCTCGAAGTAAAGAGCCGCAATGCTTTGCCCAAGATATCCTTTTACCTCTGAGCAAACATAAGGTCCTTTGGACGTAGTCATGTTTCGCTGCACTTGGGACGAGGTATTGCCTTTGAGAAGCGGGTTAAAATGTAAATTTACACTTCGTCGTTCTCTCGCTTCCCCCATGTGAAAGGCTGAACGTCACACAAACTGAAATGTTTCGTTATGCAAGCTGTGTGAGCCGTGAATCTTACAATACCAAAGAAACACTTCGTGTCTTGATGTTAAACCCCTTCAATTTCCTTCCCCGGTGAGCCTTGTAAAACAGCCAGAGCTGTCTATGTTTGTGAGTAAAAATCTACCCGCTGACACTGGTCTTTATTACAAAACACTTCATTCGTACTTGTACTTAAAAAAAAATGTATAGCTTCGACCTGAAACAAAAAATCTACATTCTTGAAAAATGAATACACTTGTCATGACTGTTGTACAGGTATAATTCACATGAAATCTATCTTGAGTGCATATTTTTACAAATGTATCAGGTTTACTTTTGTACTTATTCGAAGAATACACGAGAAAAACGAACAGAGACAGTATTGGATCCTTGAATATTAACAAACCGCAAAGTTTTTTATTAATATATTTCAGGAAGTGCTGTGCAAATGTCAAAAAGGACGCTAAAATCTTTACTGTGAAAAATTTGCATTATCACCCTCATTGTTGTTATACTGTAATACTGTCGTCAAAAATATATTAACAAGAATAATTTGTGTTTAAAGTAGAAGCGAACTTCGAGCTCCTTTTGGTAATACTAAAACGTTTTGTGTTTTTTTTCTTGTTAGTGTACACTACCATTCAACAACACACGTGATCATCTACCCATCAACCAATTGAATCTATTGCATAACAAGCAATACGCTGTGGACACTGGTTCTATCTATCAAACAATTAAACAAGTCTGAATGATTTCTACGTAAATTAATGCTTGCTTTCGTCTTCTAAACGTCCCAAAATAATACAGTTCCTCGGAACGACCGCATGTTTTTCTTACTGCAATAAAGCTAAAGAAGAGTCTTTTTTTAAAGTGATGTATGTAATTTGCATCATTGAATCGTTCTCCTTCACCATGTTCACAGTGCAGAGCTAGAAGTGACCGTGATGAATCGTGTGAGGAGCAGCGTATGTCTAATACTATTAGAAATCTGCGGTACACCGACTTTCAAGCCACACAGGGTAACGTGATATAGCCATACCTCTCTTTGAAACGTTGACTCTTGTTGGAAAACCGTTACACGTCAATACACAAGCGCTCCTTCAACCAAAGACCTGAGAGATAACTCTCTCGTATTTGCACACAAAAAAGTGTAGTACGCCATGGGATGAAACCGCCGCCATTTTAGGATGCAGAGCAGTGCGCTGGTTGCATGGCTGTATGCACTGCGCGTATAATTTTTTTCAGAGAATATAAAAACATTGATGGGTGACCCATGAATATATCTAAAAATGTATGCTTCCATGTAAGAACTGTTCCCCCACCCACACCTCCCATTTCCCCGCTTTTGCTCTTACACATTCAGGCCCATACTTATTTACACCTGCGATCTAGAAAAAAAAAAATAAATAAAAAACAGACGACGTAGCCATATGATGTCCGCGTTGATATTTGCTTGCATCCGGGAATTTGCTTCCTAAAATGGCGCCCATGTCGTACTACATGTTTTTTTTTTTTTTTTTTTTTTTTTTATAGAGTAATCCCTCTTGCGCTGCTCTTCTGTTAAGCAGCGCTCTATGGTCTTTGACTTAAAAATACAGCTTCCGAGTGGAGTGGAGATGGTGCACGTAATAGACTGTAGCCTTCACTCCAGGCATTGAGCTTGATCATATTTTCCTTTAAATCATTTTGTTACAAAAGAGACCAACGTACTCTAACTCTATTTGCACTCGACGGACATGGTGTGCTCGCTTTTCAAAATGACCGCTTTTCATAACGGATAACTAATAGCGACCCATATTTCGTAGGTCTTCAGGTATTGACAATTACATGTTAGGAGTAGCAGTCCATAGCGGCTTTTATGAACAGCGAGCTCGCCCCACACCAACTGTTGTTTCATTTATGTTCGTACACTGTTCGGGCAAATAAGAAATCCCCACGCAGTGGCACATAAACACTTTAATACACGTACTACTTTAATTCCCCGACACTAGTCTAGTGCATTGTACAACATATCAATACACCATTTTTATTCTTCTGTTGGCTTTCTGTTTAAATGGTAAATCTCCATTTACTTCTAAATGTGCTGTTCGATTTTTAAAATTAAGCATTGTCACTCCTCCCCCCCCCCCATTTTTTTTCTTTACGCCTCCCCTAAAAAATCATCCTCCTCGTACGCTATTCTCGTCTTCATAATTTCATTATTATCATCATGATCGGCAACATCATCATTATCACCATCTCCATCAGTATCCCAACGATCAACAACTTCATGAAAGTGTAACAGGTCCCGGGAAGATAGAGTTCCACGCACCTTGCTCACTTCTATTGATTAATATCACCATACGTCATCGGGCTCAGACATGCTGATATGTAAGGCAAAACTGAAGCGCGTCATACTCGCGATTCCAGCCTGCACTGAGCACTGTGCGCTCGTTCGTTCCTTCGTTCGTTCTCCGTGGACATTTCCTTGAGAGGCGCAAATGGACGAGGCTGCGCCTTTAAACGAAGCGCGCTTCCGCTGCGGCATCTTCAAATGTTCCCATAATGAATGTGAAGTTTGCTGGCCACTCCAGGTTTGACCCGGAGTGGGGGAACAGAGAAATGGGTCAGGGCAACGAGTTAGAGTATATGAGAGATGAATGATGTTACTCAAGATGGAAGGGTAAAAGGGAGAAGGGGGGTGTTGCACTGATGTAAGTTGCACCGATCACGCTCATCGACAAAAGAGAAAATATATAACATGGGAGGGAGATATGGATAAGGCTCGGAAAAAGGACACGGTTTGGGAGATTGGGAAGGAGAGAAAGAGATAAACGGGTGTACATGTGTGAGTATGTGTGTGTGTGTGTGCGTGTGTGTGTGTGAGAGAGAGAGATAGGGAGAGAGAGAGAGAGAGAGAGAGAGAGAGAGAGAGAGAGAGAGACGTAGAGAGATCAGGAGGGAGAGGGGGGGGGGGCAGACAGAACTGAACAGAAAGTGCAAAAAGTGAGAGATATTGTGTTAAGACGTGATACTTTGGTTGACCACTCTGTAGAGTCTCTCTCTACCCCTTCGTCATTTTGTTGCTAATGAGCTACTTTTATTACTGCTTATATCATCTCAATATATTTTTAACTTTAGTGATGAGCATCATCTGTTTATTAAGCACCATAGGCTACTTCAGAAAGATGAAGACTAAGAGAGATTATGTAAACAGATCGGTTAATAAACGAGGACACGTCTGGAGGATTTAGTAATAATTAAACATATATAAGGTCGAAAAGTACGGGCCAGTGATGTAACGTCGGACTTATCTAACTGTCAACAAGTGGTAGAAATCTTATAGATGAGTATCAGCCACATAACAGTGAAACTCTTCCCAGAAAAAAGGGAGAATATAAATGAAATACGTAAAAGTAAACCATTTTCTTTATCAAAGTTTAAAACAAACAGATGCAAATATAGCTTTGTTCCTTGGTGTTTGTACAATTTATAGTAATTAAATGCATGAGGTATGCATCTTTTAACCCCCTGTGCGCCATTGATATATATTTGCACGAGTGATACACATAAATCCTACCCAGAGCCGTGTGCCTGGTACATCAGGAGTGAAGTGTTAATTTGTTTGTACTAGGTGTTAGGGGGAATTATTTTTTGAAAGTGTCAGGTTTTTCTTTTAAGTACCAATGGAGGTGTAGGTGTGTGGACCTGTTATTGACAATTACTCATTAATTTTGTTATCTCTGAGGTAAATTTATTCACTGAATATATTTTTGTCATGATATTTGTTTAAGTGTATGTCATATTAATTATTACATTGTATTAAGCCAACTATGTTTTATATTTTAGTTGCATTAGAATGAATCTATCTATCTAAAATCTAAAAAAAAAAACGGAATAAGAATTTCGGAAGTAATGATCGGGTTGTATGCCGAGTTTAATTTAGTTTACTAAATGCAAGGTTAGGTGAATCATGAACACAATATACACTGATATACTGAGGAGAGCAACTGTACGAATTTACAACTCTGCGTTGACTAAGTTAACTGATCATACTCTTGTTTTCTACTTTACGCTTACCACTTTATGAGATCACAAGTTCAACATTTTTTTTTTTTAAATCCAGCATAATTTAGAAACAGAGCTCTGTTTGCGTTTGTACAATCACTATATCATCCTTTAGGACTAAGCAATATCCACGATATCTAATCAAATTTAACTCTTTTCATTATATCATCATAACCACTAAGCAAGTGACATGTTACGAAATACAAATTGATTTTACCTCTGATGTATGACACCCTTTTCGTAAAACCTTTGAGCGGCACGTATATACAAAGTAAAGCTTCGAGAATATGCTGCTACATGGTCGTAAACTGCATACAACGAGTAGCTCATGGCAATCCAGGTACGCACTGGATGTTGTTGACCTTAAACCGCGAGTGCTGAAATCACTTCTTACTAGTAATGTGCTTAATGAATCACTCACATCGGGATATCACATGCAACAAAAAAAGATCCAAACTAATGGATACGACTGATGTTCCTTGCGCTCTTAACAACTTGAAAATTTAAGATGGGACTAATGTAACTCGACAGTAGATATTTGTTTTACCGTATGAGGAAGAGCAGTGAGCACACCCAAACACGTTAAGTTCATATATTGCCGTTGGTATCATTAATTAGGCATCGGCGTGCTGGGATCCTTTTATATATGATCAAATGTCTCATCTGTTTTCGATCTCTCTTGTTAAATGCGGCTCTAGCTTCAATGTGAATGACCCTAAAGCTGCAAAAGTCTCGCTGGCGATCGTTTCCCCTCGTTTAGCTTTGTACCAGGTTTGATATTGCTGTATACATTTCATGTGAATTACCACAGTATCATATGTGACAGTAGCACTTGAACCATCTGCAGTTTAAAATCAAACTCATAATGGTCTCATTCCTTCGACATCTATCCAAATGTCGCTTCCATGTAAATCTTTTATTTTTAGTTAATCACATCATTGCAATGCGGTATATAAATGTACACCATGCTCGCTAGGTTTCTTAAGTGATCAGAGATAGTTTTTCACTGTTTCTGCAAAGGTTCTTAAAGCTGTCACTGTGAAATTTCATACACCTTATAGAAAGGATATACTGCTGCTTGTTGCTGAGTTTCATGACTTCTGCAAATGGCCCGCCCCGTCTTTAGTGCTGTGATGATACCACGTGATGCCGAGTTGGAATAACAACTTCATATCGGACAGGCTAAAGTATCCCTCAAACCACACTAAAGAATTTCCAGATGATAGAAACCTGAGCTCATTATATAAAATGTTTACAAAACCTAATTCTTATTTTGTCTGAGTGACAGACATAATTGACGAGTTGATGCGAGCTGGACGTGCAGCGAATGTTTGAAAAAAAAAGAAGACTCCGTGATTGATTGCCAAGTAGCGACGAGGGATGGGTTCATCTGTGTCATAAGCATGACCACTCTCAAGATAGCTCAGCCTCATTTCCTTGTGTCATTAAGACGATGATTGGAAAATGTAAAAGGGGGGGGGGGGGGGGGAGAGGAGTAAGATTTGACATGTTTGAGGGTCACATTTCAGCGTGATATCCCAAGCATAAAATGGAGAACCTCAATTGACACGGCCACAGACATGATGGACACTCTATGTGTTACATCTACTTCTCTCTTTGTTCGTGTCTTATTTAATCGTTTCACTTTAACGCGTTCTTCCCTTTCTCACCAATTATTGAGTTGTTTCTCCCCTCTGTATTCACAATACCCTGAGTCTCGTGTTTCCTCTTTTAAAGGGTTAAAGACCACAAAGACAGGGTAGCCCTCTGACAGGTCAAAACAAAACTGCCTAGAAAGACCCTCCCAGTAACCATGGTAACAGACAATATACATATAATGATAATGATGATACTATGATATCATCAAACACGACAAAGTTTATTGTTACAGTTTCGGTCAGTTGCAGTATAAGATACTAATGATATGCAGAGTGAATACATTGACACATAGATGGATAGGGAGAGATGGGAGGGGGGGACAGAAAGGGACAGAAAGAGAGAGAGAGAGAGAGAGAGAGAGAGAGAGAGAGAGAGAGAGAGAAAGAGAAAGAGAAGTGGAGAGGGGGAGAGAAGAGACAATGAGTGGGTGCGTATGTGTGTTTGTGTGTATAGGAGGGGTGGGGGATGTTGTGACGTCAATTCCCCCTTGCGTACCCTTATAACCTCCACTCTGATCCCAAACTAATTAAGGATTACGAAAGCAAATACTCTAATCTTCTTTTATTTACACAGGCTTGAAACGTGCAAGCACAATCAAAACCAAAAACGCGCCCTATGGTAAACGCGGCAATCTTTCTATCACGCAAATAATGGCTTCTTACGCATTTATCTGAATCCTCAGCAGCTACTGACTCCCAAGTAGCAAACTGTCCATCATTCTGCTTCTGGTTTGATGGATCAATTTGGAGCCAGTGGCTCAATCACGTAATGGAATTATCTCAGTATTTGCACCGCCCCAAATCTCCCCCATCGGTGAGGCTTCCACGGGGTCGTTGACTTGAGCACCGGCTGGCAGGGATTCTTGTGGAAAGCTTGAACAAGCCTCTTTAACTTTGAAAGTGCCATTAATCATGTTGACGCTCTTCTACACTGGAAAGTAATTTGACTGGCACACAAAAGGTTAACCTTCATAGTCTCATGGGAGCACCCATTGTATCAAACCGATGGTCTTTGGTATATCTTAGCACTCCCGGGGTTAAGAGAGACGTGGAACAAACAGGAGACAAATAGGGGAGAAATTATGAAAAAATAGAATAACAACAAAAAAGTATAAAACGTTTTACAAATGAAAGCAGACAATCAAGAACAAGAAGACGAAGAGGGTGAGGAAGGAGAAAGAGATGAGGAAGAGGTTGGATGGTAAAAACAAACGCGGATGAGAAAGAAGGAAGATACTGGAGCACATAGAAAGAGGTGGAAGTGATCGTGATGACTTCTCTTAATCCTGTTGAGAAATGGCGTATGCATATTGATGTATAGTCCATCGAGTAATATTTTCTTTGGCCGAGGTTGACCCCAGACTTGGTCGGTACGTTAACGTGAGTACTTTACATGCTAATCATGATTTAAAAGCCCGGAGGTATTTGTAATAGTTTCTCCCTCCACAGGGATTTTATTGATTCTCAATCACAAAAAATTAACAAAACATCTTCAAGGTAACTTACATAATCAAAATATTTGTTGAACTGTCGGGGTTACAGAAGACAAACACGTTATCAATAATGGAATCCCATCAGAATAAAAATAAACACCACAGCTAATTACAACATAAGTCAGCAGCACCAACCACCTGTCCACACCATCCACCCCAGAACAACAGATTTCCTTAACCAATCACATTGTTCCCGGCCAAGTAGCCCAGACGTGCAGCCAAAGGAGGCCAACCGGCACTGCATAACTCAAATAGGCAACACCTTAAAGATACATCTTTATATATAAAAACAAATCCTGACTTGAAACCACTTTTACAAACACAGTTCACAGTTCGAATCTACATTGTACTTTTCGTGTTTGAAATAATTTATAATAGAAACTTAAATGTTACCAAAAAGGGACAATTGATTGTAATGGTTTGGTTTTGAGCGGAGAGTGAGCGGAAGAAGTGATCGTAGAGCCCTGCGCTCGTAGCAAACTATAACCCCAACCTTACCCTCGTAACCCCGTTAAAGGCACGTCATCATCGTACTCATACGGCTGTTCGATATATCAACCCATATCCTCCTCAATTCCCGGACACTTCCCCCATCATCTCTGCCATTCTTTGACCAAAGGAAGCAAGCAACAAATCACTCAAATTTGGGTTATTGGTACTCCTAGATTGCATCCAGCATGCCCTGTATATATTTAAAACCTAGAGAAGAAATATCCATCTTGCTGCGAGACATTCAATCGAACATGATGTGGCGTTGCACTGGTGCCAACGCAAGTGACAGATACGTTTTGTTCATTAACCAGAAGGTCTCGAAATTTGCTTACTTTATGGCATGATATGTCAATTGTACCCCTCCACACCCCATCTCTCCTCATTTACATATCCTTAAATGCCCATTAAGCTTTTATGAGCCATGTAAAATTATCGTTCAATCCATCAAGGGCACCCTGGTAATATTTGATAAGATTTTCGCTGTTGGACATATTTGGACCTATGAATTTGTGTGTATCAGACAATCAATTCAGAACAAAATAATTGTCATTGTATATCACACCTGTCATTCCGCAAGCAACTGCAATCACAGTGTCATTGATAAAACGTGATACTTCTGGCAGAAAAGAAGTTGTGTGTTGACATGTGTGATATACAATGGTCATTGTTCTGTTTTGAATTAATTATATGATACACTCACATTTAAATCGGAATTTGTCCAAAAGTGCAAATCTCACTACATCAATACAATAAAGTGAATAGATGAGCGTCAAAAATCTGCTGCTAAAAATCTCTTTGATTTAAAATGCGTTGATTTCAGATTGATTATAGTTGTAATTTATTTGTAATTATTGTTCAAAATTGTCAACATGCTTTTTTAACACCTAGTACTATGTTGATGTTACAGTGGTAAGCTACGCGTACCCCATATGTGTGTATTAGGTTGCGATAGGAGGAAAACAAGATAGCGCTGGAAATGGAAATGTAAACACAAGATACAAGATACAAGATATTTCATTCAGTCCGAAATCATGGAAATTTGCTTTTCACCAGCACAATAACGTTACGATTCAATCCGAATATATCAATATTTCTGGCACATATAATCAATAAGTTGTGAAAAACATATTTAAACATGACCGAAATATTGATTAACATTTCTTCTTCTTTGTTTGTGTTTACATATACATGCTCATCCAATATAAAGTGGGAGAAAGTGGCTGGATGTGGATGGTGCTGACACAGATTGACTGACCTGAGGCATGTGAGGCCTCGCGAAGTGAACAGGAACTCCGAAGACGTCAGTATTCAAGACGGAAGACATGAATCATTACCTCGCATTACTCGGCTCGGGATTCTCGTCAAGGTCATGTTCAAGGGTGTCGCCTCCACCTCCTCGGACGTAATCACCCAGTCTCATCTCTCTCCCTCCCTCTCTCTCCCTCTCTCTCTCTCCCTATCTCTCTCTCTCTCTCTCTCTTCCTCCCTCCCCCACCTCTCTCTCTCTTTCCCTCCCTACCTCTCCTCTCCCTCTCTCACCTTCTCTCTCTCCCTCTCTCTCTCTCCCTCCCTACCTCTCCTCTCCCCCTCTCACCTTCTCTCTCTTTCTCTCTCTCTGTCTCTTTCTCTCTCTCTCTCTCTCTCTCTCTCTCATCTCGTCTACTTATCTATCTCCAACCTCCTCTTCCCCCATAAGTCTGTCCTTATCCTTCTCTCTCTCTCTCTCTCTCTCTCTCTCTCTCTCTCTCTCTATCTATCTATCTCTCTCCATAGCTATCACGCCTGTCTATCTCTTTTCCAAATTTTGTCCTTCATTCCCCAAGCTCTCAATTTCTTCATTTACCTTATTTATTTATATATCTATTTATCTTTGTACCTATCTTTTCATCGACAAATATACGATTTGTTCGTGTGTGTTTACATTACAGTTCATCGCCATCGCAAGCTCATATATTCTTCTTTTAAGAAAGAGAGAATATAAAACATATTAATAAAACTGCAAATCATATATTATTTAGTATCATTTATCTATCCTAGTTACATGCTAATAAGAATGGTAAATAATTTGTATATGCTTCCCCGCCTTTTCTTCCGGTGATAATGTGGAGTCTTCATTTGAAAATGACCGGAGGAGTGAGGTAGGCAGCGGGGGGGGGGGGGGGGGGGATGTGAGAAGAAACATAATGAAATAAAAAAAAATATTACAGTCATAAAAATGGAAATATTGATTGCTTGTAAAAACTGTAAAATTCACTACAGTAATGTACTTATGAATGTGAACACATGATATTGCTTTTCTTCTCAGAGATGGCATTACAACACTTCATTCCTTAAAGTGGGATTTCGTCGGTGCCGTATGTGTTGATTGCAACATGGAGGAAATAGATGATAACTCATCTGCGGTGCATTGTAACATAGTGCAGCGCCTTTTTTTACAACCTCAAGCTTTTGTATTCGACATCTGTTATGCATACCGTCATGATTTCAACTCGTCTAACGTATGATCGGAAAGCCGACAGATACAGATAACCGAGAAATTAATGAAGCGGAATTGTCCGCGTGGTCGTATCAGTGCGGACAAAAGATGTAATCGAACTCAAGATTGCGCGTCATTTTGGAGTAAATCCCGCGAAAGGCGACACATTTCCCACCATCCCACGCAGACGTGCTGGTATGAAAGAGCACGTTAAATCTGACCTCGTTTCCCTGATGCCATAGCTTGAACTAGCGCAGCGCGCCAAGCTAAATCAAATCTGAACTTGACAATCTTCGTTCTCGCTCGCGTTTCTGTGGGAGAATGTTATCGGGTTTTGCGCGGCGCTCCTTTACAAAACTGTAACGTATAACTGCGGGAAAATCACGTCTGTTTGTTTGTGTCATTTCTGTAAGTCAACATTGAAAATGAAAGAAAATGAAGTAACATTATTCTGCGCTTCGGGTGAAGGGATTCGGTTACAATGGAAATACGCTGCGTTCATCATCACTGTATCCACGCATTCTGAGAAAATTTGATTCACCGAGGACTGAACGAGAGAAAAAAATGGTTCTCATACAACAACTGAGATTGATTATTTGCTGTCCCTTTGTGTATGAAAAACGAAGCGTATTTGTCTGTGCTACGATACCCCCCCCCCCCCACACACACACACACGCACACTCACCGCTCACATACTCTGCTAGAATCATTATTACACCACAATATTATTTCCTTTTCTCCAATATTTCTTGTAAGCTTTTCCTTGAAATGGATAAGAAAATGTATTTCTTAAATGATTTACTTATTTTTACAGACACTCACGTGAACAAAAGGCATGTCATGACTAGTAATGTATACAAGTGATCCAAACTTGGTGTTGAAAACATAATGTCGACACTTTTGAAAAATAGAAATAACAAGACATACTTGTAGACAAGTATAAGGTGGTCTGTATTGGCAAATTCATGCAAAGTCGTGGGATGATAAATGCACGGTGACACTACGGATCCTCCATGGTGACACCATCTATTCATTAGAAATCAGAGGCAATGCTCAAGCTCAAAGCGCACCTACAACTTGCTAACATTTTAGAGACTTTCCTGGATGGTCACGTGTGTGCTAACAAAATGTAGATAATAGTGAATTACGAAACAGTGGCAAGAGGAAACATTGGGAATGGACATCTCAAAGAGAAGGACATAGTGAGCGATGTAATAGAAGAAGGTGGTAAAAGTCACATTGCAAAAAGGATGAAGGAATGATCCTACCCACCCCAGGATTTGAACCGGAGTCGCACGTTCTTACAAACAGCGCTTAACCAATTTATCCACAAATCTTCTAATTTACTTAATACGTAATGCAGAAAATGGGGCTATAATGATTGAAAAAATAATATTCCAGCTGAAATTTGGCCATGATCCCGACATCAGCTAAAAAAACGGAGACCACACTCGTGATTGCTACTAGACTCAGCTACAACATACTCCAATTTGGGAGTAAAAGATCCAAACATAAGTGAGCCCATCAAAATAGAGCGTGAGCAAAGTACCGTGGAACATATTCAACTCTTCTCTTCTCTTCTGCATTACGTGGTACTACTTAAATATTGATGGACTTCATCATCGTTCCTTTGTTTATTCAAAGATTAACATTTAAAATTAATGTTAAGCACTTGCCACTGCATTTAATAGAAACATGAAAAGGTCAAATGTGCCCAAATCATAAGTAGTCAAGAGAGGAATGTCGCCAATATGGACTTCTCTCCCCTCACTTCTAATACTAGCGACTTAAGAGGGCTCAATATGCTTGCTTCGGGGTGACGGGTGACTACAATAAATCACGTGATAAAAAGTAAGCCTTGTGACTGCAAATATGCATGCATGAATTATGTAAGCCTGTTTCTGATGGACTTATCGTTTCCTGATATTGAGACGCTAACCCTCATCTAGGGAATTCCCCTTCTTTGCCCGTACGTCCAAATGCTTGTTTAAAATGAGAAATTCAATCGGTCAAGTACAGACATATATTGATGATTTTCGCACGCACTTCAATATTGACGTACTTTCAGGAAATGTATATGCTGCAGGCTAAAAAATATAGCAGTTTTGTAGATGACGTATTACACAACAGCACAAAATCCTTTCGAAAACTATCAGTACATAAGAAGCTACACTTATTATTAGGGTTATTATTAGGTCATGTTCTTGTACAGTGTCGTACCGGCAGACCTTTTTATTGTTTATTCCACGATGTTCATTTTTAACCTAATATTTTAAGTGTCTCGTTCAGGTACGTTATGCACGTGCTATCATTTCTTGTCAAACGTATGACATGATCCATATGTGCTGATTGAAACAATTACAAAATATCATGTGAAGATCCTGTTTTTATCAAGTTTGAAGAAAAAAGAAGAGGAAACCGTGACCAAGAAGCAAATACAAAATTAAACGTTTGTCCTGCAATTGTTGAATCCTCCACCGCTACATTTCACTAACACACTTGACATGTTCTCGCGGCCCATGCAATGTTGTAAAGACTTTGACTTTGTTCTCAAAATGGATGTAATATATTTGGCTCACGTTGCAAGTCGTGCGATATCCACACGTAGATCCTTTTCACGGGCAGAGCCATTTTGAAGAGTATGCGGAACGCCACTTTCAACATTACGCATATAACGTCCATATACCTTCACGCACGAGTTATTTTAACGACATGTTTTTTGACGTATTTACCAAAACATGGCATGATAAAAGTCATTATTCATGACTAGCATGTTGTACAATTATGTCACCCCCTTTAGCATCGCAAGCTTACACGTGGGCGTGTGCGGTGATCGATCATCATGTATCTGTAGACGGTGCAATTTGCCACACGGTATTCGGGAATTCAAAGGATAATATCTAGGTCGCCGGCTTCCTCTCACCTTTTCATTACCGTTTGTCACTTCGAGTTAGAGGGCACATGGATGATGAGAGGAATGATGATGGAGATGGTTGCTAGGTTGATATCGGGGATGCGCGGGAAGGTGGTGACGAGGATAGGGAAAGAAAATATGCATACATGAATTGATAACAAGAGACATGATGCGTTAAAGGCGTTGAAACATGGCAAAGAAATTGTCGGGATAAATCATGTTGGGGACTGGAGAGAGACTTGTAGCGAGAAAAAAATGAATAATAGTGATATATGATAATAACGAGAGTGATACGGGGAACAAGACGTAGAACACGAAAAGTGCAAGCTCAAAATGATCGAGAAGAATACAAAGAAGAAGGAATATAAAACGGTGAAGGAAAATAAGAAAATGGTGAACAGGGGAAAAAAAAGAAAATGGTGAACAGCGGAGACGAAGATGAACTATAAACATGAAAAGAAATAAAACCAGAAGAATGAGAACAAGGAGTAAAAGAATGATGCAGAAGATGGGAAAAAAGGGGACAATAATTTCAAAAAAAGTAATTAGGATTGGATTGCGAAAGAGAACATTAAAACACACTTGATAAAGATAAATAATATAAGAAAAGAGAAGATAACGCCCAAGAAAAAATGGTGGAGAATGGGGAAAGGAGTATACACTTTTAATTCATAAACAAGAAAATAATCCCGAATGATAATAATGATAATAATAATAATAATAATAATAATAATAATAATAATAATAATAATAATAATAATAATAATAAAAATAATAATAATAAATAATTTATTTGTCGCTTAATGGGGGCATTTCTAGGCGCACTGTTTTCTGTCAATTATTCTCGGAATTAAAGTTGAAACCTTAAGTTATTCAAAATGATAATGATCAAAATGATACCAGCATATACGAATATATGGAATCTGGGAACCAAAACTGCGCGAAAACAAGACGCTGAATTTGAAAGTAAATATGGAGAGCATATCACACACAGCATTCTCCTATGACCAAGGCAAAGGGTAACCAACTAAAAAAAGAGGTTTATATCTAATTTCCGTACTGTACCTCCGTTATAACCAGTGTACCAAAAAATGCCTTTGGTAATCTTTTCGTTTTCATAATTTTCATGCATGGTCTTCAACACACGTGTGATTGATTTAGTGGGTGTTAGACCATCAGATGTCACGTTTTGGGAAGAACAATTAGATGACGGTTTATTTCCTAGGTGATGCAACATTTGGAGCGTGACCAAGCATGGATATGATATAAGAATAGGAAGAGGTAAGGATGAGAGTACGATGTTATGGAAGAGAAGATGAAATATAAGAGAACGACGAGGAGTGAAAATTGACGGACAACTTAAAGAACAGGCAATGGATGAATACGACAGAGGGAGCGAGACAGCTAGAAAGATAGAGAAATATATACAAAGAAATTTGAATAGAGACAAATAAAGACACAGATAGAGAGAGGTAGTGAGATAGAGGAAAGGAGAGCGAGAGAGAAGTAATTGTAAATTACTACTGTCTGTCAGGAGAACAGCGTGCTGGAGATGACAATTTTGCTGCAATAAATTTCGTTTGATACAATGCAACGTTGTTACATGACATAGGTATTGCTGTTTCGTAATAATATGAGTTCTTTCAATGACGTGAAATATGTCTTCAACGTCATCATCACAATTATCTACCAAGAAGAAAATAAGAAAGATCATCAACCCAGGGCATACCAGTGGATCAGTTAATGAACTTTTGAAGGCGGTGTGTATAGTTTTAAAATGTGAATATGTGTTATGAAAAAGAGACATAAAGAGTTAAACAGAGAGGGGAGGAGAGAGAGAGAGAGAGAGAGAGAGAGAGAGAGAGAGAGAGAAAGAGAGAGAGAGAGAGGTGTGGAGGAGGGGGGGGGGGGGATAACGAGAGACAGATTAAGAAAAGAGGGAGACAGGGTTTAACTCCGCCATAACCTATGGCATTATTTGAGAATGTCAAGGGAAGATCAAACGCGTTAATTAGACACGTTTGGAAAGGAGATGAGAGTCAATATTAATGCTTCTAACTGATTAAATCCATTATTAGAATCCATGTTGCCCGTCCTGTCGCGTATGTATGTATAATCCTACCAGTCGTTCACGCTTTTAATGAGTCCACATGTGACGGGCTTCATGTATATTTATCTAGTTTCATATGGTAAGCTATTGGCTGGGGATAAGGGGGGGGGGGGGGGGGGACTGAGCTGTCCTTCATTTATTGCCTCTTTATTTAGGTGTCTGCTTGCAATGTTTGTGTATGCGCTAAATGTGCATGTGTATCTATGTAGCTATATATATATATATGTGTGTGTGTGTGTGTGTGTGTGCGTGCGTGCGTGCGTGTGTGCGTGCGTGTGTGTATGTGTGAGTGTGTGTGTGTGTGTGTGTGCGTGCGTGCGTGCGTGGGTGTTTAGTTTCGTGCGTATGCAACTCTGCTATGCATAATTCGGTCAGTATTGCCATTTTGCTACTCTCTTTTCATTTCAGGGGAACAGGTGCAGGAAAAAGGAGTCCTAGTTACCCTATCCCACCCCCACCCCCTCCCAGTGCTCTAATGAAATCTGTACTGCATGAAATACTTCATATCTTCACATTCGTGACGGCAATTTGGAGTATGTATGGGTTGTCTTACCCGCACGAGGAGCATTCCCTCCTGTCAGCACTTCGCTCTCCAAATCGTCTACAAGGAGAGGGAAGCTGGATTATCATCACATATCTTGAGCGCCTAGAAACTATACATGAACGTATCTTCAAATTGGCAACAGTGATAAGCCTGAATATGGTCACGGGAAACGTAATTGACTTTCACGCACATTGTCAAGTACGGATTACATTATTTATATTGATAATAAAACCACTAATATATCTTCAGAGTGAGGCGTTTTCCTTCATTGAGAACGAGTTGGGGTGTGGCCATACGAATGACTATACGTGTGACTACGTACGGAAGCATTATCTAACAGTAATGAAAATAATGTGAAACTAGTAGGCCTAATGGTACTTACATCGTACTTAGTACACGTGGGCAGTGGTGAAACATTATGTGTGTGCGTGAGTGTGTGTTTGTGTGTGTGCGTTTGTGTTTGTGTGTGTGTGTGGAGATAGAAAAAAAGAGAGGAAGGGAGGGGGTAAGAGGGTGACAAATACGGGAGGGAGATATACAGATAGACAAAATAAAATGAGACTGAGACAGAGATAGAGACAGAGGCAGAGACAGACATACATGCAAACATACATGGAGAGAGTCAGAGAGGGGGAAGATGGACTGAGAATGAAGAAGAGAGAGAGAGGGGGGAGAGGAAAGAAAGGAGAGGGGGGGGGGGAAGCGGGGGGAGATAGAGAGAGAGGGGGAGAGATAGAGAGAGGGGGGGGCGAGACAGAGAGAGTGCGGGAGGGAGAGAGAGAGAGAGAGAGAGAGAGAGAGAGAGAGAGAACGTGAGCGGAAAGAGGTAAAGGCCTCTCCTGGCTCATACCTTTTATCGAGAGCTGGTTACCTATATCGTCAAGAAGAAGAAGAAGATATCTCAGCTCTTGAGCGCGTGTCACCCTGTCTCCTTCTCTCCTTCGCAGAAATCGAGCCGGAGATCGATGAGGGGGAAGGTTTCTATCGAACGGATTTCCGAGCGAGCGTTGCTGGGAGGATAGGTGAAAGGCTACCCCCGGCCCGTGTTAGCTCTTCAAGCATCGAAGGTGCTGGCCAGCCTCAAAGTAGAGCACCCTGCACACAAATGCGTTAACGCTTTGCGTGCCCAAAATCACTCTTTTCACAAGTAATTCCCTCAATTCAGTTCATCTGGCTTACCTCTTTGCCGATACATTTATCTTCAGATTTACAATTTGGCCGCACCCCCTTAACATTACATACACACACAAAACAAAACTCATTTATACAAGCTGTATTGTGTAATTTACTACTATGAGAAATGTGTGTGTGCATTTTCTGTGTCGAACTGTAATCCCAAGAAAGTTAAGATAATCTTAATAATGACAATAGTCTGATCAATCTAGCCCAGGGTAGCCTCATCAGTGAGAACACTGCTTTATAAACCACAGTCACTGGATCAAAGGGTCCTACCTGGTCCCTATTTCTCTCCTAGGTACGGAGCAGCCATATTATGTGGATTACAATGTTTTGCTGAAAAAAGTCACCACGCCACTTCTACATATCAATCATACGTGTTTGATACGTTGTTGTATCCAGTGACAAGGACTGTGATTGTAGCATCCGTCTCTCAAATTCAACACCAGACTGCGAAGAGAGACATATTATACAGTGTGCTGAGCTCTTTGAGCTTCTCCTTCTGGTCTCGGCAGTTATTTTATGGTGTCATACTTTTAAAAACATTCTCAATTCCAAGAACACTCTAACCTAAGCAGCGTGAAGACAGCGAGATAAAGAATGTGAGAGGGTGATACACGTACCTCGGATTTTGGTGTAATATTCCAGGCAGAGCCGCATCTTAAATAGGCAAAAGTTATTCCATATTGAGAGGGGGAATGAGGAATATTGCATTATCCATGAATTCTGTTCAGTCAGACATAAGAGCCACTCTAACCCGCCTACGTCATGCCATCCCGGTTGGGTTTCTCCCATAAGTCTATCCAGTTTGAAGTGGTGTTGCAAACTTGTGACACATTTTATCCCGATCATGTTCCTCATTCGTCTGGCTTGCGACTCGGGCGCGGCCAGATGCACTATGATCCCCCCCCCCCCCCCTAAAACACACACACACACACCATGCCGCACACACTTAACTCATAGGGTACCCCTAGGGCAACGTGGCGACAGTGATTCACTCAGAGCAGATAGAAAAACATTTTATTTGGTTTTGAGAGGGTTAAACAATGGTTTAACCCTTCTGGGTCATATCAAATGCTGTATTTTCTGGCCTAAAAGAAAAATCTCCATTCGGGTGTATTAAAAGGAAAGGTATAGTTATGAATGTATATTGTTTTAGACGATTTCGAAGTAAAAATCATTGAGTGAAGGTTAATCGACATGTTTAGATCAAAGCTATAGTTAAGTGTTACAAAGGAGATAGAATGCAAACTTTTATACATAATCCTGTTGGTTTAGATCTTCACTAAAATGCCTTTTCACTGCAATGCCTGAGATAGAGAGGGGGAGTGGTAGGAAGACAATGAAAAGAGAGAGAGGGGGGAGGATAGGTGGAGAGAGGGGACAGGAGAGGGAGCGAGGGAGGGAGAGAGGGAGAGGAAGAGAGAGGGAGAGAGGGGGGATAGGTGGAGAGAGGGGACACGAGAGGGAGCGAGGGAGGGAGAGAGAGGGAGAGAGGGAGAGAGAGGGAGAGAGAGAGAGGGGGGGAGGATGGGTGGAGAGAGGGGACGGGAGAGGAAGCGAGGGAGGGAGAGAGAGAGAGAGGGAGAGGGGCGGAGGGGGAGAGAGAGAGAGAGAGGGAGAGAAGGAGGGAGATGGAGTGGGGGAGGGTGGGAGAAGAGAATGAACAGATGGAGATGGAGATCAACTGTAACTTTTACAGGGAATTGAATTTAAAGTGATCATTCAGAACTTCAGAATGCCTCACAGGGCGCCAGTACGAGCAATTGCGTCTTGGGTCTTATCCCACATAGGATTCAGAGAGAAGAAAAAAGAAGACTTTACATGCAATGTGGCAAACTATTCTTCCTCTCAATGTGTCCTTAAATTCATTGCACGTCCCCTAAAATCACACTGTAAAACCATCAATGTGTCGCCTCTGCGTAGTCATATTTCCCCCCATTAAAACACAGGACCAACATTACCAATGCGCAGTCACTGCCGGGCGTGAGTAGCTCACGAGTGCGTTTTACGCCCTGATGAAAACGTGCCTCGTCCGTTGCGAGTCGCGCTTTATACAGTTATAAGAGGCTTACTCCCCATCCTTCACCGTCTCATTCCTTTCAGTCTACATGCTCTCTCCATGCGTTTTCACAATACGACTGTACAGCCCTCCCACACTCGACGCAAGAATTGCGCCCACTTAATAAAAATTGGGAAAACTCTGACTGTTTGCACTGAGACCTGGGTGAAAACGAGCGGGAACATGAACTATTATTTACCTACTGACCCACTTATTCCGGCTTCGTCAATTTAAGCGGCTGGCGAATCGCGCTCATTCTCGTGTACCTGGATCAAGCCTCGCCTGTGGAAGGCGATCGAGAAGGGGGGGGGGGGGGATAGGAGCTGATGGGAGGTAAAAGGGAAATGACGAGAGAGAGAAAGAGATAGAGAGAGAGAGACAGAGAGAGAGAGAGAGAGAGAGAGAGAGAGCGATAGAGAGAGAGAGAGCGATAGAGAGAGAGAGAGGACGGGCGGGGTTGGGGAGGGGGTGGGGGTGGGCAGATATAGCGATGGAGACACAGAGATACGGAGACATATAGACATACAAAGGGAAAGAGACATACAAGAGAAATGGACGAGAAAGAAGTATAGAAATGGAAAAGGAGGTGACGGAGAGACGGGGAGATGGAGAAAAAGCATGCTAAGGATGTGGGTGTATAGGTTTGCTGAAGTTGAGCAAGACAGAGAGAGAAATAACAGCGAACACTTGAATAGAAAAAAAAAGGGTTAGCCAAGGACCTGCATTGCCCGCACCTTGTAATATTTGAATCTTCTTTAATGTTTTGAGTTAACAATCTGTCAAAATTAAGCTAAAAAACCTATGTTCGATATTAAGCATGGAATTAGTAATCTGAAAGAAGGGTGAGATATTATTTTTGTCCAGAATTTTAGTAAATAAGGACTATAACGCCCGGACTAAATTTTACTTCAACAATAATGTCATGAAATCCAGAATGACAAAAATCATGCACTTGTACTTTTCCACTGCCGACGCTGCTGCACGTTTTGGAAAACTGCAGACTGTATACCTCATTTGGGCGAGTCGTTCATTAGGGAATGCTGTCCCGGTTACCTTTAGTTCGAATCTGGTGCAGTTTGCAAGGATTTATTATTCATCCGGTCGCTCTGAAAATTGGGAGCGTCTCTTGAGGACTCTATTTCCCTTTCGTAATATTTGTATTCTTTCCCGTTTTTTCTCTCTTTGTCACCTTTTTTTTTCTCTCTCTCTCTCTCTCTCTCTCTTTCTCTCTCTCTGTTTTCATATACGTATCTATCTATAAAGTTATCTCTCTCCCCCTCCCTCCCTCCCTCCCTCTCTCTTCCTGACTCTGTCTCTTTTTGTGTGTAAGTGTGAGTATCGTATTTGTCAACACATGGTCGACGTGTCTCCAAGTAACGACGGATGTTTTTATCAACTTTAAAGGGGAAGTTCACCCTGAAATTATTTTGGTTTCAATAAAAAGAGACATGTGAAAGAAACATATCAGTGAAGGTTTGACGAAAATCGGTCAAAGGAAAAGAAAGATATTTGAGTTTAAAGTTTTGATTTTGTGACGTCACATGCGAGGTGCTCTCCCATATGTTGTGTAAAAAAAAAAGTCGATAAATTGCTTTTTTTCTGCTTTTGACAACGGAATGATTTTTTTTTTCGTTCAGGTATGTGTGTAAAAACGTATTTCTAATAATGTACCAAATGCACAAGTATACGGATGCATATCTTTGTGAGAAAATGCACATTTTCGAAAAAAATTGTACACAACATATGGGAGAGCACCTCGCACGTGACGTCACAAAATCAAAACTTTAAAATCAAATAACTTTCTTTTCCTTTGACCGATTTTCGTCAAACCTTCACTCATATGTTTCTTTCATTTATCTCTTTCTATTGAAACCAAAATAATTTCAGGGTGAACTTCCCCTTTAAAGTACGTAATGTGTTCATGCCTGGCGGTTGTTGTTGATTGTGCGGTTGCAACGTGCATTGCATGAACTATTGTCGCGCCGAAAGATATTTCGATCAAACAATGATAGGCTAGTGTTGTTAATGTGACAAAGTGATGTATCATATTACGCCTATTGTTTCAGCACAGTGATTATATCACACAACACATTCAACAATTTATGTATGTGATGAAATGTCGATATTTCAAAGAATTTGTACCTATTTAAAGTACACAATCTCCAAAATGCACTAATTCAATTTGCTCTATTATAACCAAAACACACTCTTTCTCCGCATTATTCTATGAATTCAATACATTTGAATTCGGCAAGGTGTTTAAGAGAAATACTCATCGAACAACTTCGCCAACAGTGGATTAGCACCTTTGTTGAATACAATTGCAAATGGTCTCTCGAACATGCAAACTGAACCCCTGAACATGTAGCCTGATACTTTGAGTAAATTATACGGGATCGTTTTACAGACACCAAATTGCATGACTTGCAGATTCGAGGAAAAGGAATTAATTGATACACATCGTAACACAAATCTATACCACGAATTAATCAACAGACAAAAGACCAAGTGTTGCGTTACGGGAGAATGAATACCCGATACGTTCTTCGTCATAATGTTCTGATCAATACTGTGATTGGATTGGTTCTGACTTCACCAAGTGACGACATTCACGTCAAGGAATGGATTACAGCTGCAATCTCGAAAACTTTTTAAAGTTTTGCTCACTGTTTTCCTGAGTTAAACATTGTGTTATCCATGAGTCCGTTTGTCATCATTAATTGATATTAACAAGTCTTATGCCTAGAAAGAAGAACAACTTAGATCTTAATAGAAATTTAGAAATATGTATCACAGTAAGTTTTGTTTTCTTGTCTGAAGGTTTTAATTCGTTTTAGTCTTGTCTAAAAAGGGTAAACGACCATTCACAAAAAGAAGTCAAAATTCAAATGGGACCAGTGGGCACACATTTTTATAAAAATGATTTTCAATTCCAATGATAAAAGTGACTTTTTATTAGGGACGAATTTATTTTGATCTGAATGCTGCTCTTTAAGTGTAAGCCCTTTTGGAAGCAAACGCTTTATGTCTACTGCATAGGTTCTGCTAAATATGCATGCACTCGGCCGATATGATCTGCACTTTCAGATGTCCCACTTCTATTGAACTCTCCTTTTCTTTCCAAGAAAACAAGACGTGCGGAGAAGGTAATTTACAACATACGTTTTTATTTTACTAGACCCATGATAATACCGAATGGAATGATTTTTTACAGCGTCTTTCTAGTCTCCACGAGCTGATTATTAATAAATCAACCACGTATGGTTCAAATTATTAGGCCTTTATTGTTTATTTCTAGATTGATGACGTTCCTTAATACGCATTACTTTGTATCAAGCCGGGTCATTTACAGTGGTAAATATCCCTTAATAACCAGATCTACGAACAGTGGACAACCCTTCCCCCACCCCCACCCCCCCCCCCCTCACACACACACACATGCACACACATACACACACACATACACACAAACACACACATACACACACACGCATGCACACACATACACACATATTCATCTATCTAGATGACTAGAAAACTAAACCTTTAACATTTTTGTGAAAGCATTGTAAAATACAATAAAAATACATCTCTTCTCTTTTCACTTTCCTTTCTTCACCCCATCAGTCATGTCAGTAGGCCAATTGTGTTGGATGAATAACAACACTTGTCCCCGAGAGTTCAAATATTGTTTGAATAATATTCGTTCACATAGAATGATTATTCCCATCCATTCCTCTGTCATTAATGTATTTGTACGCTAGATGTGTCATTTTAACCAATATTGTGATTGTTATGAGTGAAATATGATGCCATCTAATCGTTCGGTTCATTCATTCGGTATATTGAATATTATACAATGTGATTTTGGATTGCAATTGCAGACGTTGAGAAAAATCACCATGAATGTATTATTCTTTCACCTCCAAAAAAAATGCTACTTCGCCTGTAAATCCCTCACCTATATGGCCATAAAAATAAAAACAGATACTGACACGTTATGGGATATTGCTGAATATTGCCTGCTTGTGATCTCGTCGTCTCATGAATCCACATCAGAGTCTGTGGAACACTCTCTTTTACAAACAGAAGTAAACGATACAGACAATGATACGTTGCCCTAAATAGAGCCATTTTCGTCAATTTGACAGTTCCACTTCAAGATGCGTGGCAAACTTTTAAACTGCTCGGGATCAATTCGATTCGAGCTGTTCATTATCCATCTCGTCTGTTTCTTGCCCAGACGGACTGTCCCATTTTGAGAAATTAATGAATCCATTACAAGTATCATGTTACACCCTTTCAGCATTAATGTAGACCGGTCGCGGCACATTTTCATGTCAAAGTACCCCTTCACTTTACAACATATTGCCTCTAGTGCCGTGTAATATGGAGAGACATCCGTCACTATAGAGTGACGCCACTGACTAATTCCCTCTTAACAGATTACTGAATCGAAGCAAAGCGACAAAAATTATTTTGGGGGTTCCACCCTCCTGAAAACCTGTCATTATGGATAAAAGCGTGATCAATTTCACTGCTCCATATTGAGTATTGCAATACGGAGCTACGATTACTGGTGTGATAGAAATAGTTCTATCAGAGAATACAAGTAAAAGTAATGATTTTAGTAGTGGGCAGTACTAGTACTTGAAGAAATTGTAGTAACAGTAGAAGTAGTAGTAGTAGTAGTAGTAGTAGTAGTAGTAGTAGTAGTAGTAGTAGTAGTAGTAAAAGTAGTAGTAGTGTAGTAGTAGTAGTATTAGTAGTATAGTAGTAGTAGTAGTAGTAGTAGTAGTAATAGTAGTAGTAGTAGTAGCAGCAGCAGCAGTAGTAGTAGTAGTAGTAGTAGTAGTAGTAGTAGTAGTAGTAGTAGTAGTAGTAGGAGTAGTAGTAGTAGTAGTAGTAGTAGTGATAGAAGTGGTGGTGGTGGCGGCAGCGACATTACCAGTAGTAGTAGTATGAACACCAAGTTATACCTTTTATTAGTTGTCATAATTTTATGTAAATCAATATGATTCACACGTGGTAAAATGCCACACAATATGTATCGTAAGGGATGTAAGGGATATACAAACATGAGATAATGGGGTGTGTTGCTCAGATGTCACACTTTTTCCTTGAATATTACATACGAGACATTTTAGCAGAACCTCATACCGCGATAAAAAGGGCGGATTCGGCGCCCCCTGGGCTTATTGGATTTAGAAGACAAGATGGCCACGCTCGTAAAAGAACCCCAAGAAAAATCGGAGGCCGACGCATTATAGACAACGTCTTTTGTATTGGAAGAGGGTGTCTTCACGTAAAGCTGCGTCTGGAAGTGGAAAGTCAGGATATTACTCGGCTTCGTTAAAAGAAGAAATGAAGGTTTTCCCCAGTGAATTAGCAAGGAGGGTTCTGATGCCTCCCATGCTATAAAGGGAATACAAATAAACTCGCCTGGTCAGTTGCACTTTCCATAACTGTTGTCATCACGCCATCGCGTATTTCTCCCACGTCCACGTTCATTGCCCACCTCAGTCTCTTCCCCAGGAACCTGATAGATTATTGTTGATATACTCATTTAAACACTGCCCAATTTAATTAGTTCGTGATAACAAACGCGAAACGCAGAATTACTTATTGAATTAAGTCGGATAGTACTCGGAAATCCCACCGCCTTTTACTATTCTGCGCTTCGTCTAGGAGCTATCACACGCATCTTCCCTTTGTCATTCTAGCCGGGTCTGATTCGATCGCAAGGCCAGGCGTGAATATCGGGTTTTCCAGTTAAATGGGATCAGGCTCAAATGTTCTGCGAGAATGGAGATGGAATCATTGCTCTTGTGTATTCACAACCACTACCCCCCTCCCCCCCCCCCCCCCCCGTCTCCCTCTGTCAACTTGTCTTAATATTAGATATGTTCTATCATACGTTTGCATGTCAAACCGTGGCAAGAAAATAAGTAATTAAACAAAATTATCCTTACTACCATTTGGCTTAAGTTGTGTGTCCGTCTGTTTATTTGGAATCGTTTCTATCCGTGATTTTCCACTCAGTGGAGATATATTTTCTCCAACCTTGGTTAAAGTGCTCCCAGATTGCCCTTAGGGGGGTTATTATTTTGTTTTTGTACTTATTGTCGCATAATTGAAACTGTATTGACCTACAACTGCAGCGGCTGACCAGCGCTAAATAAAACTCGCATAAGGAGAATTTGCCGATTTAATGATCGCACCGCTGAAAGCTGAATCGGCTGAATATTAATTATAACATAACAGTATATGTACTTGTTGGGCATAATTTACAGGTAATGGTTATTTCAGCCAGTATGCTATAACAATAATTATCTCATAAAAGCCCTACCTTTGGGCGCAAACACACACGCACGTGCGCACTCCAGATTAAATATGTTGGTTTTATGACCTGACACATAGATTTGAATATAAGTCATGTAACATATGATTTTTATGTTGGTTTCACGAATACAAATACATTCAAAGTTATTTTGTATCCCCGAACAAAAACAAATGTATTTGTTGGTGGTGTATGGAGGCCAATTTGCACAGACAATTCAAACGCAAGGTCATTATCAGTAATTAATCTAGATGTGTACGTAGTGGTTGTGTGACTTGTTTACCTCCAGTATGTTTAAATATGCATGTTATTTATCCCAGTATGTTCAGTCGCCCAGTAAAAAAAAAATTACTCCAAAAATTAACATTTGCATGTGGTTTACGAAAGTGCATGTTCCCTTTTTTGTAAATTAGATTAAAAACAAACAAATTACCTGTAATCATTTTTAGCAACGCGCGCGTATTGCTACAAACATCCGGGCATCATCTTACGCGCTCAACTTTTCAAGAAAATCAGGTTAGTCAGTGGATTCGTTCGGCCAGGATCAGACGTTTTACGTTTACCGACATCCCACTGATTCAGATACGAATCTAATTTTAAAACCATCATCACACCCTGGCTGCTGATGACGAGTGTGGATTTGGCTGCCTGATTTTCTTTCTTTTTCGGTACTCCCTAGCCAGGAGGGTAGTAATAAAGCCTTTATAGTATTTTCACATGATGAATATTATAGAAATTATCACTTTTAAAAGGATTTTAAAAAAATTATAAAATCATACTAATACTAATAACTTACGCTGTAAATGATGTTATTAATTTTTTTCTACGAATTGTGTACGAATTGAATTTATCGATTCACCCATGAATAACTTAAGGATATTGAATCAGGAGCAATTACCACCACCCAAAACTAATAAATACAAGAATAGAAGTAAATATAAAATGTTGTGTTCGTTTTCAATTTTCATTCAAAATGCTTTCAACGTAACGTACTGAATCACTGCATTAACCTAAACTTAAACTTAAACCACGTAACTATGTTCTAGCTGGGGAGAACCATTTTGATATATATGTCCCCATTAGCCACGCATAAAGAAACGGGAAATGACATGTGCATTATCAATGTCAACATAACTATTAAGAGAGTGGTGAAGGGGAGAGGGGGTGTTAATGATCACATGGGGGTATAGTAGAGATGCAAGAATTAAAGGGTTGGAAGAGGTGAAAGTGGGAAAGTAAATGAGAGAGAGAGAGAGAACGAAAGAGAGAGAGAGAAAGAGAGAGAGAGATTGAGAGAGAACGAAAGAGAGAGAGAGAGAGAAAAAGAGAGAGAGAGAGGGAGAGAAAGAGAGAGAGAGAGGGAGAGAAAGAGAGAGAGAGGGAGAGAAAGAGAGAGAGATTGAGAGAGAACGAAAGAGAGAGAGAGAGAGGGGGAGGGGAGAGATTGAGAGAGAAAGAGAGGGAGGGAGGGAGAGAAAGAGAGAGAGAGAGAGGGAGAGAAAGAGAGAGAGATTGAGAGAGAACGAAAGAGAGAGAGAGAGAGGGGGAGGGGAGAGATTGAGAGAGAAAGAGAGGGAGGGAGGGAGGGAGAGAAAGAGAGAGAGAGAGAGAGAGAGAGAGAGACGAGGGGGAGGGGGGGGGGGGGGAGATTGAGAGAGAAAGAGAAAGAGATAGAGGAAGGGGGGGGGGCAATTATTATGGTAGTAATGAACGATAATGTTCGACGTTTGCGGTGACAATTACCAGTCATGGGGAGACATCTAGACGGAGAAACTGTCAAGACGTATCGAATATGGCAGCAGCATCTTAAGGAATTCATTCATGAGGTTGACAGGAAGCCTGGTCAGGGTTGAAATCAAGACTGGGACATGTGGCAGGGGAAGGTACCGAGTGAGCATTTCCTCACTTTCCCCTCATCAAAGCTCAAGGCTTTTGTCACAAGCAGGAATCTCCCGTTATCCATTTCATTATCATGATTATCGGTATTAATGTCGGACGGGTGACTATGGCTGGGAATTAATTCCCCCGCATTCCCTGACAAGAGGTGAAAAGCCTCCGCTTTCTAAGATATCTATCTTTAGTTGTCGTTTTGTGTTAAATGTAACGGTGTGTCGCGAGATGTCTTGCAAGGATCCAAACTTGCACGGATCCAAAGACAGAAGATTTATGTGGTCATGAAATCAAAGTCCTCAGTCCTTGTCGTCAATCCTGCATTTTCTACATACTATCTTCACCTATCTTTATTTATTTCTGTCTTATGCCAATTTGCCGCTTAGGTATTCACAGCAATGTCGTATTGATATGTACGTAAATCCTTCTGCATTATGAATTGAAACAAATGAAAATGAAAATATGTCTTAATGAGAAACGATTATTCTAATATAACTGCTCCCACGATGGTAGCATTAATTTTGTTCTCAGCTCATAAGGAAATACTGGCGCCATATACGTTGAGACCAAAAGTTTACATACACCCATGGAATTCAGTAAAAATGGTTTTCTTGCTTAACAATGTAAAATTGACTTTATATTTAGAAATATAAGTACTACCATAACGAATTTGGTATCAAATTAAATATCGTATTAAGCTCTTTCACATGATTGGAATGCCGTTGGGATTAAATTGTATTTCAGGTGGAATTTCCTTTGAAGAAAAAAAGTAATATTCGTGCCAAATGTAGTATATATCCCTTTTATGAATATTCATGAGTATTCTGGGAACGTGATTGGTCAATTGATGATCGCAGACTACAAAATAAATTGACTATATCTGCCTCAGCTCCGGATATTTTTCACTATTTTTTCATGGGGAGGACTGCGCATGCTCTATTTACTATTTTCTTCCTTGGCACTACTGCGCATGCTCTCTACCTGAGCGGGCGTAAATTAGTGCGCGCATGAATGCAGTGCGCGGTGTGTTGCGCATTTACCTGGGATGAACCGATATCGAGACAGAGAAAAAAAAAGGCGACATACAACCACATGGTGTTACCCAAAGTTTTACTATTTTCTAAATAGTATTTATTAGTTATTGTTTTACAAAAGGGATATAAAACAAATATACCAAGCATTGAGTTCGAAAGTATAGTGAAAATTATCCATCTTCGGAGGGACTGGCATAAGTTACTATTTTTTCCTCGGGGGCTTCGCCCCTCGGAAAAAATAGTTCTATGCCACTCCCTCCTCAGATAGATAATTTCCACTATACAATCTCACAGCTTGGTATATTTGTATATTATATTCTCAAACATCATTTCATAGAAATATATAAACATGATGAATACAAAATTTATATTACATTTTCTATCATGATCTGTCATCACTGAACAAAAAAGTGTAATCTGAAATGTTTGTGTTGAGGAGTAATTAGCACAAATATGAAATGTTTTTGTTAGGTTCTTATTTTTAATTTGTCGAAAATATGAAGGTTCTTGGGGAAATTGACACCTTAATATTTTTAAGCTCCCAATAACAAATCAATGTGATTAAGGGACATGACATTCTAATTTGTTTGATATCAAATTCGTCATGATAGCACAAATATTTTATAAGATACAGTAAATTTTATGATGTTTGGCAAGTGTCAACTTTTCTTTAAATTTCCTAGTTGTATGTAAACTTCTGGCCACAAATGTATGACTCGACACGTCGTCTGTTTATACGCATTCCTCAACTTAAGTGACGGACTGACTTCTATAATTGCAGTCCGAGTCGTATATTGCCTTAAGGTCCCATTTACGTTAGAAGTAAGTCAAATTGCTTCATAGTATGAAGAACCATTTGCAATGGTTTAGGCACTCCGCTTAACAACGATAGGAACAAACTGCGACTTCGTCAAAATTGTTTTCAGTTTGAATTTCCACCAAAAGCCCAAATGAAATTGATACAGCATGACCTTGCATCATGCAAAAAAACAAAAACTACTCGAGTCAAGCTCAATATCAAACTTATAACATTTATAATAAATTGAACGTGTAAACCTTGAAAAAAAATACAAATCGAAATTTCAAAGGTTGGAAATGAGAGATGGATCCTGTAGAAAACTATTGTATGCATGTACTACTGCAATACTCCAAGTTCATGATGATTTGAACACGCTGCAGTTATAAAGTAT
Source organism: Arbacia lixula (assembly GCA_963669155.1). NCBI lineage: Eukaryota > Metazoa > Echinodermata > Echinoidea > Arbacioida > Arbaciidae > Arbacia > Arbacia lixula. Next base: position 25,563,906 of record OZ022584.1, read on the forward strand.
AGGAGCATTGGAGCTGCGAAAGAAGTTAACACGAGTAACTGAGCTCATAATTGTGGTAATATCATCTCCAATGCCAGCACGATGACGTTTGTGGATTCAGCGTACGTTACGAAGACCTTTCCATGTGTAATCGATAGGATCATCACCACGATCACTGAGGTCAGTGCCGTCTTCGATGCCAGAAACGATGGCCTTTACAGATTCGGCGAACGCTATAAGGACTGCACAATGTGCGTAATCGATCATGATTACTGAAGTCAATGACCACGCTGAAGTTCTGCATTATCATCGTGAAAGAAAACAACTAATGCATTTGTTTTTGGTCTTTAGAATATGTGATGCGCCACAGCGAGAACAGTCATGTAAGTTCTTCAACCTAATTTGTGAGATTTTGATAAAGTTTGAATCAGTACTCTCTAAGCTTGAATGTGATATAAAGTTTATCACATAAAGGTTATGTAACCCGGAGTCATTAATGTCTGAAAATATGAATAAATAATGTAATTAGGTAAAAGTCAACGTGTTTAGGCTGGAATCTTAACATATTCATGATATTGAAATTGTGTTTGAAAGTAGACCAGAAATGGGTGACAGTGGCAAACAGTACTGGGTCATGACAACACCCGTCTGCTGTTAGCTTTCATTGGTTGGATCAATTTGTGGTTGATTCTTTTACGCGATCCTGAAGGCAAACGAGACTAGGAGCGGTGGACACGACAACATAGCTTTGTCATGATTGCGGGTATAATTTCTTTACACTTCTACCACTCACCTTCCAAGCTGACACACACACACACACACACACACACACACACACACACACACACACACACACACACACACACACACACACACACAAACACACACATATTTATCCACCAACACCCACACACCCACGTTCACACAACACATACGCAGAAGTTTGTCTTCAACTCACTTAGACACAACATACGTGTTCACGCAAAGACACAAGACTCTGTCTCCGACCAAAGCCCAAGAAAGAAAGATTCTGTCGAGTTTCTCTCGCCATCCTCCTCACCGCAGGCACGAATCATCATCAATCTCAATCACCACGTGGAGGTGTGTCAAACAATTAGATATCTATCACAGGATGCCATCGTCATAATTGTATAAATGCCGTAACAGGCTTGAACGCGCTTTCTTGAATGTCATTATCAATCTAAGAATACTAACCCGCCTTGGGCTAGGTAGCCATTAACGTCATCAGTGCCTTGCTAAGTCGCGCCCTGACTGCCCAGATTAAAGAGTGCTATTTCAATCATACGTATAACCATTGGGTCGGGTTATATAAAGGAATATTCGAGACGGTGTAGTAGAGAAAGGTGTTACACACATCATGCAGGCAATTGAGCGATCTACAACTGCAAGGTACTGAAAACTTCATATTCAATAGTAAAATACCCCTCGTGCATATCAAGATATAAATTTGTGTGAATACAACAAGGAGTAGAGCAACGATTCGTACAAAATTCCAGAGAATAAAGTAAAAGATGACATCAACTTGAGTTATATGAAATGTGGCTTCCCAGATTGTTTTCTCCGTGTCATCTCAAATATGTTCCGGTATCTGCAAACATTGTATATTAACAACTGAATTGTTAAAACGCAAAATTCTAAAGCTTTAATCATATTAACGACGATAAGACGGGAATTTCCCTATCGGCTTTAAACAAAATGAAATATCACAGCCATGTCATAAGCATATGTTTGTGTAATCTATGTTCACATTACTCTGTATTATTGTGTTATTTGTACACAGGGCCTCCAGGGAGAATATTGCAAGCTCACTGATGGGGCTACCCTGTTTAAAAAAAGACTAAAACAATAAATAAATAAATGAATAAATCATTCATCGTGATAATGTTAATGTTTTCAAATTCCAATCATGGGCATGCAGCTCTTCAATAATACAAAATAGGGATGTACAACAAGAACAAAAGCCGCGTGTTGTGTTCGTCGGTGATCTTCAAAGCGGGTTTGTCGTTCCCCCATTTCTAAGCCCGCTCATAGATTATGTGATCCAGCATGGGATTATTCTCAGGATGAATGGGGCATAATGCACGTAATAGGATAGCGAGTGAAGAAAGTCAAGAACCTAAGAAATCCTATTATGTCACAACCGGGTTGGGTATAATGGCATGTCACGAGTTGACCTGTCTCGACCTACGAGTATAGTTGCATTGTCTCAAGAAGAAATACATCTGTTTTGTAGACAGAGCATTGAATGGGTTTCTAGGATATATAGATTAATTTCTATGCTCATAAGCTGATCTAGACCGGTCTTATCTGACAGCCCGTGCACAGGACTAAACCAAGTTATATTACACAGCTTAAGATATTTTTTTGACAGTGATTAAATCACTCAATTCCGGAAAAATCCGGTAAGTGAGCAAATTAACCAATTTTGTTAGTAATACAAATATTTACATGTCCATTTGTTTATTATTCCTCAAGCCTATGGAGGAAATCTGAGAAGGGCGTTTTTAATGGTGCTGCCCTTAACTTTCTTGAAAATTTGCAAAATAATGTGAAAAGAAACAAAATGAGCAATCAAATATATATTTTTTTTTTCAAGTGAACGTTCGCCAATTGTCGGCGGTGAGCATGGGATTTTGTTATTCCATTTTTATTTTCATACTTGTGAAATGTTTTTGACGTTCACTGTGTTCACACACACGCGTTAATATCCATGATGTTGTTTGATTATATCATGTGGGAGTGTATTCTCCTTCCTAACACCTCCCTGCTTGAGGATACCACTTGCCTTCTCACTTTACTATTGCGAACAAAATACAGACAAACAAAAAGAGACGAGTACATTTGTACGGTCTTAGTGCATAGTGAGTAGCAAGATGAATGGCAATTAAAATATTTGTTGTTGTTGTGTTGCTATGTTTACATGCCAACGTGTACTTGGACAAGCATCTCGAGGAGAACACACACCAGACGATGTCATCATAACGACTTTCCCCATTTCCCCATGATTTCCCCATGCGTGAATAACGCAGTCCCCTCACACACACACACACACACACACACGCACACACACACACACACACACACACACACACACACACACACACACACACACACACACACATAAAACACACACATGCACAAAACGCGAGTGCGTGCAAACTCCTCTCGTAATTCAACATTCAAATCAGGTCTGATCTTTAAACATTTTGATCACATGAAGA
>OZ022584.1:25569626-25622126 GCA_963669155.1 Arbacia lixula
CTGTAGACCATGAACTGTACGTACAAGTATAGCTAGGGAATGGGTTAAAGTCACAGCTTTGTGGTAAAGGGTAGACCTTTACGAGTGGTGTCCATTCCATGATGTCATTACTCCGGCTAATTAGGGCTTACAACCCGTGAAGGTGTCTAGCAATGAGATCATGTTGCGTGGCTCAAACCCTTGAACGCGATTGATTGATAGCGGGATGCTGAATTTTGCATTAGTGTGAGCCTGGTAAACCATATATTCTTCCGAAGAGCTTAAAAGGGTAGGTACAGGGTGAAGAAGCACAGGGCGTAGAATGCGCATTATTATTAATGCCATGAATAAAGAAATTTCTTTAAAACTCCCAATTATTAGATTCTACCCACTAGGAGTTCTGCGATAAGACATCATCAATAATAAATACCCGAATTTAGAAGCACGCGATCATGTTCAAGGTAAGTGGTAGCTGTGCTGACGAGTATGGGTCGTGGACATGGCGGAACCCTTCTGACGTCATCACCAGGTTTCGGGTTTCGTTTAATTCCCACGAGTTGATAATGTTGAGATGAGTCCATCCTAGAATCCTGGCACCAAACGATAAGTTGTCCAATAATCATGGTACATCGACACCCGATTTGATCACGGCTCCCGTTATCCTTACCTTTAACCCATTCCTCATTGTGTGAACACCACACTTTCGCTACTTGTTCAACTTGATTACCGCGACACTATCTACCTAGTGCAATATCCTGTGATGAAGGCGATCGTGGAGTGCTACGACTCTCGTGACTCGTGAGATCATGAATGTGATAAAACGGTTTTGAATATAAATTCAGGTTTCAGGGACAATACGTGAGCATTGGTTAGAAAGTGCAATGTGTGTAATCTTGGAAATGGGGGATGGGTACATCGACGATTTGCAAGTAAAGTACTGGATAATTTGTTATTGCTTTATATAGACCTTTTTCTCATACTTTTTTTTATATATTTGTGACGGGTCGTTCTAAAGTACAATCTAGTACCTATATATCCTTGTATTAACAACATTAATCTAAGCGGATCAAGTAGATCAAAATGCTGTTATCAAAATCAATTTCTGTCTGTTTTGTAGATGGGATTTTGTAAAACAAAATTGCACGATTACAGTTTAGTTCAGTATAATTCATTTCTTTATAGAAAAAAATCACATTCGTCTAAAGACGGCCAGCCTTAAAGGCATATGAGTAATGTACATCAAACATAGGTAGTGATACAGGAATCTAAAATGTGTCATGTAATACGTAAGAATAAAAACAAAAATAGCACAATAAAAAAGAAGAAAAAATATATGGTGTCAGAGCAAAGAAAAATGTAGTCATTCGTTTTTCGAATAAAGTATAACTTTTTACGAAATGTTAAAACAAGATTTGCAAAATTTGCTATTAAACGGCACAGTGATTCTTACGACATTAGTTGTAGGTAAGTGACGACGAAATGTTGGATCTATACGTGATATAATACTGAAGTACACGCATAACACCAACTTAACTTCGAAAACTAAACATTTGGAGAGGAAACTGATTCAGATTTTATTTCCAACTCTAATGCTGTATTTGAATTCGACATCGCTACTCAGCTTGAAAGTTCACAAACTGGATCCTTGTACTCGTGGTTCATGCAATGTTTTATGTGATCATTGTCTGCACAAGGGGTACCTTGTACCTTGTCTTTGCCAGATAAACTGATGTTCAATAGGATTTATCTGCATTACTGGTAAGAAAGTGCACACTGGCATACAAATAGTTCACTACCTACCTACATACACGCAGACGAGCCAGACGCAGTCGACAAAAAAGGCGTTTGCCCTTTTCTCCCACGTATACACGTGGTCTACAGGTTCATAACGAGACCCACATCCTTGCGGGGAGCGATTTGCGGTATACAGCGCGCCAGACCTTTACGGAGCGATGCCGCACGAATGTTGAGGAATGCCATACCGTGCTCGGTCACTTTGGGATTCACATATGCTTTTTTTTCCCGTCTCGGTAAAGTGGCCGACTAATAGCGCTAACATGACTAAGGACGGGTGAAGTGGACAGAGGGGAAATGGAGGGGAGGATGAGGGGGAAAGTGGTACAAGGAAGAACATGCGGCAATGGAGAGCGGGTGTGAGGAGGGAAGCGAAGTCGTTGGGGTGGGCAAGAGGGGGAGAGAAGTGACTTATGAGGGATATGATTGGGATGGAGGGGAGAAGTGGGGGGGGGGGGGGGGGGTAATGAAGGAGGGCGATCACAACGTATCGAGGATAAAGACGAGAACGAGGATGCTAATTAGATACTTACAGGAATGAGACTGGACCAGAGGCGAAAATGGAGAATGAGGGAAATGAATGAAATGAATGAAATAAACCAAAAGGGAATTACTATACTATCGTAGTAGATTAGGCAAAGTTCGTCAAAGATAAGATAGGTTTTTACATGTTATTACTGTACTTTCGTCTGCAATGCCAATTCATTGTACAGTTTGATAACGCTTCATTAACAATAAAACATAACACGCTATTAATATTTAAACGACTATGAATACATGTCATCTGATAAGGAACTCGTGAAACGAAATCAAGTTTTACTAGTACGTTCAAAATCTCGTAAAATGAGAACATAAACGGCCTCGTCAATAATACAACAGTAATGCCTAAATGTGAAAAAGGATAATAAATCATTAAAAATACATCGCATCAAATCAGGAATATGGGGATCATTAGCAATAACTTTTCTGTAAATGAGTTAATGCATACATTCAATGAATATATTAATGTTTGCACTGTATTTACACTATTCTGGCTTACAGGCTAGATGATATATCTGATCCGAACTGAAAACAAGAGTCTGGTACTGCAAGACTAGTCGTTGTATCATTCTCCTCTGTTCTCACTCCTGAGGAGCAGGATAAAGAATCGAGGGTGATTAGTCTACTGTAGCCAGACCCCTTTATCGAATAATTCGGTGGAAAAATGTCCAACCGCCTGGAAATCAGGCTACAATTTCTTTGAACATAGACACTTAACATGCAGCTATACAGCAGGGTGCAGATGCGACCTACCTGGATTCTTCTCCCGTCTTTTTCCCGCGCAATATTGTGAGCCGCTCTCTCGGGTGACATTGTATAACCTACTTTCGAGAAATGTTTAAATCATGATATTCGCAGCTGTTGCATAATTTCAGAAGACGAAAATAACATGAAAGGGGAATGTGGAGTAGGGGGTAAGATGAGAGAGCCCACGGTGCTGCCGTATTCAAAGGCTCCCTTCTCGTCTGATTGCAGGATCTCTTATGACAAGAATCACCCTCAAAATTATACAGATGCTTGCTTTTAGAATCTTGGAATCAAACTAGCACGGTATTCGTGATTGCGAGAGCGTACATAACGAGTGCTATAGTGTTGTGATAATGTTGTCGCAACGAAGACATGAAATATCTGAGGTTTTTACCTTTCAATCATCCCAAAGTTATTGTTTTGCTTTCTAAGAGTGTGTTTCGTTACTGTGACCTTGTAAGAAAATTTACCAAATCACGTGATATTCGACAGTATTCGCGGACAATTGCCGAGCCTCGTTCTGGAGCGCGCAAAAAACCTCTTTATATTTGATACCGACACTGGCTTAATTTGTTTTAATGGTATAGGGGTATCTTCCAATCGTAATCCGCAGACTATCACGGTCCAGGTCACATGATGCAGGATGACCGTACCACGTGCTCAACCATGGCCCGTGGTTACTTCATGTGGTTTATTCCTTTTCACGCACAAAAGTGACATCGGTATCGTGCCAATATCATTCACGTAATCGTTCATCTCCGTTCACCAGTTATCCATACATACTCCTAGGTGAGAAAATAACACAACATATGGATTCGTGTCGCACCCTCCAATATAGATGTTCTGCCCATGACCAAGAGTACCTCATAAAGAGCGATAAGGTGACCTTGCGTCTCCGACCAAACCCTATGTAACATGCAATAAACACATTTTTGGCGGTAACAAATCCAGCAGTGTGACCGGCCCGTAAAAGGGCTGACTGCAAAGCGCCGCCAAATACATGACGCCGGTCTTTTCTTCATTGACACACATAAATGTATAATCCTAATCTATATTGGTATAGGAGTAGGAATAGTAGTAGTAGTAGTAGTAGTAGTAGTAGTAGTAGTAGTAGTAGTAGTAGTAGTAGTAGTAGTAGTAGTAGTAGTAGTAGTAGTAGAGTAATGCAGAAGCCCGGAGTAGAACTGGTGGTAGTAGTAGTAGTAGTAATAATAATAATAATAGTAGTAGTAGTAGTAGTAGTAGTAGTAGTAGTAGTAGTAGTAGTAGAATTTGTGGTAGTAGTGGTAGGAATAGTAGTAGAAGTATAGTAGTAATAATATTATTAATAATAATAATGATAGTAGTAGCAGTAGTAGAAGTATTAGTAGGAGGAGTAGGAGTAGTAGTAGTAGTAATAGTAGTAGTAGTAGTAGTAGGAATAATAGAAGTAGTAGTAGTAGTGGTAGTAGTAGTAGTAGTAGTAGAAGTAGTAGTAGTAGTAGTAGTAGGAATTGTAGTAGGAATAGTAGTAGTAGTAGTAGTAGTAGTAGTAGTAGTAGTAGTAGTAGTAGTAGTAGTACTAGTAATAGTAATAGAAGAAGTATTAGTGGTAGTAGTAGTAGTAGTAGTAGTAGTAGTAGTAGTAGTAGTAGTAGTAGTAGTAGTAGTAGAAGTAGTGGTAGTAGAAGTAGTAGTAGTAGTAGTAGTAGAAATAGTAATGATAGTAGCGTCCATGGTATACCATCCAACGACATACTCATGGATAGTCAAACGCACAGGTAGGCCAGATATGAAATTATGTTTATGTGGCAGGGCAATAACGATTTCCGTTTGATTTGGAACTACATCTTGGGAGATAACTTTTTCATATAACCGGATCAAGACGCGGTACTTCAGAAGACATTTGAAAGGTCACGACTTCACCTGTTCGCATATAGAACCGACACAAAATATAGACGAGATTCCAATATCACAGCGATCGGCAAGATATGATCGTAAGCTTCTGTTGGGTATTGTGGTCAAGTCGTTCACTTCATCATCGATTCTATTTCTCAGAATTCCTAATAACGTTCATCGATTGCTGACATTGCAGAGTCCTATTTCCATACATATGTCAGGGCGATTTCAGAACAAGAACAGACGATTCTGATGATACATCCAAGTGCCTTGGGGAGTGAATCAGATAAAGGCCAAATATAGACGCGTCAAAATTGACAATAAGTAGATGTGATATTACCACGCTTTGACATAACAATATAACATTCCGGCGCCAATATTGACTGTATAACTGCATCGTTACCTGCATTCTTCACATACTGTAACTTCTCCACCCCTTCTTCTTATGAGGAGAGAGTGAATCTAATGACCAAACTGAGTGGAATTGCAAATCGGCGTTAGCATGGTTAGTGTAGCCATAGCTGCTTAGCATGAGGGGGAGGGGGTGGATACCACCCCTCCCCTTTAGTGACGGTAATGGTACTAGCACGCACACAACAAACACAAACACACACACACACACAAACACACACACACACACCTACACACACACACACACACACACACACACACACACACACACACACACACACATAGGTGCGCGCGCATAGCCAAATACTCACATTATATCATATACACATGCATACTCTCAAGAACCTCTTTTTTTTTAGTGTGCTCGCACTGAGTCGCGGTGCAATCTATTTGCTATGTCATAACGCACTCACACATTGGATTATGATACTTTGAATAAAGTGTGCGGTAGGCCGAGCAAAGATAAGAATTGTTTTCCTTTTCGAAGTTCAATGATTGTGACTTGAATTCCCTACCCCTCCCCCCTCCCCCCTCTCTCTCTCTCTCTCTCTCTCTCTCTCTCTCTCTCTCTCTCTCTCTTTTCTCTACCTCCACGATCTCCCAGCTCTCTCTCACTTATTTTGTCCCCCACCAATCCACTCTCCCCATCTCTCTCTCTCTCTTTCACTTTCTCTCCCTCTGTCTCTGTCTCTCTCTCTCTCTCTCTCTCTCTCCTTCTCTCTCTCTGTCTGTCTCTTTCTCTCTCTCTCTTTCTTCTCTTTATTCTGACAACTCTCTACCCTTCCGTCTCTCTAACATACAATCTCTTTCTCCCTAGACCACCGCCGGCCACCCGACTCACGTAGCATCCATCTCTCTGCCCCCCCCCCCCCCGTCTCTCTCTAGCTCTGCCATCTTTATCTCCTTGGGCCGCCGCCAGCCCCCACCCCTAATCCTCAGCATCCGTCTATATCTTTCCTACCCGCCCGTCATCCTTCTCTCTATCTAACATGATCTAACTTGCCATCTCTATCTCCCTGGAGCACCGCACGTCACCCACCTTTGTTGCATCCATCTCTCTACCCCCACTTCATTCCTCTTCTCTCGCTGTACCATCTATATCTCCCTGGAACCCCACCCACCGCCCAACCCCTGTAGCATCCAACTCTCCTACCCCCATCTCTCTAACTTTAACATCTCCATCTCCCTTGGGCTGCCTCCAGCCCCCACCCCTATCCATTGGGATCCATCTTTATCTTTCCTACCCGCCCTTAATCTCTTTCTCTATCTTGCTATCTCTCTGGACCCGCCCGCCAACCCACACCCTTAGCATTCAACTCCCCCTTCTCTAGCTTTACCATCTATATCTCCCTGGACGACTGGCAGCCCCCACCCCTAACGCTTAACATCATCTATATCTTTCCTACCAGACTCTCATCCCCCCTCTATCTTGCCACTCCACCCCGCAGCATCCATCTCTCCACCTACCCCACCCCATTTCCTTCTCTAGCTCTGTGATGTCTTTTCCTGGACCACCTCCAGCCCCCATCCCTAACCCTTAGCATCCGTCTATATCTTCCCAACCCGCCCCGTCCCCCACTCCCCTTCCGTGCGGCCTCTTCTAATCTCCCGCATAGCGCGACAAGGGCCTACTTCGCTAAAAAGCCATCACGACAAGGCCCGAGTCACTCTCTACTCGAGGATACGCCGGCCTCTCTCCCTCTCCCCTAATTGATAAAAATGACCCTGTTTTTTAGTCCAAGTTGATCTCCAGAGAGGTAATAAGGCCTGGAAGCCCAAAGTCAAATATGTATTATACATATAGTGCTTATACTCAAGAGCGTTTCTTTTTTTTTCTTCCGTACTTACGTGAATGAGATATTGAAGGCAGTGGGCCACGGACGTATTAGAATCAATTATTCGTGCGTATATGTCGTATGTTTTGTTTGCCTAAATTAATATTCATGATGTGAATATATACATGTATATGTAATAATTGCTTGAAGCCTATCTTCTACATTGTAAAGTGAATATAAGATCCTTATTCTTATTCTTCTCCTGCGTGTTTATCTATTTGTTTTTATTTGTATCTACTTGTAAATAGAGAGAATAGAGTGAGAGAGAGATTTAAAAACCCGCACGAAATAGCGAAAAAGAAAGAGAGAGTGTGGGTGGTGGTGAATGCAATGCACTCGTGTAGGCCCTGTTCTAATGTGTATATATTTAAACTAGACACTTTCCATTAAACAAATTAAGTTCAAGATGAATTATTTAATCCAAATGCCCCCTTCTGTATAGTGGGCCTACACTATTACTTAATCAATCTAAAACAAGAAAGCAATGCCTGACTGGACGAAAGTGTCTTAACATGATGTTTCCAGCAATTGATTCAGTTCGATCGTTAATTTTTCGACAACGTGCATGATGTAAGCATATTTCCTGTAAATCCGACACCTATGTTCAGAAATCAATTGAATATTCTCTATATTTATGATATAAAAGTATGTGGTTTGTTTGCACAAGTGATATTAATTTGATTAACGCTGCGTTTATCTTTTCCAGTTTAGAACACCACGCGATGATACTAATGATGATAGTATTATCATTATCTTGAACTGCAGAATGAAAGAAAAACAAGAATCAACAAGTGAAGAAGAATAAGTAGAAGAAAAAGAAAAGGACGAAAAGAAAGAAGAAAGAAGAAGAAGAAAATAAGATCAACATCAACATGAAATGCAATAACAAGAAGGAAGAGAAGAAGAGGAGGGAGAGATAGAAGGACGGAATGATAGTAATAATGAGATGATTAAATCAAGATCAATTACGGAAGAGAATGGAGAGCGTCCACACGACCATGATGACCAGCACCAGCCAGTGAAGCAAACATCAGATTGTAATATGCGTTTACATTAGGAGAGCAGATTGGAAGATGGAATCATGGATTCGCTAACACAACAACTCACGAAGCTTTCCACGTTTTTTGAATGTAAATATCCCCTCCCCCTCCCTCTCTCTCTCCCCTACACATACATTTGTACCACTGGCAACCTAGCTGAACAGCATATTACCTACATCTCGGTCGGTCGGTTGGTTGGTGGGATGGTAGGTTGGTTGGTTCGGGCGAGAGACCGAGAATGGATGACATTCTAATTTAGATTGGCTGAGACGACAGTGGCGTGTTTGCCCTGCCGTATCATGGCTGCGCCCATCGCCCGCAATTACGGCTTGATCATTCAATTCCCTTCTGCTGCTAGGTCGCAACGAGTAAAAGACAACGAGGGAAGGAAAGGTGGGGGAGGAGGGGAAGGCAGGGGGGGGGGGGGGGTATTCAAGGAGCGAGGGACCTATCGCTGATTATTTATTTTTACAACATGAGAGACGTATGCGCCAATGTGGAGGCAAACAGAATGAAAATACATGTTGAGCGAAGGTCGTCATGTCTTGCCTATGAAGAATTGGAGTTAACTTAACGGTAGTTGATTGGAAGTAATAGGCTACTTGTTTATGTAGGCCTACAACGGAAAGGGCGCTGCCATTGTAGCTGTATCAAGTCAGTACTTCTTTTATACAACTACTCCTATTGCTGTTACTCCTCCTCCTCCTCCTCCTCCTCCTCCTCCTCCTCCTACTACTACTACTACTACTACTACTACTACTACTACTACTACTACTACTACTACTACTACTACTACTATAATAGTAGTAGTAGTACTACTACTACTTCTGCTTTTACTACTTCTACTTGAACTTCTACTACTGCGGCTACTAATAGTAATGATACTACTACTATTAGCCATAATATTACTACTACTTGAACTACTAATTAGACGTACCATACTCGATCAAGAGACAACCTTTCGTGATTTGATCCATATGAGTATACGTTGACTTCGGAATTGTCTCGATCATGTCATGCAAAGTGTTAACGTGTATCTCACGGAGAGCGGCAGTGCTTAAGGGATCAATTTGGGAGGGTGGGGGCGGGGGCAAGTCCTTATCGATACTCTTCAGATCTTGCTGGTAGCACATCAAAGCAAGCCGGGAATAGAAATAGCCGCACTTCATACCTGGACAGCGCAACGTCCCGGGGTGATCGTATTCTATCATCTCAAGAGCGATATTAAAGGGCAGTCTCAATTCAATGCAAAATTAGTTTGAAGTGAAAAAAAAAACAGAAGAAAATAACTAATCTAAAACAATTGTGAAATTGTTCAGAAAAAGAAATTGACCACATGACTTTTTTTTCAAATATATAAATCAATGCATTCTAAAGATGGTGTAATAGGCGTAGTGAAGAAAAATGAGAAAGTACTGACAATGTTTTTCATCACGATGCTGTAACACACTATCTTTCATACGCTTATATCCGATCCTTGGAAAACTCCATCGATCTGTTTCTCTGATTGTATTGAGATAGCCTTCCTTTTACAGCGAAAGGGAAGGTAAACATGCATTTGGGGACCTTTTGTAGCAGGAAGAAATTCGACATCCTGAAATAATTTGATCACTTTGTTGATATTGACGGGGAATCCAGACAGACGTATGTAGATAGTTCACTGAAGGGGTCATGAAAGCGAGGAGGTGATGTGCTCGACCAAGTCGAAAATGTAGTTTTCCTCTCACAATGTAATTGCATGGATGAATATATCATACAGTCCATAAAACATTGATTGGTTCTTCCCTATCGTCATCTCTGCAGTCTCTCTCTCTCTCTCTCTCTCTCTCTCTCTCTCTCTCTCTCTCTCTCTCTCTCTCTCTCTCTCCTCATGACGTTTACACATTTTCTGCTCCATCTGCCTTGCTCTATATCTTTGTGTTGGTTTGTCTCTGTGTCTTTCGCCTTGTATTTACATCTGTATGCCTCCACACTCTCTCTATCTATCTAGTCCCTTCCCACCCTCTATCTTCCTTTTGTTTTATCTTTACCGTAAGTGTCGTCACCTTCCGTCATCTCCTCCCTCTCCGTGGTGTCTCTCATCGTTCTCCTATCTCTGACTCCTCATTACGCCTTCCGTTTCTTCCATCTATCTCACTCTCTTCTCTCTTCTACCGCTACCCCTTTTTTGTCACTCTAATTCCCATGCCCTCATCTGTTTCCCCTCTCTCTATCCCTCTCTTTACAGACCACCACTTTTTCTACTTTGTCGGGAGGATTTGTAGAGATTGACAGCTCTCGGCTATCGAAAAAGTCGGTTAATTGACGTTTCAGGACTCGCAGCTTCGGGGTTCGGTAGACCACATTCTCGGGCCGGAAAAAGTTGGTACGGTTGGGCGGTGGACTAGCGCACTTCACTACGCGTGGTCGGCTTTTTCCCGCCCGTTTAATCAAGATCATTGGGGGTTGAGCAGAGACAACCCCTCGTCCGTGCAACTCGTAATCAAACAATAGCACGAAGCGAAGCCTTTCACGCGGCAGATCGGTGATTAAACACGCCGAGTCGATCGTACGAGGCTGCGCAGTCTCCGCAATTATTGGCAGGAATTAAAATGAAACTTTTGCACGCAACGGTACCATAGTTTCATACACGCAGTCGTGCGAGAATGTGATAAGATCCAACGCACATTAAAGGGAACATACGTGAGAATCTATATCACATGTAATCTATACATATTGATTTTGCACTGAGAACTGCTGCCGCGCTCATGTATGTGGATGTCTGTTGGTTGTACTATTAATGTTCCCTTCATACAGCAAATTATCATTTCTAACGCACATCTGATTTGATGTCCTTGAAATGTTCATTCAGAATGAAAGACTGAGAAGCAGAAGGGCACAAACGCCGTATACAGCTTGTGTTTCACGGGCACATCTCTTATGTCCCTTCTCCCCTTGTATCTCAACAGACGGTTCTACATGATCTAAGTGAATAACACCCAGTTGAAATTAATATTTAGATCCATTTACAATGAATGCAACTTACAACTTGAACTTGAAACTTGATAGTCATTATTATTCCATATAAATCGTGAGCGCGAAGACACCCGATTTAGACACATTAGCCATTTGATATACATCGTTTCTGTAGAGTATGCATTCAAATCTCATAGTAAGTTGCAAGCCGAACCAAGACATGCACACATCAAGTGTACCATATCCACTTCACCGGGAACATTGGATTATAAAATTGTTTTACATTGTCGTTTACCTAAATTACATCATGTAGCCATTTCACTTGTAGGAATGTGGATTGGAAGTCTTGTTCAATGACACGTGTGCCATATCGAGGTTCGAACCTGCAACCAAATGCTGTTGACTCAACCAAGCAAAGATATGACATATCGTGTGTCAAACGCTCATACAGAAAGGTAAACCGTTTGCCTTTAATACTTAAAATGCAAATATAGTAATTTCGCTCCAGAAATAGACACAATCAATCTTCAGCAGCATTAAGTCTAGCACACAGAGGGTTAGGCCGAGAAATCTAAGACACAGCCCTGATGAGTTTGTTAGTGAGAGAGTGAGTGTGTTGAATAGTAACGATGAAATGGATAGGCGGTTTTTCCCTTGAGACGAATGCCTCCTCAATCAGTCTACATACTGCTGTGACTGATGTCACCATCTTTTGATCTACCGAGACGGCATCGAGAAAGAAACAATTTTATACCAGTCCATTAATCCCTTTCAAATGATCTGACAGCGGAGATCGTTTGCCTTCTTTCTTATCGGCTCCCTTGACGCGGCATTGTGCTTCGCGATCGTATCAGTCTGCTACCTAGAGTTGCTGATTTATTTTGTTTCTATGCAAATCACACAGGGACACCCTTGCTCTTATTTCCATTCGGTCCTTCCACATTAGTACGGAACTAATCACATTACTGTAACCCTCCTAGCAACCGGCCTTGCTAGATTGGTGTAGGATCGAAGCAAAGAGAGAGAGAGAGAGGGGGGGGGGGATATAGAGGAATAGAAAGAGAGAGAGAGAAAGAGAAAGAGAAAGACAATGTGTGTGTGTGTCTTTGTATTTGTGTGTATATGTTTGCGTGTGTACACAAGAGACAAAGAGACAGAGAGAGAGAGAGAGAGAGAGAGAGAGAGAGAGAGAGAGAGAGGGGGGGGGGGAGGGGGGGGGGGGAGTTGGGAAGGGTGGTGGTGGGAGGGGAAGGGGGAATCCCCTTCTCTATTCTGCTATTCTGGATAAATGTTGGGAAAATTGTCAAAATGCCTACTTGCTATTATCATATCACAAACACATTAATGGTAAATGCTGAAGCCCCACACATTTCAATAAGTGTATTTCCCGCTTAACTGTCCTTAATTCAATATTAGCACAATAAAAATGATATAATTCCACTCTTCAACAAACAATCATATTTGAAATTGATTGAACAAGGTATAGGTTATTCCCCCTCCCACATACGAACACACACAAACACACAATCGGGTGAAAAAAAAAAAAACCCTCATTGCCACCAGAATTTAATTCAGGAAACGAAATCTGCCGTTCATCTAGCCAGGAGGAAAGACAACAAACGGGTCAAACAAAAGAACGGGGTGGACACCAAAGCCATTATACTATTCAAGCATGGGATGGATAGATAAATAGTAATAATCAACATCGGAATGCTATTTGGACCGTAGCGGCACATGACAGAGAAAAATTGCTTTCCTTAAGCAATGGAGATGCCTATTCGCATGTCCCTAAGTTGCTGCATATTTCCCATACTCTGACCCTCTCTGCCGTGGGCTCGCCGGCGATACCGTGGTGGAGGGGCAAGGGGAATCAGTGGTCACGTTGCACCAGCGAACATTTCCACTCGACCAATAGAAACATAAAAGTTCCGATGTAACTATTTGCTCCAGAAACGTTAATGTTCTTTCCCTTCAAAATATCAGAAACGAAACCACGTTCTGATCAAATCAGGTCGAGGGTAAGAGTTACGGTCAAGGTAGGATTATGATTATGGTTAGGGTAAGGGTCAGGCTTTAGTTATGCTGTAATATGCCAATTTGATATGTTCGTGGTATACGAAAGCACATTCACGCGAAATGTAGTATTGCATTCTTGTATTGCTTTCGATTTTTTTCTACTCTTGCCTTGGGGACAGCGTACAGTGGTACCGATATCAACAGTATGGTGTATTACAAGTTCAACGAAGGAAGCATATTTGGAGGTAAAGTTGTAACACAGATTGTAATAATGTGACTCACACACGTGTACATATGTGTACTCACCAATGCTTATGGATAAATATTGGTGTCATGAGTAGCCAACGCCCTTCCCTGACATTTAAACACTTAAAAATCAATCATTTTCACGAGTGGTCGGATACCAACGCAAATCTCCGCTGACCTTAATATACAGCTGCTTGCCCTATATGTTGTCACAGACGAATACTGGGTCATTTCTAATTGAAAGGAGATGAAAGGAGGAGAAGAGAAGAGAGAAAGATATAAAAAGAACATGGTAGCGGACCAGGGCCAACCCTAACACATGGCTCCAGCCATGTATACAAAACCATGCACATACACGTGCATTATAAACGCACTATAGGCAACGCCCAACACACATTATGCGAACACAATTTCAAGCACAAACACATGTACATACACACAACACATAATACATATATACACACAAAATACGATTAATCTAGTGTTCAAGAACATTATCAACGTGATGATAAAAGTGTTAAAAACCGACAATGCATTAAGTAAATTGGGGTAAAGCCTTTTGGGATATTATCTCCGAGCACTAGGCATGCTACAGAATTCTGAATACTTAAACGTGAGTGATTATGAAGATGATCAACAGCGACTTGATTCTTTTGAATGATTGTACCATCTTTATCAAACAATGCGGTATAGGACGCAGATTGGGCTGGTGCATCCCTCATCTTGCTTCCCACAAAGCGAGCTATTTTTCTGGGACAGGAACCGGGGAGAGGAGCGAGATCAACGGTTGCCAATCTGCTATCTTCATCTCCCCAGACATTTAAAGTTCAGGAGAGCCATTGACCTCAAGATTCTTGCCATCATGGCCAATACTCCCCCTTCGAAGGTAATTGAAGGTTCCATCCCGTACAGCACCACTCCAGAAGAGCAGCAGAGGGGAGGGATATTATGTAAGGGAAGGATGGGAGAGGAGCGAGAGAGGGAATATGAAGAAGAGGAGCGGCTTTAGAAAGAAAGGATTGGAGGGGAAGGGGGGAGGGGGGGGGGGGGCAAGGAATAAACGCAACGGGATTTTAGAAAAGACACTGAAAGAAAAAATAAGCTTTGATGGGAGCTGAATAGACTTAAACGAAGTCAGAGTGGGAGAGAGTGGGAAAGATAAAGAAAGGCAGACAGACATGCAGATACAGACAGACATAGAAACGGACAGACAGAGAGACGGACAGACAGAGGGAGTGCAAGAGAGGGAGAAACAGAGAGCAGAGAGAGAAAGAGGATGGAAAAATAGAGAGAGAGAGAGAGAGAGAGAGAGAGAGAGAGAGAGAGAGGAGAGAGAGAGAGAGAGAGAGAGAGAGAGAGAGAGAGAGAGAGTGGGGGGGGCGTGAGAAGGGGGAGGGGATAACGAGGGAGAGACATTATGGCGGAGAGAGTGAACGAACGAGGGGAAAGAAAGGGACAAAAAGGCAAATATACAGAAGGGAGATCAAAAAATTACATAAGATTGATATCGTATCTCGAACCGTGGAGACCCGTCATCTGTCAATACTGTCAATTTGACCTCGAAAACATCACTCACCTATTTAGGTCATAGCGAGAGTTATCGTTCTTGAAAGCCAAGGGTAACGACCTACATAGAAAGGCTTTCCAACTTTCAGAGAGACATAACACAGAGATAGAGTTACGGAGGGAAAAACGTCGCCTCTAATTGATATACCGAATAATCATGACAATTATTGACTGTAAACATCTAAGCAGTAAATTTAATTGTATGAATTGTTTAGATATACCAGGCCAATTCCTCTTTGTCATAGCTGCAACACAATTTCCTTTTCTTTCTTTCCTTAAAATGGTATTTAGTTATTATTTTTTCTGCCCACCCCCCCCTTCTTCACACACACACACACACACACACACACACACACACACACACACACACACACACACACACACACACACACACACACACACACACACACACACACACACACACACACACATGCACACACCACACGCATTTACTTACAAGCACCGATGTCCATCTCTCCGTCCCCCCCCCCCCTCCCAGTCTTCCACCTCTCTTTCATTATTTACCCCCATTCCCCCTAAATAATAACACTAATGTTTGAAACAACGGCGCTCCACTCCGCAATGCGCCCGTTTCATCGGCACTGGCCTCTCTTATTACGCTTTTATTCCTCGAAGGGCAAAAAAAGAGAAGACGATGACGCCTAGAATTCGATCTGATCACCCAGTTTCTTACAAGACGAGGAGACCGCATTCCTGCTTGATCACGTCGAATTTTATGGGGCAAATTGGTAGTAGATAGGCCACGCTTTCCCCCACTGGATGCGATAATAAATTTGATATTGACGATTTCTTCGCCATCTTCTTGGACTTGTTCTTGTTGCTTTTTCTCTCTGTGTTTACCCCTCTCGTCTCAGGAGCTCGTTTCCGACCTTTCTTCTGCGCTTTTCCTTCTCTTCTCATCTTTCTCACTCGTTGTTTGTGTTGTCATTAGTTGCTTCCTTTTCTTTCTTGTTCCTCTACCTTCTTTTCCTTCGTCTTCGTCAAACTCGAACCTGTATTTTTCTTCCTTTTTTCTTCTAATTCCCCCTTTCTTCTTTTTCTTATCTATTTCTTCTTTCTTCTTTCTTTCTTCCTCTTCATCTGTTTGTTGTTCTTTTTTGTCGTCTTCTTCTTCCCTTTCGTCGTCTTCTTCTTCTTTCTCTTTTCTTCTTCGTCTTCTTCTTCTTCTTCTTCTTCTTCTTCTTCTTCTTCTTCTTCTTCTTCTTCTTCATCTTCTTCTTCTTCTTTTCTTCTTCTTCTTCTTCTTCTTCTTCTTCTTCTTCTTCTTCTTCTTCTTCTTCTTCTTCTTCTTCTTCTTCTTCTTCTTCTTCTTCTTCTTCTTCTTCTTCTTCTTCTTCTTCTTCCTTTTCTTCTTCCTCTTCTTCTTCCTTTTCTTCTTCCTTTTCTTCTTCCTTTTCTTCTAACCTTCTGAGGACCTTGGCAGTGAGTAGTTCATTTCATGCTACATTAAAAGTTAAAATGTTATTTACGATCAGTCAAGCTTTTCCACAGTGTTTCATATCAAATTTCCCGACGAGTGCTGCTGTGGACGTGATGTCGTGCGTTAAGGCCACTGTACACGACACGATCTCACTAGTCGTGCGACTCTACGACTGGCTAAATCGCAAGACCCGGTCATACGATTTGTACAAGAAGGTGACGTAATATTTCCAGTCGTAGATGCCTACGAACATAGAATCATGACAAACTTGTAGCGTCTGTCATGTGTGGTGGCCTTAATGGGCGTGTAGGGGTTGAATTGGGGGCACTTTTATTTATGTTGCTATAATTAAAGTACCACAGAGTGCGTCGATGACGTCTATATTAGATTGCACTCTCTTTCCTTGGCCACTGGACACAACAACCTGAGTAAACTTTACATTTCCTTCAATTTGTCTTTCTTTGAACCCGTAATTCCTCACACAAACATTGGAATTGGGTGATTACCATGGGAGTTGACGTTATGCACTTGCCCTTACTTTGTGTGGGGGGTAGATTGGCCACTGTACGGCCCAGATCAAAGTTGATTAAGTTTGTTAGATGTAAATGGAAAGATGTAGACCGCGTCATCTCGTCACAACCAAGTCTTTATTTTTTTGTAAGAGTGAAATCCGGGGACGTTTCCCTCGTTCAAAATACCTGCTCTTTATCAGGCAGTCGGCGATCTAGATATCACGTTACTTGGTGCGTTTGGCCATGGTTTGGCGAAGCAAGGTTTTTATTTTGAATGTTAAAAGTACGTGTGTGCAACGAGGTGGAGGAGGTGGATTTGCACGTAATTGCTATGTATGTTCGTGTGTGTGTGTGTATGTGTGTGTGTGTGTGTGTTCATGTGTGCGTGTGTTCATGTGTGTATGTGTTTGTGTGTGTATATATGTGTGTGTGGGTGGGTGATGCAATGCGTATGTGTGTGATAGGATGTACGCGTAAGAATGCGTTTGTGTGTATGTGCGCGCGCGCGGGAGTGTGCGTTTAATATCTATAATACTTGTCAATAACCATATGGGTGAATGTGCAGAAGCAAAAATCAGGAAAAAAAAAAGAAGTAAATCACCTCTTCAAGACTTGTCGTAATTTGTCACATTTGACATAATTGGTGTAACATTTTAGAATCCTTTTACCCTCCAAAATGTTCGTACCATTTGTGATATGTTGTCAGTTTTGATTAGTTCCCCATGCTGTATTTCTTCGGTCTTCTCAACATGTTACGTCCATTTGACTAAGCTGCAAAGTGCAATTCGAGTGTCAGTATAATGCGTTGGTTAACAAAAAAAAAGTTCCATTGTAAGCAACTCAAGGCCAACAGCCATGGCTAATATCAACTATAATGTATATGCCCAATATGACAAATCGTATAGGGATTTGAATATGCCTAGTAGTAAAGCTTCAGTTGCATTAGTTGTGAATGATTGAGAGCAGGAAATAGGCATTTCATTGTGATTATAATATTAAAAATCAAAATAGATACGCCCTTCAAACTAGTTTCACGAGACTGCTTTCCAGGGTATTAATACAAAATCCACTTTAATGGATCATCAAATGGATGTAATAATAGAACGAATTCGTGATACGTTACTTTCATTAATTACTCCCGGATATGTCACCAGCCGAATACAGGGCGGTAGTATCATGACGACGTTCCCCCATCCTTTCACTCGTATGCCAATCATTGCGTTTCCAACTTAAAAAGCTTTCATGGCAACATCAACGGAAACTGAAACCATAAAGAAACAATTTAGGACAGTGAATAAAAGCAAAACAATCAGGAAAAAAACATGCGATAAAAGTTTAGGGGAAAGGTAGACATGTTATAAGTAGGTATAATGACTAGCCATCATTGGCAACTCAACTGGTCCGTTACGGTAATGACGAATTGAATTATACTTTTACCTTGCGTACACAATTCAATATCCGGATTATGCACTTGCCCATCTTCATTATCTTTTATAAAGCCAGCACCCGTACAGGGCTAGTGATTTGTAAACAAACATGTATTTTTCTGAAAAATCGGTTCATCTGTTATTCTAATGTGCTTCTATTCTCAGTCAACTTATTACAGCGGATTGATTCCTCTTTAATTGCAGTCATTTTGTTTTAATAACAGCACTATTCATGTTATTTTTATATCATGTTTTGAGTGCCGCTTGTCAATAAGAGAAGATGTTTAACTTCTTAGATGTACATGTGTCTTTCGATCATGATTATACATTTATTAAAGATTAGGAAAGAGTCACAAAAACCTAAATACCAGTCACTTTGGACCAGGCACCACTGGATAAAATCAACATGTTTGTGCTTACTGCTGTAAAAAAATTGCTTTTGCTCTCTCTCTCTCTCTCTCTCTCTCTCTCTCTCTCTCTCTCTCTCTCTCGCTCTCCCTCTCTCTCTCTCTCTTTCTCTCTCTCTCCTTCTCCCTTTCCCTCTCTCCTTCTTCCCACCGTCCTCTCTCTCTCCCATGTATATATGATACATCACAGTCATTTTTCAACGCCAACATGATGTTTCGAGACAAAGAGATGATTTGAACTGTTCATTATAGAGTATGCATTACACGATATTAACACTGTATCATCATACCATAGACAAATGAGTCATTTACCCCAAGGAGACAGCGAGGAAAAATAAATTTCATTTTGCCTCAGTTCTCAAAAGCTCAATAGCCAATTATATGCAGCTCACAGGTCATGTGATGCTTAACTCTGGCTGTGCCGTATGTGCATTTCCCCCCAAATAATGCACACAAATCCCATTGAGCAGCAGGTTACCTGGCGCTGAAAGGGTTAATAACATGGCTGTATTTACTACCTGAAGGTTCCTATATTGATGTCATACCACTGCGACGGAACGGAAACTAGACCATGTACAAAGAGACGATATAGGTTTACACCTGTTCGTTTCTCATTGCGCATGTTAACACGTTTAAACACGCGGTTCCCGTGCCTGGGACGCGTTGTGTTAGTGTTCCTGCTCTTACAGTCGGACAGGCGGTAGAGACAACATTCAATTTGAGAGCGAGTAATTATCAACTGATAAAAGGAGGCGGGAGGAATGTGTGCTTAAGGGTTGGCGGATAACAGACGAGAGAGAGATAGAGAGAGTGGGTAGAGGCGACGGGGGTGGGGGCATGAAATACAAGAGCAGAGCGAGAGAGAAGAAGGGGAAAAATTGATGGGAAGGGGAAGGGATAGGAATCACTTGATTGATAGCATGGAGGGCACTCTACTACATAACAGGGGCAAAGAAAGGTAAATACATGCAAGCCGAGGTAAAGATAGAGAGAGAGAGAGAAAAAAAAGAGAAAGAGAGAGAGAGAAAGGAGAGAGAGAGAGAGAGAGAAAGAGAGAGAGAGAGAGAGAGAGAGAGGGATAAAAGATAGGAGAGATGCGTGGAAAACTGTTTATAAAATGGTCAAAAGAAGAGGAAAAAAGAAGCCTAGAAAAAAAACGAGAGGTAGAGAGAGAGGGGGGGGGGGGGTAAGAAAGGAAAAAAGAGCGAGGGGGAATGAGGAGCAGGAGAACGCGCACGAAGACAGATGTCTTAAGATGAATATGAAAGAGGAGAAAGTGTGTCGAGACCCCGTTTCCCTGTTTTAAATGACATAGAGTTTGAGGAGCAGGAAAGGTGCAGAGAGAAATTTTAATATGGTACTGTATTGGAGAAATCCTCTGCCTGTGACGATGGATTGTGATTGCGTCCTAATCTAGCTCGGCCGGGCAGCCGGGCGAGGGGAATAGGCAGGTAACGGAGAGAACCCAAGGAGCTTACGTCACGACAATAGGCAACGCGAGTTTGGAAAATTGGGACTTTGCTCAAGCAAATGCGGTGTAATTAAATTCGATGTAAACAAACACCGTTGACATTAAGCGGTGCGAGAATAAAATGGACAAATCTAGAACCATTTCGGTTAAAGGAAAAGCTGGTGTTATGATGTATGTTTATTGTTTATGTTATTGTGAGACTCCTTCTAATGCTGTTTAATTTGAAATCAATTTTTTTTTGGATGTGGTTAGGCCGCGACTGGGAATTAGGGCTTTCTTTGTGTGCGGTTACGGAAATCAAATTCGTACATTCTCTTTTCTTCTCCCATTTTGTACCCATTCACACTCACAGACGCACACACACACACACGCACGCACGCAAACGCATACACACACACGCGCGCAGGCACACATACACACATACACACACGGCCATATATATATTACTGTATAAGACAAATAGTATAAATATCATAATACAATATAAATTATACACTACGTAGGGTGGGGAGGGGGGGGGGTGAGGTAAAGTGTTTAGGGGGGGGGGATTTATCAGATAGACATACAGACAAACTGAGAGGAAGGGTGGGGGTGGGGTGTGAAGAACTTGAACATGGTTATATAATGCAGTGCAGGAATAATTACATCTACACACGTTTGTGCATGCCGACATATCTACACATGCACTGTACACTACAGTGTTTCGATCATAAATTATCATAAATTTACATGCGTAGGCCGTGGTAACCACATGCTTCAGCAAAATTCTCTCCAGTGCACTCACGTTTTAATTTCTCTACGAGCCAGAACCTGGTAAACACACAGAAACACAAACTGAATCTAGCTACAGACAACGACATGGCGAAAAGCATAAAACTCTTTTAGTTCATTTTCACTTTAATATTTCATTTTCTCTCCGTTTATGTTTATATTATATTAATTGCCATAATTTGTTCATATTATTTTCTTTTATCATTTTTACATTTGTTGTAGCTTTGTGCTATTTCTTGCAATTATTTGTGCGCATCTTCAAAATTATGTGTATATAAATATTATACGGTATATATATATATATATATATATACATATCTATATATACCTAGACTCTCTTTTTTCATTTATATACTCTGGAGCAACCGCTTATCATGTCAAAGTTGAGAACTCTTGCACTCTTATATATATCTATATTATATACAGACGTATATATAATGCATATAAATGATATAAGCTTATATAAACGTGATTTTTCAGCTAGCACAGCTTGTACACTTGGGGGATATCAAGAGAGTTCAGAAAAGGATAGAAGAGAGGAAACAGAAATTGGGGAAATATAGAAAGAGAAAAGGAGGAAAGGACAGAGAGTGAAATCAGAATTTTGCCCAAGGGAGAATGCCAATAAATCAGCGACAAACGAATACTTTGTATTACGGTTTGACGGGCGAGCGATCGTTAAAGACACAGCTGAGGATACTAGGATTGTGTGAGATATGCATCTTAATGCAGGACCGGGGATGTAGCGCGCTTTTTCCACGGGCGCCAAGCTTCACAACGGTGTTTTCACATCTGCTTGAGATAATCTCTTTGCCATGTATCTTTCTCATGTTTCCTCTTCTTACTTGTTTATCTGTCTATTCTCTCCAGCGCTTTTATGCTTCCCAATGTTTCTTGAATCATAAACACAATAATACCTACATCATCCGTATAAGCCACTTACTATGCACAGCTGCACGTTGCCGTAAAGCCCGCACTTACTCCTACGGATACACGACGCACACACACAAATACACGTACAACAGCGTATTCGTGCAATTACGCACATCACGCACACATTCACACACATCCAAACGCACACACTATTCACTGGTGTAGACAAAATACACATGAAGCACACACTTATAAGAACTAACAGGTACTCACGCACACACACTTACCCACAGTTTATGTTATGCTCACAAAGTCAATCGCTTACATTCACACACGCACACACGTACAGACGAGCAAACCAAGAAATGAATAATAACACACAGACAGACATTGTGTACCGTTCCGGTCAATGCATACGTATCTGCCTAAGATTATTTCTACTCAATCCAGGGGTTAAAACAGAATATGTTGGTAATACTGTTCCCCTGCTTCATAGCAGGTGTCAGTTTTAAACCAAGCGTAGCCCCAACGAACTATTCGTGCTTAAACGCACTGCATAAAGTTGTTACATTGTGTTATATTTGCGATAAAACAGAGGCGACAGGCAAAACGTCACAAAGCCTCGGTTGTTGTACTCTGTCAATCTGTCTATCATTATTCTTTCTTTTACTCATCCCCTCTACCCCCCCCCCTCTCTCTCTCTCTCTCTCTCTCTCTCTCTCTCTCTCTCTCTCACTCTCTCTCTCTCTCTCTCTCTCTCTCTCTCTGTCCTCCCCCCCTCTCTCTCTCTTTCTTTCTTTTAGTTTAAAATTTTCTGTCGGTCTTTTTCTCTTTTTTTACGTTTTCCTTCCCCCCCCCCTCTCTGTCTCTCTCTGTCTGTCTGTCTGTCTCTGTCTCTGTCTGTCTGTCTCTCTCTCTCTCTCTCTCTCTCTCTCTCTCTCTCTCTCTCTCTCTCTCTCTCTTTCTCCATCCCTCTTCATCCCGCATTTCCCCATTACAGGTTACCCGTGGTGGTGCACTTTGTATTTCACCCAAAACGCACATCTTTATGAAATTGTAGCCGATGTTTCTGGAGGGCAAAATGCTATCTCATTACGCACTATAGAGTTGGGACAGTACACTTCAGAGTACATGGAATGCGAGTAAATGTCATACTCACTTTAGAAATTGCATCGACCCACCTTCCAGAAATGACAGGTAATTTATTGATAATCGTCTCGAAGAAGGATGTTCACCGCATAATATAAAGTAGTGAAATGAAATGTTATAAGTAGCTTTATTCTTTAGAGCCATTTACCATGTTCTTATTTTCCACATGTGAGTTTATTTGATTTAATGAGGTTTTTGTTCATTGCTCTTCTGACATTTAGTATGATCATGGTCGAAATAATGGTACTAATGGAACATGAATAGATAGAAGTAGGTTATCTCGTTATTTGTTCCACCTCTTTCTTCTCTTTAGGTCTTTATGTCTCCATGAACCGTAGTGAGATCCTCATGTTTGTTTTTCCCTGCGCATCTCTACTTTTCTTTTTATTTTTAGTTTTCTTTGCCATTCATGCAAGTTCATAATTGCCCATACCGTGATATATTTTATAAAGGAAACAAAAGGCATTGTAATGGAAATGCTGATGATAATAATCTCCATCATGTTCATTACTTTGTGCGCTGTATTGCGCAGCCTCTGGAAATCTCTCTCTTTCTCTTTAGATTAATATATTAATTCAAAGAAATGTGATACTAACAACAAAAACCTCGAGATTTCCCTTGAGAAATATAAATAAGCGAAATAAATGTTAGGTACAGTAGATGGCAGCGATGTTTAAAGCTCCTCTACACTGATTCACTCCAAAAAAACACACATAAAGAGGGAAAATTGTCTCCGCCAGGAATCTAACACGGTTCTCTGGCTTAATACGTCGCTGTCTTAACTCTCTTATTAACATTTGCTTCAGGATCAGCTGTAAGCCAAATGGAGTTTTAATGTCCGGTAACGTAGGGGTTAACTTCCAGGCCATGAAGGAGAGTGGTTTGTGCGAGACCGAATTACAAATATAAATAAATATAAGTACATACATATTTATCACAATTGTATATAAACATTTATGTAGACGTATATGACTATGCACAACAGCTGGTGTAAACCATGGAAATGCATTCAACGCGAGAGACAAATTATCACAGCCAAAGCATTATGACCTTGCTCAGGCTTTTCAAAAAACAATCTGCATGCGATGCAGCAAGCCTTCATTTGACATGCTTTCCGCCACTCACTCCCGCAGGCAGAAAATGTTCTGAGGAGAGACTTTGATGGACTTTTTAGAGAGAGACTTGACTAAGTAATCACGACAAACAATCACGTAATTGACCAGACGGTCCCACTGCGCTACCCCAGACGCCGCGCTTCATAATTCAAGGCCACTCACCGGAAACGCCCGACGGGGGGCTCTCGTCCAAGGATTCGCCACGATCATATTTCTTCCCGATTCTTCTTTTTATGCATTCCCCCTTTTTATCGAAAACGCTGTTATTGAAATTTCAGTTATCTATTAAATCCATTTTCTTTTTTTTTTCAAAGAAAAGATTGTGTAATCTGGTTAAGTATTCTCAAGTGGGGTTGAGTAGATTTGGGCATGGAACGATGGCGACATTTCCGGTATGTGCTTAGCAAGCGTAATAGTAATTATTGGACCAGTGTAGAAGAACCCATCGAAACAATTTCAGCAATAGCACTATGGTAGTAAAGGTAGAAAAAAGGGTAATGCTATAGTAAAAAGAGCAGAAGTCGTCGTCGTCATCGTAGTAGTAGTAGTAGCAGAAATAGTAGTAGTAGTAGTAGTAGTAGTAGTAGTAGTAGTAGTAGTAGTAGTAGCAGAAATAGTAGTAGTAGTAGTAGTAGTAGTAGTAGTAGCAGAAATAGTAGTACTAGTAGTAGTAGTAGTAGTAGTAGTAGTAGTAGTAGTAGTAGTAGTAGTAGTAGTAGAAGTATTAGTAGCAGAAATAGTAGTAGTAGTAGTAGTAGTTGTAGTAGTAGTAGTAGAAATATTAGTAATAGTAGTAGTAGTAGTAGAATACTAAGTATTATTAGTCATGGTAGCGATACGGTATTACTTTATTAATAAATGTACTACAAGTAGAGATGATATCCATACTATTTCATGAATACATATATATCAACAGGCTGATCAATGTAGTACTGAAATCTAACCAACACATAAAGTCGTTAAACTTTTTTCTGTGATGTCACTTATCTCCATCGCGGTTAATCTAGCACTAGGCAAATCGCTCAATGGTGTAACGGAAACTTGCTGTCTTTCTTATATGACACGATTTCAATTATGCAAAAATTAAAGGATAAATTGGCAAATTATCGTGGATTTCATCTGGTTAAATCCAAGGATATTACACAATTAATCGTTTTTTGTCTTTCTATCTAGGTCAGCTAAGCTACACCAGCTCGTGCAAGCTGAACAAACTCTCAAAAGCGCATCTCGGAGAGTGGCACAGCTTAGCCAGAGCATTATCGGATGTAATATTTCCACAAATCGGGCATTGGCGAAGGATTACGATTTGCATCACATAATTTAGAAATGTCCCCATTTCGTTTGTCCAAAATCATGTCTCGTGCAATTATCTTAAAAGATCCTATCGGTATATACGTGATCACATATTTTTTTTTGAAATAGACTAGCCAAAGGGGCAGACTTTTAATGCAATTTTTAAAGCGAAAATATTCACAACAACATGTCCCACTTAAGTCGTGAAGAGAGCTGTCACGCATGTTTGAGTAATCCTGTCCGTGGGGAAAGGTTAAGATCGTTAGAACAATAGGCTGAACCACATTTAAAGCTTTCTTGTTGTTTTTATTGTGTAACTTTTCAAAGTTTTCAAAAACAACTTACTGTGGGGATGTGCTCAAACTGTTTTCTTGTTTGTCTGACAGATTTCTTTTTTTTTTATCAAACTTATGCAATGCAATCCAAAAAGAGCGAGTTCCTGCTGCGTTAATCGATTTTGTAGGACGTAGGGGGGTGGGGGTGCGATCTTCTTCGGCATGAGAAGTTAGCATAAATGATTTATATCAGTTTTAATCGAGTTCTGTCTTTGTTACGTTTATCGAAACGGCTCTTGTAAAGCAACGTACGATGATGAGGAATTATGGCCTCCCGTTTCGTTGCAATATGCGCTTCTTTCACGCTCAATTAGAAACTCAAACGAAAGGTGTTTGTCACATTGGCATCGCCGCGCCACGCAGCTAGCGCGATACCTCATCCCGCTAGTCGGCTGATCAATCGATACCAAAATATTGTGATATGGATTTTATGCAAATCGGAGACGGGCTTTTCCCGCCACGGATGTCATAGATGTCGAAGATAATCGCGCGCTCACGTATCCACTGGCCGGATCGGAAATGGATATAAGTCAAGTAATTCTCGAGGTTTATTGAGACAGGAAAAGGAGTCGAATGTCTCAGTTGAGGAATACTGTAAGAGGACTGTCAGAGAGCTAAGGGGTAAGAGGGGACGGGGGGGGGGGGGGCTCCTTTGTTTCTTTTCGGGTCACTACACCATTCCTGCACAGGGTCTCTCATGGGGGTTGAACTCTTCCAGGTCTCCATGGGAGGCATTACAGGAGGGGGAAAAGAGGAACGGCGATGAAAGTTCCTTTATTTTCTGGTTCATTGCCAAACAGTCATTGTGCAAGATATTCTCCAATCACATGCGATAGATATGAGGAACAATTGAGGGTTTTCAATCATTGGAACAAAAAAAAAAATCTGCACTCCTAGAGATAGTGGCAGCTTGTCATGAAATTAACGAGTTACTTTAAAACGCCTGACTGTGCGTATGTTCGTGTTGACTACTGTAAGCATGATAAAAGCTATTATTATCATATTGTAGAAGTGGTGGTAGGAACATTAGCCGTAGAAGTAGACATAGAAGTAGCAGCAGCAGCAGCAGTATTATTATTATTATTATTATTAGTAGTAGTAGTAGTAGTAGTAGTAGTAGTAGTAGGCAAATTAGTAATACACTGTAGCAGTGGTGATAGTAATAAAAGTAGCAACAGCAGCAAGATTTTATGTTTTCATTTTGTAGTAGTGATAGTGGAAGAAAAAACAAACCTTGTACATATTTGCTGGCGCTTGAAAGTTGCCACCACTACGCCACGGCCTTGCCTGGTGCAGAAAATATACATTTTTGAACGATAGCGATGCAAACATAATTACTGCGCATTGCAATGTGTATGTACACATTTAATGCTTTTAATTTATTTTGAAATGTGTCATTGTTTCTTGAATGCACAAGTTAGTATTAGTTATTTTTCGATTCTGCCAAGATATTGTTTATGCTGTTTCGTTGTGGTATATCATTCATATAGTATTCATTTGAAAAAAGGTGTGGGAACAAATCAAATCAAATCAAATCAAATCAAATCAAATCAAGTTCAAATAATGGAAATCCTATTTCGTCTTGCAGAAAGTGTCTATACTCCGTTCACCCGACCGTCCCCATTGGTCAATATTGATACATGGACGAATTATTTTGCGTCGCCGTGGCGGCAAAGGGCGGGCAACAAACCAAGATCGGTAGATAGCGGCAACAATACGCTTCCGTGCAAACGAGCCTCTAGAGTCCGAGCAGTACGTGAGATGTATCCCTGGAATGCACTTTCGCGTGCAAACACGCATCGCAGCGAAAATATGGCGCCGTTTCCCGAGCTTCCCGCCCAAAGTGGCAAAATCAATGGAGCGGACCTGCAACACTTGTTGTGTCTTCGATTCCCTAGAGGGCTGGTCCGTGATGGAATAAGAGTGGTGGATTGGGCGGGGCTGGATTGGACGGAGAGGGTCGGGGAAGGGGGGGGGGGTAGTGTTAATGAAAATGTAAATCATCATCGCACCTGTAAAACTAATTGTTGTGTCTATGGTTCCCAAGAAGTCTAGTCCGTGATCGAATAAGAGTGGTGGATTGGGCGGGATGCGATCGGTAGCGGGCGGGGTGGGATGAAAAACTTAATCATCACCGCACCTGTAATACTTTTTGTCTGTGATTCCCGAGGGGGGTCGAGCGTAATGGAATAAGGGTGGTGGCTTGGGTGAGGTGGGATTTGTAGGGGGCGGGGTGGGATAGGAGAAGGGGTAGAATTAATGAGAATGTTACTCATCATCGCACCTGTAACACGTTTCGTGTATTTCATTCATGAGAGGGTAATGTGGGGGAGGGGGGGGGGGGGGGGGTAGAGCTGATGTATCCGTTTTGCATCACCGAAGCCAGTTAAAAGTATATTCCCTAAGAGCGTCCCACCGGGAAGGTGGAATCAGCACTACGTGCGACACTTGTTTATTTTTTTTTATTTTTTTTTGTTTTGTAGAAACGAAAGTCATACACACGAATCCTTAATAGCAGCAGTTTATCTCTATGAGTAATAATGCTTACGGGTCGTAGTCATGTCAGACATAAAGATTTTATCGTTATCGGTTTATTTCAATGGTTTTATTATTTGGAGATGATTCCTTCCTGGTGTTCTAAAATCAAACAGTTTGGTTGTGCATTGGTCGCAGGTCCAGGAGTCTTTACTTGTTCTATTCCTGACCTTTAAAGGGCATATACTGAATTGGGAAGACAAAAAGGCCTTCTAAAAGTGTCTTCTCAAACTCAAACTGTTCGCCCCGAATATTTTGAGGATTTGTGATTTAATCACTAATTACACCAAACGTGGCTCATTTGAGGGAAAATAACTTTCAGCAAGTTTCTAAAATGGACAATACATTAGTTTAAGACCATTGGCAAGAAGATTGCTCATGATCACTTTTTAAGGCCTTTCTTTTGTCTTCCTACTACAGAATAAATGTCCCTGAAGGAAACCTATACCACAAAAGCATTGAAGAAGGGGTGAAGAGTGTAAATGTGGACGGGAGCATTATGGCCTGGGATTTAGGCACGAAGGCTGGTGGATTCATCCCAACTGACGAGGGGCGCCCAAGTATTGGTAACACATTAGGAGAAGAAGGTTATTGGCTACTAATCAAACATTTTCCAATTCAATGCAATAGCTGATTAAAAGTAAACAAAGTTTGGTGTTTATATTCTTTCTTTTCCATTGTCACTCCATCTCATTCGCCCTTTAAGATGCACTCAGTCGTCAACGTGATATAAATCTTGGTGTTGCGTGAGATGGAAGGATGCCAAAGAAATCACGCTGACCTTTTATTTACGCCACTCCCAAAGCTCCTTTAAGACCTGAAAATGGAAGCAAACACCGGCCCAATTCGAGCGACCAGTCGACACTTTTCGCGACACACCGTCATGATCGCTGCGCGTGCGTCACGTGGTAGATTGCACGACGGTGATAGATCCTCACGGATTGTGCGGCAAGCGACTAGAAAAGAAAGGAGAGGTATGCGTGCTGCATTACGCTCGCGCGCGGGGGATTCCGATTCTATCGTCTTTCTCTTCTTCCCAAGTGCTGAAAACAACGCCAAGGTTAGCGTCACTTTCAGACCATCTTAAGCGATCTATCGCACCAAAGATCCCGAAAGTTAATGCCGGGAAATTGTGGCCATGGTGCACCAATTACTTTACCAAGTTTCCAGCTAAATTTCCAGCACTATTTTGTTGACAACGAATACAAACGTTTCGTGCGTGTCGAGAAACTTTGAAGTGGACAATTGGAGCATCGTTTTGGAAACTGGTTGAAATAGTCGCACAAATGCATGCGTGCAGTAAAAGCACATAGGGTAGATTCAACAGCGTGTACACAATGTAAGGGAGTTTGATGACGCGGGCATTTTCAGGAATGCAATGAATCAGATAAATAACAAACAAATTTGGTGTATTTATACATTTCTGTGAAATAAAGATATTGAGAGCACATATAATCACAACAACAGCAATACTGCGTCGCGCATTCGCTCATATACCATTTTGTTTTAGTGAAGGCAGTGAAACATTGGCTACTACTCCGCAGCTGCTCCTTGAGATCTTGGGCTACTAGCAGCCTGAGCTGCCGGTGTTTGGTTGCAGGAAGATATCATCCAATCCCTACCATCCTTGCCCCCACGGGACCGGGGCAGCCAATGGCATGGTGTCATGAGCTGCTTCGCTTTACTCCATTCACAGGACTCCCCCACCTCTTTCTTGTCATGCTGGGGTTATTCCCGGCCCCATTACCTCTCTTTATAATGTACCTATCTATCTATCTATCTATCTATCTATCTATCTATCTATCAATCTTTCTGCCTCCTTGCGTCTTTTTGCGTCTATTCACATCTCTGCTCTCTCTTGTTCTCTCACTCTCTCTCTCTGAAATCGATTTATATAACCCTATTATTTTGTCGAATTTACCTGTAAATAAATGTCTTTCTGCAGGTATGTACCCATTTTGTTGGTGCGCGTATGTCTCTCCCTTTCTTTTATTTTTTTCGAATCTCTCTGTAAATAATTATCTTTTCTTTGGTATCATCTTATAGAGCTATTTCAAATCTGTACATTGAATTTAAAAAAATCAAATTTGATAAAAAATGGATCTAACCCCTTTTGCAAATGAACTCTTCATTTTGTTTGCAAAAGGGGTTAGATTCACATTTTGTTTGCAAAAGGGGTTATATCCGCTTTAGAACATCTTGCTTGTTTATTCTCCCATATTACAATATTCTTATGCGAAACTAAATTGACATGATATACTACACTACCATGTGAACATAAAAGTGGGTATATGTATACCTGTCTCCCTATTTTTTTTAAAAAAATATATATTTTTAATTACCTATGTGGTTCTAAACCCTTTTGCAAGCAAACTGAAATGGATCTAGCCCCTTTTGAAAAAAAGTGATTTTTCTTTGCCATTTTTGTTTACTTTTTAATGGGAATTTCAACTTTTCTTTGGTATCATCTTATAGAGCTACAACAAATCTACACATTAAGAAAAAATATCACATTTGATGAAAAATGGATCTCACCTCTTTTGCAATAAGCTCTTAATTTATTGACATATCCATTTATCTTAGTTTATCTTTTTATGTCTTTATTCCTGTCTGCATGCATATATCTTCGCCCCTTTCTCCCTCTCTCTCTCTCTCTCTCTCTTTCTCTTTCTCTCTGTCTCTCTTTGTCGCTCTCTCTCTCTCTCTCTCTCTCTCTCTCTGTCTGGCTGTCTGTCCGTCTCTCTCCACCAATAGATGTGTGTGTTTTGTGAGTCTGCTGTTCCCACTCAGTCTAAACCAGTGTGCTGATAGAAATCAGCATTTCAGAATCTGGTATATCATCCATTGTCTACCTGTTACACGTAAAGGAATTTTCATATATGGATAATTTGATAAATGATATATAGCGAACAAGATAAAGGGTTGCGACATCAAAACATGTTCCAGAATGTGTATTTTGAAATGAAGACGGTATTATGTTCTTATCGTATTCAATCCTGCCACAAACCTATTACTGAGACGTCTAGAATTAGATTCGATCAATTTTGCTTTATATTAACATGAATTTGATAAACAGCAAAAAAAGCATGGTAAACCTGCTTTGAAGACAAAAAAATAAATAATCCGGAGCAAGATCATTTCAACATTTCGTCCAAAGTAGATAGGTGATTTAATTTTACTTGGAGCCATGACATAACAAATCATTCAGGATAAAATGTTCATATATTTTGTTACATTGATCTATAATTCAATATTTACTTGTATTACAAAAATGAACGCGTATATGGATAAATATATATGATATAGGAGTATTCAAAATGTGAAATGTTTTATTTTTATTCATACACTATGAAACATGTTTTTAATTTAAAATAAGAGTCAACATAAGTTCTTGAATTGTGACCGAAGCTGAACGAAATCGAACTCTAAATTCAAGATTTCAAAATATTGCTTCAATTCGTGTACATAGGGTTAAATTGTGGAGAAAGATATCCAATAAAATTGAAAGGTATTTTAAAGTGTATTTTGATAAAATGTGTCTTCAGTAGCATGATTATCGATAAACAAGAAGACGTGTAAACATGTTTATAGTTGAAGAGGACATCCAAGAGGTCATCTGATTGCAGTCAATGAGTTTATTTACACGTTGACTTAATATATATTTCTCATATTGATACAATATATTCCATTCATAGTACGTGCGTGATGCCTGAATGACAACGATACACTATTCACAATGAATACGTTACGTAGGAAATGTACTGATGGATTATAAAGGCCTTGAAGTAGAAGTATTATTAACATAGCTCCAGTTAAGTGATTCATCATGCGCTAGGCATACTGTGAGATCCTAACGGAAAGCACATTCCATTCTAACGGCATTTAAATCAATCATCCCCATTAACCCATAATTCTTTTAAAGGTTCTGATTTAACATTTATCCCCTGCGATATTCCGACAGCCATCTCTAGCGATTTTTTTTTCTTTTCTGTCTTTCATGCCCAAGTCCGCTGAAAAAGAACTGATTGTTGCAAGTACGTAGAGCAATACACTAAATTGTTCACAATTCTAAAAAAGAAAGGAAAAATCATGTTTAAAAATGAGTGAATGATAACACAAGCTATATTAACTTCTGCTTTCTTTTTGAATTTACTTCAGCTCAAGTGTTGAAATATTCTTTCGTTGTGTTTTTTGCTTTTTCTAACCCCCTCCTCTGGACCAATTTCCTCTTGCCATGCTTCTCTTGAGCCTTTCTCTATCTATTGCCTTTGTCTCTACACACATGTTTGTGCACACTCTTCTTGCTTTCACTAGTCTTTTTCTTCATTTGGCGTCAAACTGCGCTGGATTTGTCAAAATTCGACGACTAACATCACCGCTAAATCACTTTTGACTATACAGCCTAAGGGTGATTGCAATTTGGCACCAAGAGGTCAGATTTGCACATTTTAAGCCAATAATTGGGTAGAGTTTGGTGTACCCCCGCACTCCAATCAGAACGCGTCCATGCTGCTGCTCCGATGACGTCATTCTCCCGAGCCCGCGAGAGATGGGAGACCTTTAACTCTTTGTGTGCCAGATAAACTCGTTTCCATTGCTTGTGGAAAAAAAAGAGTACATGCGGCGCACAGAGAGTTAAACCAATCGTTAAAACGCAGAAAGCAAAACGGAAGCCTCAGCATCTTTGCAGAGTAAGGACTCGATAGAGAGTCAGAAGAACTAGATCGAGGCACCTGACGATGGGTTTCGATCTATCTCCTCCTTCTCGCTGGGAGTGGCCACTCTGTCTGTTTGTGTGTATGTATGTGTGGGATATGTGTGTTAACGTGTATACATATGTGTATATCTGTGAGGTGTACATTGTACGTGTATGTGTGGTGGGTATTATCTCTGTTATGTGTCTGTATGTTTGTTTACATTATGTACATGGTTGTGTCTGTGTCAATTCTTCCACAAGTCAACAACAACGAGATGACGTCTTAAACAAAAAGAAAAATGGTAGAAAAAAAATGAAGAAATGAGCGAGGGAGATGATAGGTGATTAGGAAAAACAAGACAAACCGAAAGAGAAAAACAGGAAACGGAACTTGAAGAGATACTTAAGCAGGCAGATGAGAAAATGAGGACAGAGAACGACAGGAACAGATTGAAGGGGAGCAAGACAGAGAAAACAAGCAATAACAAGCAGGAAAAAGTGATTTAGAGAGAAAGACAGAAAGAGAGAAAAAGAGAGAGAGAGAAGGAGAGAGAGAGAGAGAGAGAGAGAGAGAGAGAGGAAGAGAGAGAGAGATAAAAGGCAAACGGCACCAACAGGTTCCTTGGGTAGGGTCTACGCGACACTAACGCCTTAAACCCACAGCTTATCACAAACGCGATTGCAAGTTAAGGACCCGCGCTCTCGAAAAACGATACTCGGCAGCGATAGTTTTGAGTACCGCAGCATTACGATCACGGCGATAACGACATGAAAGTCAAGGGCCTATGGACCCACTAAATTATACACAGGGCGGGGAACCTCGAGCACGAATAACGGCTAGATCCAAGCTAACCGAGAACTTGTCGCCGTCTTGATTTCACGGTAACAACGGGTTGAGAGGTAACACGGACTAAAGGATTGGTGGTGGCGGGTTTTCCCAGTGTGTGTATCTACATGATCTAGCAGCTTCCTGTAACTCGAACCCCATGCCAGAGCAGTCAATGCTTGTATCTGGCTTTAATAATACGATATCCTGTCGTTCTCTTTTGGGGATGCCCTTTTACGCGCACGGAGAGAGCGCTGTTTGGTTGATCGTCTGGAGGTCACTGTAGAATTAGCCTGCCAAACTCGTTCAGTCCCATAAGCAACACACTGTGTTAGTATTGATATGGGATATATATGTGTGGTACGGAGAGAGCTATTACTTCATAAAGGTTTGGACTGATCGACCGCATGTCCTGAGGTTGATCTTTTTACTCGGTTACGTGTTAGAGATATTTGACGCTATTCCTTGAAGATATCGATTAAATTTCCCTCCCAATTGTCTCCAATAATGACGAGACAAGCTTATTTCGGTGATTATGGACATTCGATGTGATCTTTTATCAAGGGAAAGGTGCCTGTACTTTATCTGACTCGTTTCTGAGACTGTTTGTTGTATTAACGAGACTTTCCCCTTATGGAATGTCTATCTGACCTTACAATACGCTCCGTTGGTTTTATCTGTATAGTGACAGTCATCTTTTTAATAATTCATGGGTGAAAAAGGGGGGGGGGGAGCGGTCCGTCTGGGTCAAGCTGTTTCAATCTATCTATCCATCCGTCCATTCAGTCAAATGAATTAGCTAAATGGCGATTCTATATAATCGACGGTAATGCCTTTTGTGAAGGTAAGCGATTATGATAATGGAGTTGAAGCAGAACTTGCATCCACGAGTTGTGGCCCGTATCATCGTAGCTATTACTTTCCCGTCAGCTTAAATCAGTAATGAGTATGACATACCTACCTCGACTTTGACAACCTTGACATAAGTCGTACACATCCAAGACATGTTATGAATATCTCTCGTGTTGATTTATGTTACAAGTTTATTTTATTGACAGGGGTTGCTAGAATTACGTGTTTTCAGTATATCACCTTATAAGCCCCCGTAGGCAGCTCTACTTTTCTCTACAATGCCCCTCTTCTTGACTCTGTACACAGCATGAGTGACAGGTCAGTCTGACCATGGTAACATCCAGCCAAACAACACATACATACACACACACACACAGACACACACGGACACGCACACACACACACACACACACGGGCGCGCGCGCACACATACATACACACACGCACATAAACACTCCCTCGTGTGCGCTTTGGCGTCATACGTACATACAAAATCAGTTTAGTAGTTGCAGTCGCAAACTCGTTAACCTTTAAGAAATTGAAAAAGCGAATGTTTATCTTTATTTCTAGATCATAATCTCCCTTTTGTCACGTTTTCATCATGATTTAAACTAGCAGCTGCAAACCTACGCCTGTGATCCCACAACGAAACTCGTTTACCGCAAGAATGATCTCAAATTAGTCCTTCTTCGTTCACCAACGTTCCTTCCATTTTTTGGATACAACATAATTCCTAGCGCGTAGCATGAAAGTAAGGGAGAAAAAAAAGGAAAAAACAGATTCAAAAAAAATTCTCGTTTGTGTCTCTTCGGTCCACTGTGATTGCGTTTTGGCTCTGCCGGTAGCAATCCGATACCCCGTGTAATCTTTGAATCAACATGAATGATAACCGGAGCGGGCCAAGCAAAATGTCAGCAAAGTCCCTACGGAAGCAGGCTCCGTAAACTGAAAGGGACTAGGGAAGAACGCAAACCGGGTTAATTATGTGTTGGTGAAAAATCCCCTTTGTTCTTGGGAGAAGAAGAAAGGGGATTTGTTTGGGATAAAGCCGTGGGGGAAATAAGCCATGGGGAATGTACAGTGAGAGAGAGAGTGGGGTATAGAGATACACAGTCTGAAGGGAAGGGGGAAAGAGGGAGAACGAGAGGATGAACGCGAGAGAGCGAAACGAGAGAGAGAAAGAGAGAGAGAGAGGGGGGGGGGGGTAGGGGAAAGAAACGAAAGAGAGGCAGAGAGACAGACCGACATACAGTGATGGATCGAAAAATAGTCAGGAGGAACAAGGGAAAACTAAAAGACGGAAAAGTGAACGAAAGAGAAGGACATATAGATAAGCAGAAAAATGCAAGATTGTAAAGGGAGAACAAAGATTGAGAGCGAGCGAGAGAGAGAGAGAGAGAGAGAGAGAGAGAGAGAGAGAGAGAGAGAGAGACATTGATGGAGAAATGAGAAGCAAATCAAAATAGCGACATGGAGGCGAAAACGAAAAAGGAAAAGAGTGGATGTTTACAACATCGGCCTAAGAGAGAGAGAGAGAGAGAGAGAGAGAGAGAGAGAGAGAAAAGAAAGAAAGAAAGAAAGAAAGAAAGAGCGGGAGGGGGGAAGAGAGGGTGAGTATGTTAGAGAACATCAGAAGAGGGAGAGAGAAAAGAGAGAGGAACAAAAGCAAGAGAGAGAGAGGGGGGGGGGGAGGGAGGGAGAGGCAACGTTGCATTGAAGCGACCGGATAACATTCACAGGGGAAATACAAACATATTAAGATCATTGAGAAAGAGGGTAACCAATCAGCAGAAAGAGAATATAAGTGCTACTGGACATAATACTGTTGTTATCCCTGCGCAAAAAAAAGGTCTCCATAAGTAATCAGGCCAATTCTGGCGGTCGCGTCGAGGATTATCGATTCTGGGACATATTACATTCTATTGTAACAATGTTACTTAAACAAATTGTATCAGCGAGAATAACTCTCTCACATTTTTCAATTCCCCATTTAAAAAAAGAGGGCAAAAGACGGCACGTATTGGGTCAATCGCTTTGGCTTTTAGTATGATGAGTAGGGCAACACACAATCTCTTTCTTCCACCTTGCTTTCACCTCTGCGGGAAAACATACCTGGTCGACCTAAATCGAAAGGCCTTGTCCTAAATATTGGTGAACAATACTAACATTGTACGGATGGCATACATTCATTTCAGCCTGACAGGGCAAAGTTCCAGATGTCGGCATTGTTGCTATCCTAGTATTTGGAAACGGTTGAAGCCTTGGTAGAATGTTAACACTGGCCGTTTTCTTACGGAGCATACCTACTCATGCTCATATACTGACATGACTTTAACGCCAGTGTGGGGAGGCTTCCATTGGGGAGTTTGGGATGGCGCAGCGATATTCAAATCTCCTCCATACTGTCCCACTAAAAACGACATAAAGAGTAAAACACTGTCGCCGCAGGGATTCGATCCCGGGTCTTCGGCTTAATACATCACTTCCTCAAATTAAAAGGATGGCGTTTTTAAAAGAACCATGTTCTTTTATTTCATACTTGAACACATGTTTTACCTTTCCTTTACGTCATAACAAATATTAAATGCAAAATGACACAGAGCAATATATATTCTGGTTTTCTCCATTCATATCCAATAAATAGTTGAAAGATGTGGCAGGTGTGCATTTTCCTATTAGTAATGCACACACATTCCATAGAGGATTTATGTCTGGTACATAAAGGGTTAATGTGGTATTTCTCTCATTATATATGCTCTGCTATTTACACAACGTTAAACTTAAGGCCTGCAAAGAGAAACACCACCTTAATGCATCAGAATATCGATGGCACACTTAGATATCGACGATTTACTCCCATTCGCTTGAGTACAAAATAGATCGCAGGGGGACATAAGTCTAATGTCGCGAGTATGTGTATGTTCAGAGGGAAACATACCGAATGATCTCCCTGGCACGTGCCCACATTCAACCAATCAGTAATCAATACTAGACTTTACCTGAATCGATCAATCATCGGGTGCTGTCCTGATCCAGAGGTTGGCGGGCGTGCACCTTCACCTTCGTCTATTCTCATTTTTTTTTTTTCTGACGACTGCGCAACAAAGGCCTGATCATTGTCATTCGTTTACATAATGTTATACCTAAGGCCTGTAGAAATCATAACATCGATTACACATTTAGATATGAAAGATTTCTTCCCATTCACTTGTCTACGAAATATAGGCAGTTAAACATAACTCTACGATCTGCAGCACGTGTATATCCAATAGCAAATTAGTTCAGAGGGGGAAATACCGAATGAGCTTCCTGGCACGTGCCCACATTCAACCAATCAGTAACCAGCACTAGACTTTACCTAATCAATCAATAATCGGGTGCTGTCCCGAGCCTGGGGTTAGAGTTTATGAGCCTTCACCTTCTTCTATCTTCATGCAATTACTACTGTGCAACAAAGATCTAATCAGTGTTGGGTGTTATTCGTGTTATTCTCCACCTTCCTTTGCCGTAATGAATGATATGTCGAGGGCGTCTATTCGTCGTTTTTTCCTCTAGCATATTTCAACTTAATAAAGCAAAGTACTCCAACCAAAATTATATTTAGAGTTATGGATAATGGAGTAGGTGTCTGACTATAGGTAAGTGTATTTCAACGCTATGTGAAAGGTGGATGTTATGGCCATCACTAAAGTTGCACGACTAATTGTGACTGAACACACTCACACACATCTCACATACACATCAAATAGGTCGCGGTACTATTTCAAAGAGCTGAGCAGTAGATATTAACTCTTAAAGTGCCATAGCGCTGCAAACACGCTATTGTTACGGTGCTTCATACACGCTAGCGCGCTATCGCTCGACTGCTTTGTTCAAGCAAGGGCGCTACCGTTCGAGTGCCAGAAGCGCGCTTGCTCGCATTCGTCATAGCAGTCATTGTTCATGCTCATTGCACTTGTACTTAATGCTTCGCACACGCTATTGTTCATCGCATCGCACGCACCAGCTAATCGGCTTTGGATTACGCATGTTTGTTTACACCTTTCAGATTGAATTTTCTTGAGTAATTTAGTGTTTTGTATTTGATATACAGGATGTACCTTATCACTCCCTCATGCAAATAAAGGAATAAAAGACAGGATGTACATTGTGTACCCAATCGTTTCTAGTCAAGGCATAGCCTATTTATGGGGTCCAAGGGGGATATTTGTCACAAAATGCCAAATGGAAGTTACCATATAAACATACAACATTATGAATATGATCTGAAAATAAAGAAGCATGTATGCAGTTCAACCGAATATAGCACAGAAATGACTTTAAAAAATTACAGCTAAATGTTAATTATTAGTTTATAACAAAATAAGAAACTCTGTACGAATGTGATATTATAATGAAGCTGATAAGATTTTCTACATCTTTTGTGTACACATTTTTCTGTAAAAGTGTATTAGTTTCAAAATATAGTGGTTCGAAAATGCCAACACAGAAAATGAAGCGCAACTAACGAGGCCTCAAAATAAACTTGGCACAGGGCGGATTTGGGGCTGGCACAATGGGGATTAGCAGCGTGGCACAGGGCTCTATGTGTTGGGGCAGGCTAAGAGTTAAGCAAATAATCAACGTTGGTGAAGGTGATGGGACGAACTATCACTTCCAAAGCGATCTGGATGTAGCTATCTTTCCGAAGCGTAGCTGAGGAAAGATAGCGTATACATTCAGATCGCGTATACATTCAGATTGTGAGTTTGGGGGGAGGGGGGGGGGGGTGGTGCATCCCCCTCATCCCCCCATTGTCTACGCCTCTGGTTGAAAATCACAATATTGACCGGTCGATTTACATTTGTCTGAATTACAGGCAACAAACACATACACGTATATATTTATATGTGTATGTGTGTGTGTGCGTATGTGTATGTGTGTGTGTGTTTGTGTGTGTGTTTGTGTGTGTGTGTGTTTGTGTGTGTGTGTGTGTGCTTGTTTGTGTGTGCGTTAATATTGGCGTAAAAAATTGGTTAAGCTAATGTATATGCCCGCAGAAATCTGAAACACATACTATGTTCCATCCCTCGGCTAAACTGCCTCAGCACAAAACATGCCTTTTAGATAATTATGTGTTCATAATATTAACCTTCTCACCTAGAGCATTCGATAGCATGATGTGAGGGATCTTCTTTTTGTGCGTTTGTGAACCATCTTCATGCAAATGTGTGATAATGATCGCTCACAAGCTGAGAGAAAAAGGTTTTAAAGTATCAGGTGCGCAGTGTGATCCGCCCATGATACCAAAATAGTGGGTGTCTCGGACAGTGAGAAACTTGGTCATACAGGTCTGTTTGTGTCAATTTCTTTGAAAGGACGAGGTTTCTTCCCAGTCTCAATGTCCATCAAATAATCTAAGATCTCCTTAAAAAGACCTTCATTGCTCGTGGTCACGATAAGCTGCATCAACAACACCTATGTGCCACATAAGAGTTGCTTCTATAGGATTTGTGTGTATTATAGGTGCTAAAAACACAGTTTTATGGAAATGAACACATTAAAAGAATTGATTTGTGCGTTTTAAAACTATGTAGCCTTTATAGTTACTACCTTCATTAATAAATCAGATTTATTATCAATGCAACCACGGGCTTCGTTGGAAAGTTTGGACGGAAACTTAATGATCAACTTTCGCTTTCCCGTGATATCAGTTTAGAGTAAATCGTGAAATAAGGACGGACATAATTAGCAATCGTCTAGAATGTATTGTTCTTCTTCTCGAACATACTCGCAAAAAAGAATTAACTCTGCCCATAATTATATAGCTCATATCTATCTACCCATGGACCCTGCGACGAATGATTTTGGCATCATAACCCATGAACAATCATGAGCCTACTGTGGTCCATGCTGTAAAGTAGGCGATCATGAACTGCCACAAGTCTCTGTCCTAAGCTATTAATGTATCAGCTCCACGTTGTGGTAAAAAGTTCATCTACTGTTAGTAGCGCTAAGACGAGTGTAGAAAGACTTACGTGTTGTGTGTATTTTTAATTGCCTGATTATGTCCTAGGGTGTATTCCATGACTAACACACAAATAAAAGGCAGTGGGAAACATCATGGAACCTGAAATCCTGGCAGCCTCGTCCGATCACCAATACGGGTCTCGATTGATTTCAGCAGCAATTCAATTTTGTGACCATTTTTGTTTATGTAAGCGTGAAGACACAAAGGAATTATACTTATGCTAGGCCGTCATGCATTTTATTATTGATTGCGTTGGTTGATTTGCATATTAAACGATTCGATTGCCATGAATGAAATAAAGGTAAGAATTATACAGAAACGGATTGAAATGGAACTAGGCCTACATGTTTATCCAGTTTCTATTGATTAATCAAACGTAAGAGCGCACATGTGCGCCATGCTGACTGATGCGTGAATTGAAGATTTAATTGGCTGTTTGATATTCATTTGGACCATTTGGTGGACAATCTGCTTGATCGAACCTAACATTTTAAACCAATCGACACAGATTGTCATAACATTTCGTATAATACTGAATCTTAATTCCTTAATTATTGAATCAAAGAGTGGATGGATATCATCATTAGTAATTGAGTCCAATGTGTATGCATGTGTGTGTGTGTGTGTGTATGTGTGTGTGTGTGCGTGTGTGTATGTGTGTGTATGTATGTGTGTATGTGTGTGTGTGTGTAGTGTGCGTGTTTGTGTGAAGTCCATGCTTTGTGTAACAATTTTG
This sequence comes from Arbacia lixula, assembly GCA_963669155.1. NCBI lineage: Eukaryota > Metazoa > Echinodermata > Echinoidea > Arbacioida > Arbaciidae > Arbacia > Arbacia lixula. Next base: position 25,611,083 of record OZ022584.1, read on the forward strand.
TTTGAATGAAATTTAAAAAATACTGGAAAAAAATGTGTAGCCTTTGTTGTTTTGTGTGCTTGTTTGTATACGCGTTTATGCGTGTTCGGGTTTGTGTGATTTTGAATGTCTATGTGCGCGCGCACGTGCGTGTGTATGTAGAGAGAGAGAGAGAAAGAGAGAGAGGGGGGGGGGGGAGACGTAAACGTGGTAAAGAGAGAGAAACGAGAGAACAAGAGAGGAGGAGAAGACATGAGCTAGAGGGGGGGAAAGAGACAGTAGAAATGGACATGATTGATGAATAGAGAAAGAGTAAATGTGCGTATGTATCAGGCGACATTTTCTCTTTCAGACCCTCACCTTATAACGGTTTCACATTTCAATTCTCCCTGTTTTCTAACTCGTTACTTCAAGCTTGAGCTTCGTTCCTCCGAGTCGCGAGTTGTAATTATTGCTTTGGGCGAAGCCGTGATTGTACAAATACGACTCACATCAACATTTTTTCTTTCGCTGAGTCCGCTGGGTTGTTATCTTTGGGCTATCAAGAATGACGATAGAATTACACGTACAGATGCTTTCGCGAATTACACCCCGAAGAGTTGTCAATGAGTCGGGAGGGTGTTTCGTTATCTACTCACGACTGCGCCACAAGATCCAATGAAAGGGGAAAAGGTGTTTGTAATCTGAGATAATAATCCCTGTCTGAAGATTTCAGGCAACACCTATGGAGCTATATGTTTCACCAATCAGAATTGATACAATCTGAGAGTGTTAGTGGAAGATGGAGGATAACAAGACGGGAAGAAAAGAGGGAGATATGACGATAGAAGGGGTGGTGAAGGCATAGTATACGGAGGGACGGAGAAAAGGGAAGAAAACGGGAAATGTATCCAAAACATTTGTCACAAGGCAATCCATTTGTCTCTACCTTTCCTGTTTATGCGTTTGTCTTTTTGGTGTGACTAACAATAGTTTGTTTCACATCAAATATTGCACTAAGTTTTGTTAATATTAAAATAATGTTATTATAAATAATAATGTTGTGTCATGCGCACATGGACAACCATAAAATATATGATTATAAACATATTTATAAATGGTGTCCATGTAATTATATTAACATGTACATGAATAAGATAACGCTCATCATGACATCGTATACATGGGTGTTGTCAGTACTACACTATAGATAACGGTCTATGTGCAATAAATATCAAAATATTAACTTTTCCGGCGTGTTTATCATTTTGTACTTTGCATCTACTTTTCTATCGCCATCACATTTTATATAAAATGTGGGTTTAATTATAAATATATATATATATATATCTTTAATTATGTGTCTACATTATAACTAAGAATATATGAGGTTGCGATGGCGCTGGAAATATAAATGTAAACACAAACAAGTCAATAAAAACGTAGGAATACTTTCTTCGCCAGCGTCTTTATTGAATTGTTTGTATTTACATAAAGAGAGAGAATGATAGTGAAACAAAGAGACAGACATTGAAACAGAAACAGAGAGTAAAAGAGCAAAAAGGTAAGTGAACCTTTTCTGTCAGGCGAACCAATATATATTTGCCTGTTACCGCTCTGTGTTCGTATCAATAAGACAGAGTTGTCAGTTCACAACGTTGATGATATTCCTCACCATGAGTGCTCGTAACCATGGTCAAACATTTATCATTCGCATCATCTTTGTTCGTGTTGATGCTTTATCAATGTTGCTTTCTTCTCTCTTCCTTCGCACGCAATTTAACGATCCCCTCTCAACTGAAAAATACCTAAAAGGTCTTCCTCCTTTATTTGAAAGTCATTGACCTCATGCAACCCCCCCCCCCCCCCAAACCAAAAAAAAAAGAAAAAAAGAAAAAAACCTACTCTATCGTGTGTTTTTTGCAGCATTCGATTTCAATTCGTAATCGGTGTTAGAAAAGTAACCAAAATCAAAACCCGTGCCACGACATGCTGGCATATAAACTCCATTGTCAGGAAAATCAATCGATATTAGGTCGGTGCAGACAATGCACATCTTAAGACTCGTTTAGCGAAATTATCACGGAGTTAACATTTTGTTAATGTATGAAATATTCGTTCCTGTTCATGCATCGGTCAGGTCTTGTTCATGGCCAATAACTGAGACAGAATTTTGTCATTCGACATTCAAAATCAAAGTTAGAAGCATGATTGATCTGCTTGTATTTTCCTTTTTTTTGATCTAGACTAAAGTGTGTTGTTTCTGACAAAGGAATTCGAGGCGCGTTGATATCAATCATAGAAATGTTATGCTGACTGGCATACATGGTCCACTAAAGCCTTGGTGGACTGATGGTATATGTATATGAATATGTACCGATATAACACACACTCACCTGCTGGGATGTCATTGGCACGGATTACAATGCTTTAATTCATCAAAGGTATTTTGTAATAATCATATATTAGTGGTTACAATAAAATGTCTCCTCTGTTCAATATGGGAGGGGCAGGTGAGCACACCCAAAGGATGTTGCATTAAAAAAAGAAGCAGTAGAGATTTACCCCCCCCCCCCACACACACACACACCCCTTCCAATTACCGTGTGTTACCAGTACCAAGATTATTTTTTTTTGTTTCAAGAAAAAGCACTTGACGTGAAGGTTGCGTAAAATCTAGAGTAAGAAGATAATATGCGGCACACCTTTGCTTACGTTGTATACATAATCATACCTCGACCGCGTTATATGTAACACTCGTTGTATAACGCCGAGCGTCAAGACTGAATAATTCAACGCCTTGTATCGGTATCAATACAACACCTTCATCCTGTTTAATCTAGTAGGTCAGTAGGGTGTAGAATTTAACACCTTCTTTGTTTCTACTGTATGTATGACTAAAAAAAAACTAAGTAGTGTACGTTTTTGACGTGTTTTGTTTAAAGAGAGGGACACAACTTCATTGTAGGAGTGCATATTTGTTCGTTTGCATATATTGGTTTATCTCCCTGATCCCCGGTAATCGCTGCAGTGATCCCTATCATTATTTGTGTCCATCTTTTATCTATCCTAGAGTACGGGTATTCACCCCTCCCTTTTCTTAACCCTCACCACCTTCACGTTGTGGGTTTGGTTTGGCTCTCCTCCACTTCTCCCTCCTTAGCAGAGAAGATGATGAGTTATACACAAGTGTCCGCGAGGTAATCACCGGTAATGGTTTCTCTTAATTGACCTTTGAAAATCCTCTTGAATGGTTCATGTTTTGCCCCTTGGCGTATTATCAATATCTTCGTTATCTGGTACCATATTAATGCAATCTAAAAACATTAAGTTTCCTTTCAGCCTCTTATTGTCCCCAACCGTCGCCGACTTTCCTTGTTCCGTCGATGAACGTCTATCTGTCTATCATGATTTGTTTTGAATTACAAGCACTTCAAAGTCTGCTTCAGCGTCTCACGTTTTTATCTCGGCGAGCCATCATGGAAAGATGTTGGTACAAGATCAAACAAGAACTCATCTCTTACAAGTTAGTGTGGCAAATATGAATGACTTCCGTCTCCAAGCTTTACCAAAGTAAAGAAAAACAATATCATCTTGTTGAAGGATTCACAAAAACACGATATTTGTGATGCATATCTGATGTTCAAGGGTAGATTTTCAAAGAGTGCAAGTCTTTGCCAGTTAATCTTAATGTCGAACTGTCCGTTACACATACAAACCGGAGACATAGTAAAGCAACATTTTATCTGCATTTTATCTGGTGCAGGGGATATCAATGGTGTATATCGAATTACTAGATTGAGCGTGGACTATTCAGCAAACCAAGTGAGAAATGTTATCTTCCTGATTCATATTGAACTAGCATGCTATTAAATTGGAAAAGGATACATCAAAACATTACCACCTATTAACCTGATTTTTATGAGCATGCGTAGTTATTCCACCGATTCGGATGAGATTAATCGGCAGTCTTTATACTGTTGCCAGTTACAATGTCTTATGCCGATGCAATAGCATAGAAGTACAACGACTTAAACTTATTGTTTGTTGTGGTATTAATCAACTTTTCGAAACGCAACAAATTTACGCCTATAACGCAACAAATTTCCGCCTATAACATTTCTATTATCAATGTATGTTTGTGTAGTTTGTTTATTTGTTCTTTCTTGGTATTGTTTTATACGCGCGACCAAAAAAACAAACAAACATTGCACGGTTATTTCAAAGGAAAAATACGCAATTGTTTAAAATAAGCTTATCAGGACAGATCTGTCGTTAGTCGAACTTGTTTTTTTACCACGATAACGTAAATAAAATTGAAAACACTATTGCACAATAAAATTAGATATTTGCTTTGTTCATGCTCTCTTACATTTGATCGAGATACACGCGATAGAAACAAAACATGTTTTGACTCCTACCTGTATTTTTTTTTAGTGTAACTTAATGGTAAACAGCGCTTTTTCGATATTTAATCATACAATTAGCCGGTCTTGTTCGAAATAGGGTAATAAGGGTGATCAGATACTCTGTCTCTTTCGTCAATGAAGGTAGACTACGCTCGCGGTGGTTTAAACGTAAACAAGGATAGTTTTTCACTTTTCCTGGAAATGTCGGTGAAGCTACGAACGTGATTTTTCATACACGTCATTATTATTTCATTGCCTAATGATTCCTGCCGAGTTTCTTGGCTTTATCAAATGGGGACAATCTGTCTTATAAGGGTATTAAAGGGCAAGCGGTAGTGACCAACTGACAATGTCATTGTAAATGTACCTTGGGACATTAATGAGGACCCATGTGTCAGCTTGATGTGTTCATCACCTTAATGACACAGAGTTAGCTACAAGAGGCCTCGGGTTTTTTAGACTCACGAATATCCTATATGTGTCGGTCAACGAAAGACATCCTTATGAAAAGAGATACACGTTTGTTGAGAATAAAAGTAAGTCAGCAGCAAGACCGTGTTCATCGGAGGATTCATGTTAGTTCCAACTGGGGCCGCCCTAGTAGACGTAGTCGTAGTCATGGTAGTAGTGTGACAGGGATGTATAGATCGATGTTTTATATGTAATCGTCCAGAGGACGAGTTGTGTAGAATCTTGTTAACAATGGTTCTTGAAAGAAGATTCAACATGTAATGGCTCCTGAATCATAACCACTTTGTGTAACTTTGTCGTCTGTTGAGTGAACAAAGGACATGGGGAAACGGTTGGAGGAAAGCAGCTGTAACAGTAGTAGAAGTCGTACGTAGGTAATTCTGGTAGTAGCAATCACGCCCCATGTGGTGTGTGTAATTCGTATAACGAAGGCGTGACGCTCAACTCTGCATATAACGCACATTAATCCCATAGAGAATCCCTTTGTCTGGAAAAGGATTATTCCCCTCCATCAGCATTGTTAGTGGTATCAGCCTTGTTAATAGTACTGGGCATAGAGGAGTTCTCTGTCAGTCTGGACAACCACATAAATGCACCTTTCAAAACGCCATCGTTATGTCAGGTAGCCATTAGACATGCTGGCGTGTCATCAATATAAATCAGCATATATGTTTTATCTTCGATTATAGGGATGTTAGTGGTAAAGACCATTCTGCAGTGACCGTTGTAATTTGGAAATCAAAATCAAAATAAATTCGGAATCTGGTGTCGATGACACGAGAGAGACCTACCATGGTAAGGCCTTTCATCGCTATCCCTTACCTTTAAACATTTATTTTCTCAAATGTATACAGACGGTTTTCGTTACAAAAGGAATAGGTGCAATATCACGATAACTGGCAAATGTATTGCACCTATTTTTTTTAAATCACTTGTTGCAGAGGATGATCCCTCATTCCAACAAAGGCTTGCAATACAGTCGACCAAAACAATTTATTGTAATATTGCAACTTAACATTTGGAAACTCACTGGCCTAATGAATACATGCAAAATATGTATACATATGCGGGTCATTATACACATGACGTGACTTGATGTCATAGCTGAGCGATTTGTAGGATCAAGGTAGGCAGATTGTGGTAAATATTATTATGCAGATTGATAGTTGAGATAAGCACGTCATAATGCTAAAATGCACATATTAAAAACATGGCCTTCAACTACCAAACATAATCAATAATTGATTTATACTGCCATCATATTTTGCACCTTAAATGCTTGTAAAGGCTGTAGAGCGGTCCTTCTCCACCATCGGGAAAGAAAAAAGAGAAATAAAAACGTAGGACAATTGTTTTTGGAGTAAATTTAGTGAAACTATTCCCGCTTTGCAATTTCTTGTGACTTCTTATTCACTACTCTTCATCTTTTTCTCTTTCTCTCTTGCTCAATCAAATTTCTCTCTCTTACATCTTCTATCTTCTTCTTCCTCTCTGTATCATTCTTTCTGTATCCTTTCTGCATCTTCCTCTGTCTCTCGTTGAATACGCTTGTTCGTCTCCATATTTCTCTTCCCCTCCATCCCAATCCCAACCCCCTCCTCCTAATTTCTTCCTCTCCCTGTGTCTGTTCTGAACGTGGGTACCTGTGCACTGTCGAGCGGGGTCACGACATTCAAATGTGATGCCTATATTGCCCATTCTCCAGAGCTCCGTCCACCCACGTCCCCCGTCCTTAATAGATTCTTTTGGTGATACTACACTTCGTGTTTTGAAGAGACTTGTCATACGGACGAATTGAATATTTATCCCACTTCGTGCGGAGGAAGTAGTATGTGAATTAGGTACCTGGGCTCACCATTTCGCTTGAGTACCAACTCCAGTACTAGCTACCAAAAGTGGTCAAATACTACTGCCTCGATGTACAGTACCCAGTATCGATAACAGGGTAACATGCACGCTGCGGGCATAGTATACTAACATGTGGTCAGATGGCATATTTAAAGCATTTGAATGAATACTACAGTTTTACATATACATCGTAGAGTTTGTTTTACGTTTCAAAGGAATGTTCGCCTTCCTTGAATGAATGAATACTACATTATTTTCTAATCAGATCAAACTTTCAAATGAATGAATCAGTGTGCAATCCAAGTTCTGTAGTCATGTAGAAATCAACCATTGGCTGCGAACCATGTTTTGAGTCAAATATAAATAAATTGAGGTAAGTTGAAACATCGTTCGTCTGTAGATAGACCCAACGTCTCAAACATGAGACACTTGCCGATACTTGGTTACAGAATTCAGGATATGATGAATCGTGCAACGCGTCTGCCTACTGATAACATGTCACATTTTAAAAATGGATTTGTGAATGTGTTGAATATATATATATATATATATTTCTTACTCCGACTCCGTTCTAGAACTATTGGAGCACTTAATGTTATTTTGATTGATGACTATAAAGCCTAACGCAACATTTTGATTCAGGCAATTCACGTTCGCCGATGTTCAAGTCACAACAGCACGAAACACAAAGATGACATAGATTTCTAGTACTGGATGTTAAAAACAACTTTTGACACTTTTGAAAAAGTAATTTAAAAATGATTACAACTCGAATGAAGCTGGAATTTATACAACATAAAGGTAAAGAATGTAAATTAATTTCGAAGCTGATTTCATGACATTTCATCAGTTATTATTTTGGTAATAATCCTTGGAATATTTAATGAGATTTTCACTCATGTGGACCTAAGAAATGTGTATCAGATAATGAATTTAGAACCCAGCAAGGACCATTGTGTATCACACCTGTAAATCCACTAGCAACTTCCATCACATTTTCATCAATAATGCATGATGCTTCTGTCAGTAAGGGAATTGTGGGGTGACATGTGTGATGCACAAATGCCATTGTTGTGTTCTGAATAAATAATCGAATATACACAAAGTTTTTGATCCAAATTTTCCCAAAAGTGAAGACCTCATTAAATATTCACATGATTGTTATAAGAAAAGTAATTAATAAAATGTCACAAATTTTGCTTCTAAAAAAATTGGCATCTCTTGATGCCACGTTGTGTCAATTTCAGCATGATTCGAATTACTACTTTTTTTATCTTTTTTAAAAGTGTAAAAAAATTGTTTACCACGTAGTATTAAAAAAAAAGCTTTCCGGGATATTTTCTTTTTAATCTGGGGAAAAAAATCGTCATGCACTAGCAATAAAAGGAAATGTATAGATGTGTGCCTTAACATAAAAAACAACTAGGCATAGTTCTCATCTGATGACAATAAACTTAATCCTAGTACTGGTATTGCATCCGTTCTGTGAAACTGCCCCGTGCCATGCCTGTTAAGCCGTGAATCCTTCGGAGCTGAGCACCTGCCGACGCATACGCGATGTCGATGGAAGACCACGGCGCAGATGCAGGGGTAAATTGCCCATGATATGCACAGTGTATGACTGACAAGTCGCCGAGAATACAGAGTTTTTGGCTAGGCGACGACGTGGGAGGAGAGATGCGTCTTGATGGAAAGTAGAACGGTTTCAACGTGATTCAAATTAAACTAGAAAAGAATAAAGGAAGGGACATGTGAAAAGGAAGAGGAGTGGAAGAAGGAGGAGAAGAAAAGGAGAAGAAGAAGAACAACAAGTAAATACGAATGAGGGTGGAGAAGGGAGGAAGAGATGTTGAAAGGGGAAAGGAGAAGAAGGAAAGATGATTAGAAAGGAGGCTGAGGAGAAAAGGAAAATATTTATATTTATCATAATCTTAAACGAAGAACAAGGAAAAAAGCAAATAGAAATACAAAGCTACCCTCAGAATAAAATGTCATGAGATTGCAATGTTTAATTCATATAACACAGGGAAAAACAGATATTGCACGGATAGCTTCTTCAATACATAGCTTCTTCAATACATGGGCTAACATAAAGGAACTGTTTAAAATGTGGCGTATAGATGTGAAGTGTGGAACAAAATATGAACTACTACTAGTATATCTTTGAAAACACAAATTTTTTCGGATAAACTCTCAGCCATATTGAAATTCAAGATGGTAGTGGAAATATTATTAATTAAATGGATGCTTTACTTGCACTTTGTCATCTTCAGAAGCAGTACACGAGTATGACATATCGGGGACATTTTTTTTTTATCTTTTATTTTGTCTCTAAAGTTTACACCATTAATCGCCGATTTCCTTAAGGTGAAACACTTTTCAGTTCACTATTAATCTATCTCATATATCATAAACCAACGTATACATATATATAGGTTTATATAGTCCTGTAGCCTACGGTTATGTATATGCCGGTATGTTTCACTATCTCCCTCTCTGTCGTTGTACTCTTTCACCTCTCACAGCTGCACGTTCTCTGTCCCCATGCCCCGATTTCGCCCCAGAACTATTTAATTGAGGGAAAGTTTACCGAGTTTCCCACTAGGGAAATCCAATAGACAGGACTTCCGAGCTTGAGAAATAGATAGTCTTCGAAGTCGGTGGCTCGAAACGCATTTTTTTCTCCTGTAACTCATCATATTGCAGAGCACTATTGCGATACATAAAGTGTAGTTAGATTTAGTTAACAATATTTTCCTAAGACGTTACTTGGTAAATGAAAGCATATGGAGAAGGAAAAGGGGGCTAGATAATATTTTGAGAAAGAAGGAGAGTAATGGGGAGAGGAAGAGAGAGAGAGAGAGAGAGAGAGAGAGAGAGAGAGAGAGAGAGAAAGAGAGGGGGGACAGAGAGAGACAGACAGACAGACAGAGAGGGGGAGGGGGAGTGAGAGAGAGGAGGAGTAGCAGAGATAACAGAGAGAAAAGGGAGAGAAAGAGAAATAACACAAGAGAAACACGAGACACGGGGGTAGGGGGGGGGGGAGAACATAACCTAAATGGGAGAGACGGAGCATATATTAGTGACGACATTGCTTTGGGCATGTTGGCATTATTCTACTGCTGATTCGACTCAAAAGCTAGTCTGTCACAATATCCCCGCTCCCTTCTCACCACTAGCCTAGTAATCCTTCGTGCACCAGAACAAATGTTACTGTATGTGAGCTTATGTTTTGGATGAATACCTGCACGTTCAATGAACAGTAATTGGTTATATATTGTTTGTGTCCTCCAATGATTGAAACATGCACCGAAGCGATGATTATTTAGCCCGTATGTGTTTCTAAACGAGAAATGGGGCGTGGAAATTATAACCAAAGAGAGGAGCGTATGCACATAGTATATGTACACAGAATGCTACCACAGCTGTTGCCTGTTTGATGACACACCATGTTTACAGTCACTAGGCTATGTTTACAATCACCATGGTCTCTAGTATACCAGTGTGATATAGAAGAAACGGGCAAAGACCCCTCTCCCCAGTAACTCAATTGATTATATTAAAAACGCACCCACTGGTATCCATCAACAGAAAACAGATACTTAAATTATTAATAAGAAGCTATCCATTGAATTCCCATGGAACAAGAATACAATCACGGAAATGAAGAGATGTCTGCCCAAATTCAATTTCAACCGTGTTTAGTTTGATTTTCATGACAGCTTTCAGAGAAATATATCTGTATAATTAGTTATAAGAATGCAGACTGCTGTGTCGGAGTGAGATGCATGAAGAAAAATGATATAAACCGAAATATCAAATTACATTTCTCATTTCTGGCGTCTGTATCTGGCGTCCACATATTTCATGAGTACAGATGATTTGCATATACGCTTTATCAAAATCACAAGCATGCCATCTCTCCATCTGTACCCTTTCTCTCCGTCCATGCGAACATTATGTTCATCGACCGAATTCGTGGTATTTGTATGACACATTTATGTCAACATGCATTAGCCAGCTATGGACTGACAGATGATCATACGGTTCATGAGTGTAGTCTCGCGTGCAAGTACATGCACGTTGCGAGATTTGAGAACGGAGCAGCAAATTCGAACGGTGTAACAAATCAGCTAGTCAAAAAGGTGCTTGTTTGAGTGTTTTCTGGCTGGACCGCTTTGAAACAAGTGCGAAGCCAAAACTGACATTTGCAGAAAGATCGATGGAGGTCTATTTTAGGAGGAACTGTTGGGCAGTTGTTGCATGAGACGTGCTTAGAGTGGGTGACCAAACGTTGTCACAATAGGAGAGTTAAGAGAGAGAGAGAGAGAGAGAGAGAGGGTGGGGGAGAACAGAGA
>OZ022584.1:25627126-25657126 GCA_963669155.1 Arbacia lixula
TCTCTATGCTGATGACGCTGCCCTATTTTGTAAAGGTCGAGATTATTTATCCATTCAAACGAAATTGCAAGCTGAACTGAATAGAGTTATGCAATGGGTAGATAAAAATGAACTACAGTTAAATACGAAAAAATGTAAAGTTATGTTGATTGGCACACACAAAAAAGTACACAGTAAACAAATTGTGCTGAAGCGCAAAGAGGATATTATTGAACAGGTGAATCAATTTAAGTATTTAGGGGTCATACTTGATAACACTCTCAAGTTTGATAAACACATTGAATCGGTATGTGCTAAACTAGCTAAAACCATTGGGTGTATTAGACAAATAAAGAAATATTTACCGAAACAAGTTTTGACTCTGCTATATAATGGTTTATTTCTCCCACACATTGATTATGGTTTGATTATATGGGGAACCTCTGCTAAGTTTTTGATTTTGAAAGTACAGCGTCTTCAAAATCGTTATGCTCGCCTGATTCTGAATGCGGATTTTCTTACACCTCACTTGATAATGTTGAAACGGCTAAATTGGCAATCTGTTCGACAAAGAGTGAATTATCAATTTTGTTTGTATATGTTTAAAGTTATAAATGGACTTTCACCTCAATAATTAAAGGGTATGGTCATTTTTAGAACTCCCAATATATTCACAAGATATGCTATCGATAATCCATTATATGTAATCAAGCCAAACAAAGGCTATATGAAAAGATCTTTTCAATATATTGGTTCAAAAATCTGGAACAATCTCCCACTTTGCATTAGAAATATCAAATCAATCTATTCTTTCAAAAAGCAGTGTAAAATATTATCACTTACTGATCGCATCTAAGTCTCCAGTCAGAGCAAAGGTTTTTCGTTGTTTTGTTTTTGTTTTTGTTTGTTTTTATATATTTTTTTTATTAAAGTAGTTGATAGATATCTCTGACATTGTTTTAGAAACTAGTTCATGTATGCATTCGTTTTCGTTTGTATTTATCTCATATTTTGTTGTTGTGTTAAAAATGTGAATTGTATTGTTTTTTATTGTGTGCAGGGCCCCTTGGGAGATCAGTTCTTTAACTGAAAGGGCTACCCTGTTGAAATAAAACGTTAATAAATAAATAAATAAACCACGAGGCTGTGTTTAATCTAATATCCATATTAAACGAACATTGGCTGCCAGTATATGTGCGATTAAAATGTGAGGCGTAAAGTGGTTATGGTTACCAAATCATATTTGATTCGCGGCGTATGTTTTAGAAACCACCACAGGCGTATAAGTTAGTATAGAGAAATTGTATTGTGACGTCAGGCAAGAATCTTTATTAGGAGCAGAACATAGCGGTCATGAAGATTGCACGATTGTTGATTTAGCACGCAAATCCCATACACATGTTCACCACACAAGCTGTCACGTCACTCAACTTTAGCAAGAGCAAACAGAGTACTATGCCATACAGTATGCATTATGGGTAACCAATCTGACGCCACAAGTCTTTCAATGTGGTATATAAACTCTTCAAACAAAGTTCTGCAACTCGGGTTTGAGGGGTCATATATCTTTAGTTGCTTCATCATTGGATATAAATGTGGTATGATACGATAACTTGACTATTTACCTTTACAATGATGTTTCGTTTGTAATGCTCATGTAATCATGGAATGTTTTCCGTTTGTTTTGAACATGAAATGAGTTTGAATGATGTTGATGCGGAGATGAATGAACGTTCATTGTCACGTTGACACTATGTAAAACACATTGCATTTTAAAAAGAAATGGAGCCTTCGCTGTTTAAATCAATGCATTATTGATATACTACGCCACTGGTACATGCAATGATTTACAGAAGTTTGTAATGATTGCAAAAGGGATACCCGTTATTTTTATTGCCTCAATCTCAGTCACACCAGATGTGACCTTTAAAGGGATAAGTTCACAAACATACAAATTGCTAACGTTCCGTCAAATATCAAACGTATTTGGTCACGTGGTGCCTTATGTCTCATAAGATCACGTTCCAAACCAACATTCAATTTTGACCCATCCTTTCGTAACAAATGCCTCCACACTGTAATGTATATAGTATACACTGCTGAAAACGATGGGTACATGTGCAACTGTTGACTGGTTGAGTGGTCATTATTTGCCTAAGGATGATACAAAAACAGGGATCATATATTGGTGCTCCAAAACTTTTAATGGAGAACTTCGTGACATTATGAACAAATTTCATTATTAAACAAAAATGAGCAGATATCCATTACAAGATAGATCACTTGTCATGATAGTTTAATTAGTAATTTGATGCGTCATATTACAAGTACAATACATATGATAATTTAATATCCTCTTTTTCTTCGTACAAAATGAATACTCGTATCAATACTACCATCATCACCCTCTATATAGATCCATAATGGTATGTGTTACAATGATGTATATATCCATTCTATTCCCACACTTATTTCAACATTACATATCGTGCGTCAGGCTGGATCATTGACAGATAACATTCGAAAGTTTACCACACACAAATGTCATAGAGTATTCAGAAACGTTTAACATTGAGAGTCGTTGGTTATGAACATGCGAACAATCCCATAGCCATGGTAACTGTACTGTGTTAGGGTATGACGAGACTAATCTGTCTAACTAAAGGATCTAAATCGTTTATGTTGCGGTCAAACAAACACAGACGGCCATAATCAGGAAATGTTCCGTGTCCCATGCCTGCAAAATGATCTACATATGAAACACCATGTTTATATGATGATGATGATCAAAGCATAATTCGTATCATATTGCATAATGCTATGTGACACAATCGTCCTTTTCTTGTTATGGTTGTATACCTTTGACATTCAAATCATTCTAATAGAACATAACATAATGCAATGTCAACATAATTTAAACAATCATCATTTTTAAACGAATTTGACGTACGATATGATGAACGCATTAATAGGGTGTAGAATCAATTCTGTGGTCTTTCAAAGATGGATTACCTATGAAGTAAAGATCCAACAGCGGTCACACATTGTGCTTCATTTTGTTTTCAATAGCAGAATAAAAAAAAATGAGGATATAAACCAGTATGGCTGACAGACCTAATACGAATAGACAGTTCTACTCATCTTTAGAATACATAATTCATTTCTTCTTTCTTGCAAATTGTGCCATCGATAATGGTGATAAATCTATCAGCAAGTCGAAAGGGACACCTCATAATTCAGAGAAAGTAATGGTATCTTGGCGGGAGGACGCCATACATTAGCCTCTACGCGTGCCAGACAGTCCGCTTCTATAATGGAACTTATGCGTATTACCTCATAGCATTACTACAGCGTTACGTCAATTCAAGTTGTGGCCCCAAAATATGATTATGCGATTCGATGTAAAAAACGAAAAAAAAAGAGAAAAGAATGCATTTACATTCTGCATTTGTTTTGTTCTAGTATATAAGAACAGTATGACAGTTAATTTGTTAATTAATTGTGATACCCGACCGTCAACCTGAGCCATTTATAAGTCCTTCTCTGCCAGACTCCATAATGCCCTAACGGTAAGTGCAAACCGTGCCCTGGCGCACTATTTGATTCACACAGTGTATAATGGAAACGTCACACTGTGTGTAGCGCCGCCTGCAAGAGAGCGAAAGTTTTCACTTTCCCAGGTAATACAATGAGCATTGTAAGAACGCACTGTATTAAACAAGTGTGGGTGCTAACGAAAAGTAATTCCACTCTAAAATATGAAGGTTTTATTCGCTTAAAGTTCCCAATGTAATCCGCCTGACGAGATTATAGAAAGTCAATGAGCTATATTCAAGGATATGTGTTCAAATATATGTTTGAATTGTTCTTACGCCACCATGGCCACGGTTAGATTTAATGCAATTTTTTCCTCCCATGGCTAGTACAGGGGAAGTACTTAGAAGATGAGAAGAGGGAGGTGCGAATGAGGGACAAAAATACAGAGGGTGTGTGTGTGTCTATGTGTGTGTATGTCTCTGTGTATTTATGTGTGTGTGTGTGTGTATGTGTGTATGTGTGTATGTCTGTGTGTGTATGCGTGTGGGTGTATGTGTGTGTGTGTATGTGTATGTGTGTCTGTGTCGTGTGTGTGTGTGTGTGTGTGTGTGCGTCTGTGTGTGTGTGGAGGTGGTGGATGGGGGTAAGCCCAAGAAAGCGGGAAGGAGCAGACCTATAGATGGTCAGCGGGGTTGGGAGAATGACAGAAAGCGAGAAGGGTAGCTGAAATTACATATTCGGTAAGCGTGCGACGTGAGATAAAATTTCCGGCTTAAAAGTAATTCCTCATTTTCCACTATTTTCCACAATGTACTGCTACAGCGGCGGCTAAAATAAATAAAATTCAAACCATTTTTTGTCTCTCAATGCCTTTATACATATCAACGCTTATCATTCGTATGAATGTAATTCATAAACTTTCGTAAGGTTCCTTTCAGAATGAAGAATGAGCTTAAAAACTGTTCAAATATTTGCGCTTTTCATGTTTATTGTGAAATATTGTAATTCAAGATTATAATGGCCGGTTGACATCTGAATCAATAAATGCTTATACGTACTAATACATTGTGAGGTCATGTGCACGCACCTGCCCACACTTCATATTTGTGCAACGCCGTAAATCTGCCATAAAATTGTGGGTACGGTTTACTATTTTACTACCTTTTGCGATAACAGCATTATAAAAGCGTGTAAAAAAATGTGTCATGTATACTGGCAATGAAACCTTTTTTCAAGAACTTCTCCCGAATATGACTCTCTTTTCGTTCCGAGCGATGTTCTTTCAACATTTTTTTCTTTTAGATATTTGTCAAGGTTACCCTTTTCTTCACAACTTATGTATGAATCAATTTTCCAGGCTTGAAATTCAAAGCTCTATACCGAGAAAATGTTAAAAATTAAGAACTCCCCTTTCAGTATATTTCTCGAATTACAATATCATTCCCACCGGCATGACAAGAGTAACTACCCTATGCGCCTTTGATGCGCACGTTAAACACACATCTCCTACAGACATGACAGAGAAGAAGTTATCTGCAACAAAATGGGTACATCCATACGTTAATATTCCATCAATTTATGTTGGTTTAGGAAAGGCATACAACTCCGATAGAATGCCTGCTTATGAAGCGGTTACAAATCCTGTTTGCGTTCTTGCTTCAAATAAAGGTAGGGAGTGGATTAAAGTGTTACTACATTAGAAAAATAAGTTCCCACTAATCTATGTAAATTTATCCACTAAAAACGAATTTCACATTCGTTTGCCGCAATAAAGTCTCATTTTGACGAAAATTTAAAGAAACGCACGCCTCCAGTGACGTATGAGAAGTCAAAATGCCATAAAAGCCAACGGCCTGCGTAAAATAGTTTATTCACGCCGTTCAAACAATACGTTACCAATGGGAGCCCCAAAGCTTGTCCGAGATTTGTCCGAGTAGCAACAACCAATAGATTCAAAGTGCATGCCATCCATTGAATCTGAATGACAAGATACAGGTGAATGCAATAACGCGTTACTACGCAGTTAGGGGTAAAGTTGTAAATACATTACGAAAATGGTATATCGTTGACTTCCGTACAATCTATGGAATTTTGACTTCTCATACGTCACTGGAGGCGTGCGGGTTTCTTTTTCAAATGTTCGTCAAAATGAGACTTTATTGCGGCAAACAAATGTGAAATTCGTTTTTAGTGGATAGATTAGTGGGAACTTATTTTTTCTAATTTAGTAATCCAGGGTGTGTGTTAAGATGACAGCGTTATAATTTAGCATTTTACGTGGAAGTCGTGCGTGGAAGACCCACAGTACAGTTTTAATTTGTTTTAAAATGGAATTACGTAGCAAGGTCTAACTGCTCCATAAAGTGTTGAAGGAAATGACAACATTTCTCATCACATTATTGTTAGAATGACTGTACGTTTAATATTAGAATAGCATCATGACATCAAACATGTTGCTGGATTTAAAGTACTCCAAAATCATGGACACCACATCAGCATGTTTTCAATCACACAAACAGCTGCGCAGCACCATGATCACTCCAGGTAATATATAGTTTAAGAGAGGGAAGTTTTCATGTATTTTAGAAATTCACAGGAACTCTAAACGTATCAGACACGCTTCGTACACCTTGAGTATGACATGGATAACGTAAATCGATATCAATTACACCGTACAGGTTGTGCAAACATTCGTTTTCAATATTTCACATATTTATGAGAACATATTAGAGTATGCCGGGCTTGTTTTTATTGGAAGGGTCGTTTGATACATGTTTGTTACGACAAAAACATTTCCTTTAAGTACATACAAAGTGATTGAACGGACGGAAAATCAATGGGTGACAGCTGGTGGAATTTGGGGTATCAAGCGAAGTGGCATTGATTGACCCAGATAGCAGCCTTTAAAATACTTGAGAGAACCTATTACTGCTAAGAAATGTTATTGGCCGCGTTAGCTTAGGGGTAGTGCCAGCCTCGTGGATGTCACAAGTTCCCCGAACATGACTTGTGGTCAATTTGAGCATCAGAAACATGTCTCCTAGATTAGTGTACATAAGGGGATTGGGATGGTGTTTTTATATCAAACGTTCGTTAGTATGCAATGCTATTACCATAACGCCATCACATAACTTTATCATCATGGAGCTATCGTGACACTGTTAGCTTTATCATGGAGTTAGCATCTTAAAGACAACATCATAACGTTACTCTCATGACGCAAGTATGATAACGTTAACATCATAATCTAATAACACCAGCATCATAGCGTTACCATCATAACGTTACCATAAGTTCATTATTATAACGCTAGCATAACATTGACATCATGTCGTCATAACGCTATCATGATAGCGCTAACATGATAATGTTGTCATAACGTTACCATGATAACGATAACATGATAATCTTACCATCACAATGTTAGCAACATAATGTTACCATTATCATTAGGTTATCATCAAAACGGTAGTATAATAACGTAACCATCATAGTGTTACCCAAAGGTTAGCATCATGACTCTCATCCAAACATTAACATCATAACGAGACGCGCGCCCCTTAGAAATGTCCTGTTTTTAATCTTACAGTTAATCCATACGTATGCGAGGAGATTTGCCTGCATCAACGTAATTTCGTAGTCTGTGTAAATTCTCGTCATCACATTATCATGATTATGAATTATGTCTCTTGCTGAAGGTAGATATGCTTTACGTAATGGAATGAATTCTACATATGTATGTTTATTGGCTGATCAAGAGTATCAAGCGCAATTGTCATTAATTTACATGTACACTTAAGTTTTGAAGTTGTATGTAGAAGTGATTAAATAACCGTAACCCAATTCGTTTGCCATTGTGGTAACATGCCAATATAATATCCTTATCCAAAGCCAACAACCTTTCTGAAAAACAACCCGTAAAAGGGGGCTTCATTTTATTTCGACTATTGTTTCTATTTATTACAACAATCTTTTGTGAAACAACCAGATTCGCGTATTTCTGAACGGCATTTCACGAAAACAACAAACATTGTAAATCTAATTTTCAATG
Source organism: Arbacia lixula (assembly GCA_963669155.1). Lineage (NCBI taxonomy): Eukaryota > Metazoa > Echinodermata > Echinoidea > Arbacioida > Arbaciidae > Arbacia > Arbacia lixula. The sequence goes on from OZ022584.1 coordinate 25,634,694, forward strand.
GTATTATGTTGCAGTGTCTCACTTAATAAATATGCTTCATTTCGTACGGAGTTCATGACATTTTCAATGTTCATAATTCTTGACTTTTGCGTACAATGATTAAAAATCACACTCGGCAGATTGTTAGTCCCTTTCGCTCTCACTCTCCCACTTCTCTCTCACTCTCTCTCTCTCCCTCTCTCTCTCTCTCTCTCTCTCTCTCTGTCGCTCATTTATGGCCCTCTTTTCTCCCTCTATGCACCTCGCTGTGAATAACTTGATTGCTACCTGTGGCAATCTCCTAAATGTAATAAACTAGTTTGCACGGAATCTTTGCTTAGCTCGTATCATACGATTCCTTCCCGAAAACGAATTTAGGAATCAAGCTCGCAAGCATCAATGGTAATCAAATAAGATACGAATATCTTTACCCTTTGGGAAAAAACACATACTTTAATCGGAAATGAGCACATCTAACATTTTATTTTTGCACAAAGTATATGTTTGATTCTTCTTTGTCTAAACAAGTACTATATATCTCTATAATCAATCAATCATTGATCATGCACTAAACACATATTTTTCGGCCTCATCATAGAGATTCTGATCGATACACTCGTACACCCACTCTCAGCTGACATTTCGTCACAGATAAAAACACAAATAACTCTTTGGCTTCAGTTCATCACTCTACGTACTACTTATTGAACACGATCAAAATGTATTCCATTATGAATAAATTTATCTTCTTAATCTGATATCAATAATGTATATAACATGTTACATTCAAGACCACATTGTAGAAAAAGGCTGAACACCAACTCCTCTATTGCGAGAGGTGGATATTGTTACGAGATATATGCAGATACTTGATACAGCAAATTCAAAGCGCGGCTATTAACGTCTGCCGAGCCAGGAAAAGTCGTATCATACACAGCTGCAGCCGAGAGCGATCATTTACAATGACAAACACATGAAAATGTAGAGAACATACATGGAGAGGGTTTAGTCTGCTGGGGTCACATTCTTGTGTTCATAATTGTCTCCAAATGCTAGTCTTTGATCTTCAGTCTTTATCTATTTTCTTGGAGTCTGACACGGTTCGTGAGATAAGTTCCCAGACACAGCCTCATTACAAGACACGTGAAGATACTTGTACTTGTATTAGTATTGAGCAAGGAGATGGAATATATTCTCATGGGAGACGAATTATCTGTAAAGAGAATGACGAATTGCGTACTTCAGCTAAGCAAGCGTACGCTCAGGCATCTACAGAAGATGATTACGCTCATAAATTGCTCCGCTTTTCCCGTTCTTCGCTCTTAGTTCGAAGCAAAAAAAGTGTACCCTAATTCTTCACGTCTGTCATGTCTGCCAATTCGCTGACACGCACCAACAAAACATTTTCTTGAATTCAAAATATATTTTAATGTGTCCTCGGTCGTTTGCGGAGACCGAGGATCTTTTTGAAAGCACGGCGGAAGTCGCGATTGAATATGGTATAGATGATTGGGTTCAAGGCACTATTGCAATAGCCGATCCAGAAGAAGAAGTTGAAGAGGAGCGCAGGTATGTTGCAGGCTTTCCCGCACAGCGCCGAGATGACGTAGAGCTGGAAGAAGGGGTACCAGCAGGCTAAAAAGGTGCCCATGATCACGCCCAGGACGATAGTGGCCCTGCGGTCCCGACTCTGCGCAAGCCGTCGCTTCTGCTTCTCGATCTCGTGCGGGTCGATGCGCGACGGGCGGTGCTGCATCTGGGGCGTGTCGGGTCGCAAGTGCGTCGCGCCCATCTGTGGGCCCGGTGGGAGCAGCGACGTCGACGTGGTGATGGACGGGGGGTGAAGCGTGTTATCCGACGCAGAGTTGGGTATCCGATCAATGGTGCTGTCTCCGTCGGGGTTGCTGCTGCTAGTCCCACAGGCCGACGGCACGGGTCGGGCTATGTGCTCGTGGTTTACCTGCAACGTGTTGAGCTGTATATCTGGCTCGTTCTTATGAATCAATGCATACGTCTTCCCTTCAAAATTCGTGCGATCGTCCATGGATACACACTCGCTCGCTATCATGTTTTTCCCATTCGCTCGTTTTGACATCCTCACAGGTGCACGCGCTCTCCTCTTGGCAGCGAGCCAAATCTTCCAATACACAATCACCATGATAAATGCGGGAATGTAAAACGACCCCATGGTGGAATACAGAATATATCCTATATCCTCGCTAATGACGCATTTGTAGTAACCGTTGTCTCCTTCCTTGATCTCGGAGCGCCAGCCGAAGAGCGGGGGTACGGAGATCATCATGGACAACCCCCACACCAGGAAGATCATGAGCCGCACCCGGCCTGGCTGGCGCCACTCCGCGTGCTTGATGGGGCGCGTGATGGAGCAGTATCGGTCGATGGAGATGAGGCATAGGTTGAGGATAGACGCCGTGCAGGCCAGGACGTCGAGCACGAGCCACATGAGGCAGACGAGGCTCCCGAACACCCAGTAACCCAGCATCTCATTCACCACGCCCAGGGGCATGATCAGGATGCCTACCATCAGATCGCTCGCGGCTAGCGACACCAGGAACCAGTTCTGCACGGCCTTCAGCGACCGCTCCCGAAATACTGCGATACATACCAAGATGTTTCCAATGACGATTAGGATGATGACCACGAGCACAAGCATCGAGCTGATCAGGATCCGAGTCAAGCCATAGCCGCTTGGGGGATATGACTCCATCGTCATACCTGTCGTATTGCCCCCGGCGGCCGTCGCGTTATTATAAGACGACGAAGTGTCCGAATCGAAGTAGAGATCGTAATCGGCGAACCACGGACCGGTCGTCCCTTCAAATCCCGCCATGGTCTGATTTTTAGAGTGTGTGCTTCTCTCATACATGTGCACACTCAAAGAATAGCTGATGGCAGCTCGATCATCAGAATTGAAATATAACACTCGGGTTTGCACTTCCTTGAATATCCTGAGCTTTCTAGCAGCATGGCTTATCCCAGACAAATGTAGTTGAAGGTTCCTATGTCCGCTTAATTGACAGTCACGCAGGGTCTGTCAAAAAAATTGTTTTAGAATAATAGATAAAACTGTTTCACTCTTTAATACGTGTAGTAGACAACTACTACTGTAAATGCTTGTCACGTGATGTACCAGGTAGAGGCGAGTTCATAACATTACAGCGACCCCTCTCATTTCGATCACCCGCAATAAAGACGATTCTTAGTTTCATACAGTTTATCAACAAGCGAAAACAAGCTCCCCTGATAATTCAGCGATGGAGATGTGATCTCAGAGAGACGTAAGAGAGAACTAAGGCATCATACTTTCGACGTCATGACAGCCTCCCGTTAATGGCCTCATCGTGTCAACTTGGAGAAAAAGTTGCGGCGAGTTACGGGTCGCGTCAGTGACTCCGCTCATGTTTGCTATGATAACAACGTTTAGGGGGTAAAGCGTATTTAATCACTGTCAGATTTCACATAGTTCCAGCGACACTTGCATCGATTTATCACTCTAAAACACCTCGTCGCGAGCGGCTCCGGTCGCTTGCACTGACATGCTGTGTTCTCACAAACACAGCGGGGCTATTTATGGTTGAGCAAGTGCAACAAGAGCTGGGGATGCCAGCACGCACTTGGCCCCGCGGAATCTCTTAGAGGGGGGAGAAGGATATGAGAAAGACAGGGGGCAAGGAGACGGGTTGAGAGGGTGGGATCGAGACTAAAATAGAAAGACGCAGACAGAAACAAGCAGAGCGAGGGAGAAAGAGAGAGAAAGAGAGAAAGAGAGAGAGAGAGAGAGAGAGAGAGAGAGAGAAGAGAGATGACGGTGGAAGAGGAAGTGATAAAAACAATGAAGAGACTGGAGGAAGACACAGAGAGACAGGGAGATGTGGTGGATTAGATTGATAATGCGAATGAATAAAGAAGAGACGGACACATGCACGGGTAAATGATGTGGAGGAGACTGCTATTAACCGAACAAGAATAGAGATATAGACAAGTAGGGGAAAACGCGTCGGACAAGGGCTAATGATGAAAACTAAGACTCAAATGTTATCGGTGAATCTGGCGCAGATGAAAGATTCCCCTTTCGACTAGTTTGACGACTGTTATCATCACCAGATAATTGGAGTTGACCAGAACGGCCTTTTCTGACGTCTAGTCGAGATAATAACAGTTGCTCCTCTTCGGGTTCGGCGTCCGTTAACACGGAGAGTCACATTTTATGAATAGCATCTCAAGGAGTAAACAAGAGGAGTTCGCTTCCAGAGTCAAGCACATAAAGTCAACAACAAAGTCACGGTCGACCTTAGGGACTTGTCAGTCAAACGTCTTTAGACACCCACATTGGTATTTAGAACAAAGAATTCGCTTCGCAGCATTCAGTTCTTATTCTTGTCTTTTACATTCAACGCGCACTTGCCGGTAATTTATTGAGTTTTATTTGTTGATGCAAGATGCTTACTAAGCTCCGTACGAATGGACAAGATGCAATCAGCTCGCTTCCAGTTGTTTTAGCTCAAGTTAATCACTGGATATATCCATGTGTATGGTGGGATTGCACCCGCCTCTGTTGCTAACCTCCACTCTGAGCGAGCAAACCTCTGTCACGTAAGTCCATACATTAATCAGCTCGCACACATAAAATAAGACGCCGGTTGGTGCTTGTCAACGCTTCCCAATCAGAGAGACACAGCGGAACCTTCCCTATTTTGATTCGAAATTGCGTCATAAAAATCCGTGATATGCGTGAAAAATAACACCGGCGAGATTGTGATTACGTAAACAGCCCGACTCCAGATTTATTTCGTTTACGTAATCAATTATTTTCCGTTCCTCTCTTACGTGATTTTGCTCTCCAGAGGATGGAAGCAGATTGCAGGCATCAAAGTGTTACCATCTACTCCCGCTTAGATCTGTCCAGGGGGTAAATCACAGTCGCTATGTGTATTGTAATTCCATTTGCTACACGCCTTGTGATGTAAGAAACACTGCGATCACGCTTACTCACAGGTAGATGACGCAATCCAAGAGATCCAACAGGCGACACCAACAATAATGTCCTCACTCATTCAAAGCAGTTGGGCAACTTTAAACGAAAATGGATTAGTTCGACATTATGAAGAGAGAGAGAGAGGTAAAGTATTGTGTCTTTCTTGAGATTTGAGAGAAAGAGCGAGAGAGTGGTCTTAATTGAAGTCAGACGGCTGGAGTGATTTGGTGACATACATCAAATACAAACACGGGCAGCACATATAAGTCAATGCTATCTGCGCGGTCGGATATTCACAGTACAGATCATTCACGGGCGGATATGACAAAGTGTTGTTGTTGTTGTAAACGCAAGTGAACAGTCAGCGTTAATTCCTTCAGGTTTGAAAGGGAACGATATTCATAGCCACTCCACTAGGTTCCTGATAAGCGACGGGTGGTGAAGTAGGAGGGTAGAACGCGCGGTTGCCGTTGAGTATAAATCTCACGGTCAAAGAATGCGCGCTGTCGTCTGCTGGTTTTGCGATCGTTTACCACAAGGCGGAGTCCCCACTTATACCTGACAGGATGCGAATACCAATACAAAGCGTTGGTGAAAAGTGTTTGATCACGTGGGTTGCGCGTCCCTTATAGGTCACCACTGCGGTAGTAGTTGATAGGTGGCAATCAAAGCCCCTGACGATCACAACTGAACATCTGCACTGAGTCCACATCTACGGTAGACGATAGGGATTTTCCGACGGAAGAGGAAACATCTGAAGGGAACAGTCTGTCCCCTCGAGCTTTTCTAACACCACCTCGCGTCATGAGTGTGCGTGTGAGTGACGGCCTGTCGGTGTGGTAAACACGTCAGCTTGTCGTAACCTCTACCGCGGATGAGGACACGAAGTGTTAACCGACCCGAGACTCAAGGCCTGCTCCCTCCTTAGCCTCCGCCGACAACTAGCGATACGTGCGTCGTCGCTGAGACGCAACGAAACGAGACGGGAGACGCAGGTATCTCGTGAACAAAGTTCGCCCAGGCTTTAGTAGATTACCACCGAAAACGTGCATCCACATAGAGACGCGATTCTCACAGACCACAGTCGTTTGCGTTGGGCATGGCGAGTTCATGTATTTTCAGCTCCACACGCAGTGCGTGCTCATTTATATACTGTCTGCTCTTGCAACCGCCACATCTGTACGAGCTTCATCGGCGAATGGGATGAGCAGGAACGGGCGTTTCAACCAATGGCTACACTTCCCCCGCCGCGCGAGAGAGACTGGCGCAGTCTGCTAACCGAGTGAAAGCGTCCACTAGTTGCCGATTCGTTCTGAATGTGTCTCATTAACGTGCGCGGTAGCACACGGTACGTTTGTTAGGCAAAGCATCTGAAGGGTGCGCGTCGAGTAGGTTCTTGCAAATGAATTAAGTAAACGAGATAACAATGATACGAAGACGGATAATTGGATGCAGCGTGCATGTGTATCCATATTTCCGATTTGCCGTCTCGAAAACTGGGTAACAAAATAGATTGGAGCAATACTGTGATGTTACAAACAAAGGTTTGATTTAGAGATTCCTTTCATTTCATTCCTTGGTGAGTTGATTTATGTTATTTGCCATTATTGCCCTCTAGCCTTCCCCCCTCTTTCTCTCTTTTTATCTCTCTCTCTCTCTCTCCTCCCCTCTCTCTCTCTCTCTCTCTCTCTCTCTCTCTCTCTCTCCCTCTCTTCCTCACCTCCCCCCTCTCTCTCTCTCTTTCTCGAGATCTCGATATATATGAATATGTGTGTATATATTTCATCATCCACTCCTGCTTTCGTTCTCTTCCGATCTCTCCATATCACGTCCATAATATTTCTTCATAATCAAACTATGTCTCCAATACGCATGTGCCTGCGTGATGTATATTGATGACTTCATTGACCTTGTATTGACTTCCATGAACTTAACTGACTGATATAAAGCGACATGTAGAATGGTTGAGAAGGAGAAACCAGATGTTATTAATCTGCTCACACATTTAACTTTCCACAATACAAGGTGAGTTTTTCAGAACATGAACATTGTACATGGGTGTTCCAAAAGCAATAATGATTTACTCACACATACAATAATATTCACTGATATGTGAATAATGATAATGTAAACTCAACATATTTTTATAGCACATAACACATAGGCATATTGGCATGTTTTTTTCGCGCTCAACTAAACGATACATCAGGAAAAGGAATAGTGCACCGGATTTCAAGTTGTGATATATACAAAGTACGAAACGAAATTGTTATTATCATCTTGTCATCATTATTATGATCATTATTTTTTTTATTACCAAAATCATTACCATTATGAATATTATTATTATTATTATTATTATTATTATTATTACCATTACTATTTTTATTATTATTTTCATTATCAAAGGCCTTTTGAGGACTATAACAATTTTTTGACATCCATAAAATATGTATTTTAATGCGAGATGATTAGTCTTTTAGCTTAAAGATTAGAACGAAAGTACGTGTTTATTAGTAATTTGTCAATACACATTACATTACGAACAGATAACGTCACATTGTCATGATGTATGAAGTGAGCCGGCGTGGGCGTATGTAATTATTGGAGGAAAATGGGTTATTAAGTATTCAAACATGCTTAATCATAAACATAATCGGAAAATGAATTTGAAATTTGGACTAAATATCATAATGCTGACGCATCGACGACCACACGAGTGATCTCTTCATGTTATTGTTGTGAAACCGTATTTTTTCAAATCAATATGTATTATTATCATCAATGTAATATATATACGGAAATATCGTATGCCCAGCGCGGAGAGTAAAGGGCGTGAACAATGTGTGCTTGATGATACGTAGACAATACATACCTAGAGAAGACATTAATTGGTGAAGTTTAGGCTAAACGTAAAAGTGCGTTCATAATAAATCGCATTTAAAGGACGAATCGTGTCGTTCGATTTCGTTTGGATAATAATTTCTCTATGAGATGAAGGCTCTTTGTATGTGAGGAAGAGTTTTGTGTGCATGTGGTGGTGGTGGGGAGGGGGGGGGGGGGGGGCGTGTTGAGACAGGGTGGTTGGATCAGTGTGTTGAATACGTGTGCTGTGGTGTGTTAAAGACCGGCATGACAATGTACGCTTTTTCCCCCGGGAATAGAGGGGAAGCCACACATATAGCCAGTAGCTGGCGCTATACATCTGTACTTGTGTCTGACTTGAGGAGTCTACTTACTTTCTATCTAACCACTCATTTACATTTCGCTCTTCTTTCTCCCATTTATCTTCCAGATTCGTATTTCCAATGCCATGTTTTTTCTTGTCCTGCTTCTGTAAAACTCTTAGTCTTTTCGACACCATTCTCCTCATCATTATTACGTAAGAATTGGATGAGTTTTTATTACAAAACCAAACATGTGCAGTATACAATTTACAGATTTAAACATAGGTATTGTGCACATTTTGTTTTTCAATATAAATGTAGTATTAAGCTTTCTATGTAAATTGTCACGATTGTACATCAAACCAAATTCAGCCTTCGGGCTTCATTCATTCATCTTCTCCGTCATTCCTGTATGCATTTGTCACTGTTCACTTTCATGATTTCTTTCCAGACCTGCTCTGCTTGTAAGTTGTCGAGGCGACCAGAATGTACATGACACATGCATTATGCATGCCTGAAAGGTTGCGCTACCTCAAAACGGAAAGAAAAAAGGACACTTTCCTGCGTCGGGGAACACAAATCAACCGAATAAATTTAAGCCTAAAGGCATTCCTTTAAGAAAGATAGGTCATGGCTTCGCAAACGACAAGATGCAATTAGCAATGGGCGTATTATCCATCCCTGTGGGGTTGACATTACACCTTGATAGAGCACTGTGTTTATTGTTCAGTGGCACATCCGTTTATCAGAAAGGTATAAGCGAAAACACCCCCTCCCCCCCCCCCCCCGTCCCCTTCTCACTTCCTTTCCTCTACCCCGACTTGCTCCGCAACCATTTACACAAAATCAGCCTTGATTTATAAGCTCTGACAGTAAGGTTTTAAACCACTGCGTACTACAATTATTTCATGTCCTAACTCTAAATGTGTCATTGCTCCACTTCTGCGCCGGTAGACTGCTTGCACATCTTGCAGAGTTGTAACATTTTGTCCAGCACCAAAAAAGGAAGCCCTTTTCTCACTTGAATTTCTTAACCCCGTACTATCGTTAGTCCCGTACCATCCCTAACCCCGAACTATTCTTAGCCCCTTTTTTCACTGACAATTTTAGTCCCGTACTATCGACGAAACCGGGCCTAACAAAAATCACTCCTGTTCTCACTTGCTTTCGTTAACCCCGGACTTTCTAGGTAATGAATATTCATGATTCTCCTGAGCGCATTGTGTGTTCCACCATGCGGACAATCCCGTAACCGATATAACATCTACCATGGAGGTGGCATCGACTGAACTTATTTTACGCGAATTTATCTGCTAAAACTAAATCCTAAAAAAGTTACAAAAATCATCCGACCCTCATAAAACATCAATTGCTCAAAATTTTTCCAATGACTTATCAAAGTATGCTAGTCCTGCATGCTAAAAAAAAATGCCATACTTCCGAACGTTTTGTTTACATTGTACGACGAGAATTCAGTCATTCACGTCGCAACCACGGTGCAGAATTGAATATTCATGACTACCTTGCCTCGTATTGGTTGCAGCACGATCGGTGCTATACCCTACCAAACTGCGGTGCTAGTCCCGTACTATCGGTGGGTCTATCCCACTTTCCAAAAACACAGTGAGAACAGAAGCGGGGCTAAGCTGAACCCCAGGAAATAGGTGGGGCCAATGGGGGGGGGGGGGACCCTTAGCACCACAATTGCCGGGGCTAAGCGAATTTTTTGACAGTGAGAAAAGGGATTTTCTCACTGTAAAAAAATCGCTTACCCTAGATTTGCCACTGGTGCATTTTCTTGTATAAATTATGTTTACAAACACACCAAAGCATTAGTAGTGCATCTTATGTGCAGACGTGTGCACCTGAAACATTTGTATGAAACACAATGAAAATATGTGTATCCGTTTTGGTTAAATATGCAACTTGACAGTAATATAGAATCCATTTAATTTCGAGTCACATTGATGGTCATGTTCAACTATGGTGTGCTGTTTTAAAAGAAATGAACGTACCGCTTATTCGTCAATTCAACGGTTAATATAATTGCAAAATTCCATATTTCTATAATGTTTAGTTCCGATATTCTACGTAAATTTCTATTTGATATAACTGTATATAACACACCAGAAAATGGAATAAACCACCATGACTACATTAAACATAATATGCTGCACATGTTAAACGCAAAGCCATAGCCGTAGTATTGAAATGCAAGATATTTTGTTCCAACTCAAGTGTCAATCATACTTCTTCTCCCTTCTGGCGAGATATGGAGGTGGATTTATCCCCCAATGATGAACGGTAAAAGAGAGAGTCTACTGATACCGTGCAAAATACATGACATTTCAAATTAGACTTGGATCCAATTAGCGCACGATATTGATACAGCTTGTCCGCCGCCCGAAGTAAAAAGGCTGCCTCAACACCAAGCTCTCACAGCTTTCATTAAGTCCCTAGTCATTCTCCTTTACATCAACTACGTTTAAATGAAGATCTCATAAAAGAAATCAATTAACAGTGATCCATGCACTGTAAAGCTCGTGTATAAGTCACGTGATGCCATATGTCCGGTAATCGCCGACAGAACCGTAGAATTAACTTGATGTGCTTCTCTAAGTCATGATTTTGATTGGACCGCATCTTCCCAATATTTCTCAGAATGTATCTGTGCCCACGGCACTCCTAGAGGTAATATTCATTCCCATGCTAAACTCTCAAAAGTGCGATGACATTAAAGGTGTTCACCTCAGTTTAAGGTGTATGTACTGCCTCCCATCTGCAGACATCGCCAAATTCTCTACAATCGTGCATTGACCACATTTATAACATGAATGACCAGTTGTGAAATATGATGCTTACTTACGTAGGATTCCAATGATGCATACACTGATGTTGTGCTATGCTCTCCTCAGGATCAGCCTCTCTAACCGAACCAAAAAAAAAATGGGAGCTTAGGTAGAGACTAGAGAGGGAGTAGTCTGTGATGAAATTTTCGGTACTCATAATGACGTCAGAACCGTTCTCCCGTTTGATTTTCAACGCCTTGTTTAAAACCGTAGACGATTCTTTTTCTTGATCCTGAAACCAAATGAGAATGGGACTCGTGGTCATGGCAGGCGAGTTCTGACATTTTCACGGGCCACAGAATCTTTTACCAGTATCTCGTACCTTAAACGTTGATATCCACCTTGTGTCTACATACTGGCTTCTTATCACAAATGTGTAGCGTGTGGACACCATTCGTGTAATTTGGTCGCTCTTGATATTCAAAATATTGTCATAAAAACGGTTTATATGTACTATGATCTATTTTAGTTGACCAACCACTTCACTTAGTTCAAATGTAACAGTTTATATTCAATAAGATGTGTCTTTTATCATTCTATGTAACGTTTTAATACCTTTTTATTTTCTTCCAGAATGCCATTTACACAGTGACTATTGATGCGACAGTTATTCATGTATGCATAGGTAATGCGTACAAATTCCAAAGATCAGTAGTCTGGCTGGCTGGCTGAAAAGGGGATGAATTGTCTTGAACTTCTCGTCTGCCGGATAAACTGCTGCTCTATGCGAATTGTGTTTATTACTTGTGATTAAAGTCCCACGTGGCGCATGAAGGGTTAAAGGACTGACCTGACTACCTAGGGGTGGGTGTTTGGGGGTGTGGGGGGGGGGGTGGTCATGAATATCTCACATCAAACGAGATGGGATGCAAGAAGGGAGAGAAGAAAAATAAAGACAAGAAACCCAGTTAAATTCTTAACTTGCTGGGGGTAAAACCCATCTGAGCCGGAGGGTTTCTGTATCACAGTTTGGTCGCAAATTTGCGACAGCGGCACGTCACCTATTAATCGCAAAAATGCAACAGCGGTAGGTTAAGAGTTCACTTCTTCACCAAACCACAATTTATTTCGCTCTTACACCAATTGTTCTCCATCGTTCTAATTCTACTTTGCACCATTTCAAATCCCAAGAATGCAACTGGAGAAGGAACCCAAGATCGCGTTTGATTACCTGAGTTGTCAACAAGTAATGTTTAATCTCACTTGACTTTAAAAGATATAGGAACAGCCAAAAACGAGGACAGCTATGTTTTCCCTCGTGATAAATGTTTGTTCACGGGCGAATTACAAAGTAATACTAAGCTAATTGTAGATAGTGTTTTCCACGAGTATTCTACTTTCAGTTAGGGCAGTAGATAAGTTTACTCGCTTGTGTACCTTCGGTCTCTTAAAAAACGCTTTCATTTCGGTAATTCTAGCAAGACCAATACGGCTTTGTTCGTATTTTGCAAACGGGATCTTATAGAAGTAGGATTCGCGATAGTTCCTTTAGGGGTTTGTGGTACACGATGTCAGTCGAATTGTTAGAAATGCGAAATCTGGATTAAGTTTCCTTTTCATCTTGTCTGTTATGTCCTATGGTTTTCTGCATTTTATACGATATGGCACTTTTTCCCCTAAAATAAAGGAAGTTGAAAGAAATGTGTCACCGTAAAATCTGACCCCAAACAAAAAAAATTGCAAGGCAAGTGAGTGAATGTCGTGACTCTTGAAACTCCATCTAAAAATTACAAAGTGTTTACATTCATACGAAGAAATATTGTGTTAGTTTTAACAAAAACGCAACCAGAACAATACTTTTATGAATTATCTATATACATCGGTAGCAATAAATAAAGAAACGGATATGATTTTAAAAATTGCGCATTAAGAATTAGATTGGATTGAATGGAATGACATGTCATATTCGTTCATCACAAGAGCAGTATTTTTTGACAATGAATTAATCAAAACTTTACATTACACCGCATCACGCGCCACTTTTGGTAGTCCTACCACCATGTCCTGACTTGATTATTAAAGTGGTGTGCTAGCTATCAAGGTGAATGTATCACCACTGACTTTTAAACTTTCTATGTTAGATTTATTGGATTTGCAAGGCATGATAACATTTCGGTGAAAATATGATCGCTTTAAAACAGAAAACATTTGAATGATAAACATGTAATGCTAAATATGTTACTCATTGCGGATAGATGGCTACTGATAATCGTTTGTCTCGCAATGTAAGGTAAACGGTATCGAAAAGATCACGACGTTTCGTGTGCCGCTGCAACACTTCGTCAGGTGTGATACAAAATTGTAGTAACCCCTGCTTACTACAATTTTGTATCACACCTGACGAAGTGTTGCAGCGGCACACGAAACGTCGTGATCTCTTCGATACCGTTTACCTTACATTGCGAGACAAACGATAAACATGAAGTTCCATGTGGCGGTCAAGTTGGACGCCATTTTATATTATCGATATTGCTTTCTCGTGGCCATTTAATATTTAGTCATAACATCATAATATCCGATGGAGGCACAATTAATTCATTTTTCATTATCATCTTAGTTTTGTCCGTTTGACCACCTTGTATTAGTCTACTTGTAGAGCCATGTTGATGGTCACCACGGAAATCGTTCATCCATGACTTCCAAAACATTTATAATTGGGTTTCTTAGCTACAAAACATATTAAGCAACTTGAACACCATTCATGATGATACAAAAAACATACCAATATGTGACAGTTCTTAATGCCCATCTTCCTGGGCAACCATCCTTGACGCCGTTTTCACCTTTTACATACCACCTGCATATTCATTCACAAGAAAGTAATAAACACGATAGATCACCATTTTGTCTGACACTCAACGAGTTAAGAAGTACCGTTGATTAAGAAACATAAGCGCTTTGAAGCGCCCTGGATATCATTATAGGTATATACCCTATAAACAATTAATCAGCAACGGAACAAAAAGCTATACGTAAATTGTTGATTTGGCTACATGTATTCCACTTACACCAGTTAAATGTTCTAATATCGAAATTAAGCACTCAATCCTGACCCACGTATTTTTCTTTCGCTTTTGCTTTGTCCATGTCAATTTATAATCCAGGATGTCATGGATGTGGCGTAAAAACCTTTTCCTTCGAAATTGGCCCAGCTAACTTTTCAATCTGTATGCAGTTGCGGTGCATGTCGTTTGAACAATGACTTTCTTATACTAATTTTAAACCTTGCCCAAGGTTTGTCCGAATAGCAGCAGCGAAGTTTAATCCACTTATTGAGAGGAGTTAGTTTATATGAATTGTATCACATATATCGATGGTTCTGTGGGTCACATGGTTAACGCTCTTTGTGCAACGAAAGAGCACAGGATAAATGCCTGCGTTTGCTGGTTTATACACCACTAATATCTTTACCTATCTCATTGTTTGGTCAGTAGTTCTCAGGAAAAACATATCGAAACTATTATCATGAACCACAGATTACGGTCCCGTTATATATTCATTTCAATTGATTAATTGATATGTAAATGTATATAGTTAGGAGGGTAGAAACTCATGAGATGATATACCATTCCATTCTGTTACCATCTCATTTAAACTTTCCCTATGTAAAAATTCCTTTTAGATACATCATTCTATCGTATTGTCTCGTTGTCTCATCATTATGACGACGGCAAGATAATGCTTGATAAAATCTCTAAAACTTTTTCGAAGCACTTTTATGATGTTATAGGTGATATTATTTCCAGTTCGCGTGAATGAAGGAAGAAGACTACATCTCGGTATCTGAGCCTAGACGATTGATTTTTTTTACGTTTTTCTCCCAATTTTGAGAGCGCGGGATCTGTAGATTTCCCCGAGGTATCGACATACTATCTTCCTGTAATCGATAGCACTCGTCTTGCGAAATAGGCCCCCGTTAACCTTTCAAATGTAAGCCCGCGCCCTATGGGCAAGGTATCACGTTTAACATCTGAAAGGGAACGGAATGATGTGTAAAGTAGTCTCTTTGCCCAGGGCAAACGTGTTTGTGCTTTTAAGAATTTGCGTTTCATTACGTTCATTTTCCTTGTCGCTTGGTCCCTTAAATCTCCCATGTTGCACTTGCAGGCAAACTGGTAGACTATGAAAATACTTGGAAAAGCGGTGAAATTTTGCGGTTGTGTTCTATATATGTTTTGTCTATATTATACAAAGTTTTCATCATAGTTACGCTAATTATTGTCATGCCTTGATCATGTTTTGTTATGTTTGACCTCGCGCACAATAAGTCATGCCCACGGCTTTGACCATGCGCGCCTTTTTAGTAAAGATTATGAGAGATTTGTGTCTTATATACAATCAAGATAATGGGGAGAGGATAAGGCAGGAAAGAGAAAAGAGAAAAAGAGAATGACGAAACTATACATAAAGAGATTAAGTTAGCAATACAGAACGAGAGAGAGAGGGAGAGAGAGAGAGAGAGAGAGAGAGAGAGAGGGAGAGAAAGAGAGAGATGGGGACCTAGAGGGAGGGGAGTGGTGGAAAAAAAACTTATGAGCAAAAAGGACCATCCTTATAAGCATACATATACTTCTGTAAAGTTAAATTATATTTAACCTCTGCTACCTTTTAACAACTTGCCCCTTCGGGGATATTATGCATTACGACTACCCACAGATTATTTAAAATACAAATATATATGATCCTACACTCTTAAGATCACGAGGATATTGCTCAATAGTCTGCATTTATTATTTCTTTGATAGGAGGAATGGCTGGTCGTAATCTTGATGTGAAATGGCGAGGAAATGTCGGCAGTGCAGTGGGTCCCTGAGGGTACCGTGTGAAGTAAACCGCACCTATTACTTTACCAGCCAGCCTGGGACCTAGCTAGCGTGCCACTACCCTTTTTTTTTTTTTTTTACTAATTTCTCTCATTGCAATCATGATTATTGCAGTATTAATAATTTTTCAAAGTTTCATAACAATATTTTAGGGCTTTTCAATATTCATTTGATTGGGTCAACTCCGGTATCCGATCTCCTAGTAAAGATTAATAAATTATTGGAGTTTAGGTTTACTTAGTGTATTATTCTATTATTTCGATAATGATATTAGAAATTATGATAACGAATAATACAAATATAGTCTTTTCCCCCATTGTCAGCTCAGCAATGTAAGCACTGATGTCCATGAGGACACGACATTATAATAATAATGATAACTTCTATTTATATAGCGCTTTTCATAACAAATATATCAAAGCGCGCTTTACAATTATATGTATAAAGAACATAAAACAAAACTCGATGACAACATTAGATTTAAGTATAATACAAATTTAAGAACAACATGTATGTTGAATATGCCTGAACCCATGAGATGTGTTTTTAATTTTGACCTGAATAAAGAAATGCTAGTCATGCAACGAATTGATGCTGGGAGAAAATTCCATAATCGCGGGGCGGAGCATGAAAAGGACCTGTCACCAAAGTATTTAGTTCTTCCTTTTTTAACAGTCATGAGGATTTGGTTGACAGAACCAATGGACGTATTGGGTTTACATAACTGCATCATTTTCGAAAGATAATTTGGAGCATGACCATGTATAGATTTGAAAGTTAAAAGAAGAATTTTGAACTGAATGCGAAATTTAACGGGGAGCCAGTGCAATTTTTCACTGCCGTTGATCAAATGAACCTACCAGGTTCCGATACTTCTCTCCTAGATACGACGCAGCCATGTGAATTTAAGTATGTTATTGACAAATATAAGCATTATAGGTTGTATCTGCTAGGATACAATAATTGACCATAGATGATCATAGTAGTTTAACTCTTACATCCAACCATGACAATCGCTCTATACCGGCGACTAAAAGATAGCTCCGGCAGACTGTATCCAATAGCTGGGTAATGATACAGAAATATCTGTGATTCCTATCATTCCAGGTCACAATATATTGGTGCTTGCTTCAAACGCAAAGCAAGGCCATGACTTAATAGTCCGCCAAGCACTTATTATTAGAGACGCCATTCTTTATTGTATACGTATTGTATTTGTTGCATATTTTACTGCAACCAATGTCGCGAATATATTCATACCAAACTCATATTGCAGCATTGTTAATCTTATTTGTAAATACATGTATATGGAATGCAGATAACGTAGATGAAATGATTAAATGGACTGATCCTATTTGTCCTGCACTGATATTCCCAAGCTACTTATATCTTTGGATTTATGCAATACTGTTCGTGCCTGCATGAACTCTGTTTGAAATACAGGATTACCCAGCAAATCATTCTAAACTGGATTCATGTACAGATGTAAGCCCCGTGGTTGGCATATAACCATATCGACTACCTTGCAAAGTGTATGAATAGTTGTGTTGCCTTTAAGATTACCCAGTATAAGTTCACATTTGTGTGTGCCACACGACCAGTACTGGTCATAACTGGTCATATTGACTTGCCCTTTTACGTGTTACGTTTGTGGAACGTACATTTACAATATACAACACTGTTAAAAAACCCACTTTATCCCCTTCATTACACAATCTCTTTTTTTTTCTCTCTCTCTCTCTCTCTTTCACTCTCTCTCTCTCTCTCTCTCTCCCTCTCTCTCTCCCTCTCTCTCCCACTCTCCTTCTCTCCCTCTCTCTCTCTCTCACTCTCTCTCCCTCTCTCTCTCCCTCTCTCTCTCCCACTCTCCTTCTCTCTCTCTCTCTCTCTCTCTCTCTCTCTCTCTCTCTCTCTCTCTCTCTCTCCCCCTCTCTCTCTCTCTTTATAGTGTGCCAGTAACGGAAAAATATTCACATGAACACATTCACTTACACTACCCTTTTTGTTTCAAATATAATTCTAACATGTCTAATGAAATAAAACGTCTACTTTTCCTTTCTAATGTTTAACATACTCCATAAACTTTTCACGAACACTTAAAAGAAACAACATATTCCGAGAAAAAAAAGTACCATCTCTTTTCCCCTTAGAATTGTCATTTTAGTTACTGCTGCATTTAAGGAGACAATGGAGTGGTTAGAGCGGTGAACGATACCTTGACAAGATTAACCTGGATCTATTGCAGACGACAGTGGTATCGGATGAGTATCGTGTGGGTAAAGCGCGCCAAATCTCCGCCAGGCAAGTACAATCTCCAGAGGTCTCGTGTGTCAGCCTGGCTTTGGTATCTTTCACTCGATCACGTTACCCCCTACCTTCTACTCATCACCCTCATTGGTATCTGGTCCTGCTCATGGTGAAATACACCCGAACAGAAAAACACAACAGAACAAAGAGACGAACAAAAGCAACAGCAAGATTTTGAAGGAGGAAAAACTAAAGAAGTAAGGTAAAGAATGCAACATAACAACACTTTAGGATGTGAAAGAGGAACACTAAGTTTTTTTGTTCCTGGACGAGTAAAAAGTCCACATCGATCGGATCGCGCGTGTTGGTTTTCTGTCGACTGGTGCCCGTGCTGATCTAGCTACGGGGCGTTGTTACACAGGACTCGTCAGGTTTCAGCCCGCTAAGCCCCCTCTAGCGGCCCAGGTTTAACTAGGAATGCACAATGGTATACTACTCTTCCCCGTTCACATTCTTATTCTACAAGGGTGCACATTGGTTTGCTACTGTTCCACATTCACACCCGTATTCTAGAAGGGAATGCACAAAGGTACGCCACTGTTCACCGTTCACACCCGTATTCTAGAAAGGAGCGCATGAGGGCATGCTACCGTTCCCCGTTGACAACCGTGTTCTAGAAGGGAATGCACACTGGTATGCTACCGTTCCCCGTTCACACCCGTATTCTAGAAGCACAGCTATTGCATGCAGGCGGCTGTACATAGACCAGCCAACAAATGTGAAGTTAATGAGCATTTTTAATCGTGTCTTACGTAAAACGATTTTAATTGCACCAGTGATGACCATAATGATTTTCATGTATCAGAGTTCATTTGAACTGTCATTGAGTAAAATGTATGACTCACAAATATTGAATTGGACATTTGGACAAGTCATCTTGAAAATCAAAGCTTGAATGCTACATGTCTAGATATTTATATTCTAGCATAGATTATTCAATATTATATTCCGCATATTAAGGATGTTGCTATAGGATTGGTCAAGAGTTAATCACGTGATACAGCGTAGTTTTGCAATCTGATCGCCTGAGAAGAAAAGTTCGTTACACACTAGGTGATAGTACTTTTTGGTTTCACTGATCTCTTCACTCCTCACAGTCTTAACGCGTGATCAATACTTTGAGTACGCGCGAAATAAAAGTGCGTTACACTCGGACTATCAATTGACTAACAGTAGCTCCTACTAACGCGCCCTAATGCGTGTCCTAACGCGCGTCCTATACGCGTGTTCCCCATGGCAGCGGCTCGTGGTTAGGTAGAGAAGTAAAAATGACTTTTGTACGTCAAATTGTCATTTTTGGTATAGATAGTTGGTTTCAGATGTGGAATATAAAGCAAATAATCAACTTCTGGTTTCAGGCAATGAGACGAACTATCACTTCCTCGGGGATCTGAATGTATACGCTATCTTTCCTCAGCTGCGCTTCGGAAAGATAGCTACATCCAGATGGCCTTGGAAGTGATAGTTCGTCTTATCACCTTCACCAACTTTGATTATTTGCTTACTATCACTTTTCCAACCCGGCACTCTCTCTTTTTGCCTTGTTTATAAGACTGATCAATAGATATTATCACTACGGAGAGTAACAACCAACAGAAAGATTATCACTTTTTATAAAGCACCATGTGGCATAACCAGATGTTGAAGGGTGGGACAAAAAAGAGGGGACTGAGGTAGATATTGCCTCAAGCCCTTAACCTACGAGCGAAACAAAGCGTGAAATGTAAATAAAAATGCTACAAGGTGTGTACTAGGGAGGTTAGCATAAAATGGGTGTAATACTCCTTGGTAGATTTCGAATAATCCTACCTTCATAACAGTCTGCCCTTTGTTTCTGTCTGTAAGGTTTACTTTTGTCAAAATCCCGAGTTGAAAAAGGAGCCTATCATGTGTACTAGTACAAGTTGGCGTGTAAACCTGACCTTGACTGGGAAGATAGATGGGAAAAGAAGGATTGCTTAGATAAGCAGCCTGACTGACTGCTGAGTAGATGAAATGGTTGTTTACCATAGCATAGGGCTGATATAAAAAAAAAAAAAAAACTCAGGACGGAGAGTTGTGGAACGCCACGACCGCTACGTCACATGATATTGCACTAAGATGTGACTCCTTACCTGGCCCAGATTCGAACCCAGATTCTGTCATAGGAGAGACAAAAATCATACCACTAGACCACTAAGCTTTATAAGAAGAAACAAAGTTTTCCGAGTGTATGTGATCATGATGGCGAAGGGTCGGGGTAGAGAATAAGGGGAGTGGGCTAAAATTGATAAACATATTTCTGACTTGAGCTTGAGGAGGGGTGTAAGGGACGGGTGTGGTAGGAATAGGGAAAGAGTGTCGGGTGCACCCCAATCTATATCTATGTCTATTGGGGTGGGGTATAACGATATTCATGGACTACTTTCGCCCTCACGCCTGGACGGATATGTTCTCAATTGCAAATCACTTGTTTAAGTGTACAGTTCTTGATAAACGTATTGGCGCAAATCCACAGATGAGTTTTAAATTTCGACCACGATTCAAGCAAATTTCGAGGCGTTAAAGCAGTTGTCAAAAACGTACGCTTAATCTTGTGCGTACATTTCAATAAGGTTCAATAGTGAACGCCTGCGTTCTGCATAGGGTATCAAATTCACGTTATAGTTTCTGTAGGTTGGACAATTATGTAAACCGTGGTTTTTAATCTTTGATTTAAATATACCGTGGTCTAAAATGATAACTAGCGTAAATTTAACACCGCGCGCCAATCGCGCGCATTCATCATCATGATTATTGGACCTTTGTACGCGCTTAGCAAGCGTCCCTATTTGCTTATACGCCACGAAATTTGCATAAATCGTGGTCTAAATTGAAAAAAAAATCCTTGGTGAGTTCGGGTCTAAGTGTTTGCAGATCCTGACAATCTAAACGAACACATAGCGCCCTTAGGCATGGCGGAAGGTGAGAACTGAAAGTGAAAACAAGAAATGAAAGAGATAATGGTCGGAAGGCATTATGTGGTACTCTCCTCATTATTAGCGACGTGTCGAGTGTCGTGTTTTGATAGACGGAAATGGAATCTATAGCGGTACCTGCTTTGAAGTTGATCGGCGGGCTTTATTTCATGACATGAGAAGAGAAGATAAGCTCATCCCAACCACTCTTTAGATCACCGGAAATTATTGGAATTGAATAAAAGGGCGAACGACTTTAAAGCGAGGTAGTTCTCCTTTACAGTTGCGGTGTTAGCTTTCTAAACTTGTTTTTCTTTGGCATGCTGTGTGTATATATATGACATACATGATATAAACACAATTATAAATTGAGCCTTCTCGAGAGGCACCGTCCTTTGCCTCACGTGGACCATGTAGGAAAAAAGTGCACGTAGCCTTACGTATCTCACTTGCCAGTATTCTACTTCACAAAGTTCAAATACGTGTCACACATTATCAGACTAAATATCATATCAAATGGCAGAGAATTGTGAAATGTATCATAATGATTGCAATAAATGGCAATTAACTTCATTTGGATTCCAAACATAGAGAGGTTGATGAAAAAACTGAAAAATGCTTTACAATAAGTGTTTATGAGCATTATTTGATGAGCAAACCATGAGAGACAACATAGCCTATCATGTGCTCAACGTCTTAAGTTGCAAAAAGGGAATAAGAAATATTTCCTTCTCTCTCTCTCTCTCTCTCTCTCTCTCTCTCTCTGTCTGTCTGTCTCTCTCTCTCTCTCTCTCTCTTTCTCTCTCTCTCTCTCTCTCTCTCTCTCTCTCTCTCTCTCTATCTATCTATCTATCTCTCTCCTTCTCCCTCTATTATACATCTCTCACTCTCTCTTTCTATAGTATATATTTGTTATGATGAAAGTCTAGGACCGAAATATCAATAAGCTTTTCTTCTCCAGCGTCTTCATTAATTTGTTTGTGTTTTCATTTACATTTTCAGCGTCAGCACCACCTCATATTATCCCCCCCCCCCTCTCTCTCTCTCTCTGTATCTCTTTCTGTCTCTCTGTCTCTCTGTCTCTCTTTCTGTCTCTATGTCTGTCTGTCTCTCTCTCTCTCTCTACATATTTCTTTCTAGCTCATCATATTTTGCTTATCAGATCTTTCTTT
Organism: Arbacia lixula; assembly: GCA_963669155.1. Classification (NCBI taxonomy): domain Eukaryota; kingdom Metazoa; phylum Echinodermata; class Echinoidea; order Arbacioida; family Arbaciidae; genus Arbacia; species Arbacia lixula. The sequence continues at coordinate 25,656,923 of OZ022584.1, forward strand.
CTTCCCCTTCTCTTTCTCTGTCTCCGTCTCTCTCTTTCACTGTTTTTCTCACTTCCTTCCTCCCTTTTCTCCCTTTCTCATGATATATTGTCTCTCTTCTCGTTTCTCCTTGATGGACTGACAAATTGCTACGCAATCAGCGTCCTCGGCTGCTAATTTCCTTTAATATTCCCTTTCCTTCAATAGAAATGCTATATTGATTTC
>OZ022584.1:25662126-25777126 GCA_963669155.1 Arbacia lixula
CCGTGGAACTACTTCCTCATTCCGCATTGCAGTTTCATGGTAGCCTCCTACAATTCCCAAATAAATATAGAGCATAAAGGATGTATTGCACTCTTGTGGGATCCTTATTATGTGGCAATGATCGTTCTTCCCAACATATCACCGACAATTCTTTTATTGGCCACGTAATCGTGGCTAATAGCTACGCAGTATGCGTTACTGTATATCACATTTCTCAAACTGTACGTTAATTGTTCTTGATGACAAACACGACGAATGGTTAGGTGGGTCCACAGTGGAGTTGGTACGGACGCATGGTGGTGAGACATCTAGACTACATGTAGTATATTCATCGTTCTACGTCAGGGTCAGAGTGTGTATGGCGTTGGGCATCCGATAGAGGGCGCCGCTGCATCTAGCTCTAGCTAGCTAGCTGCTAGTCGGCCGACTCTGCCCCCGATGAGTCCCGCCGCCCGTACCGCGCGTCCATGGTTTGATAGTCACGCTGCTGGTCCGCCGTGTATGAGACGGGTTGCTGCTCCTGTAACAAGATACCCTGTATCCAACAAGACGAAGAAAAAGAAAACTATGGTAGAATATGGCAAAAAGAAAGAAATGATTAACATATTTTTTTTCTCTCACAACTGCAATATGAATGTATACCGTTATTGGTTCCATGACAATGGCGCATTTAATGCCAATGTTAAATAACGTACTGAAGCGAAAGCTAGAGCAGTATCAACGCTCGAAACGAATGAGTGGGAGCGAGGGTGCCGACTTGAACCCCTCCCCCCCCCCCCCCTCCCTTCGACCTTCAGTGGGCATTGTAACGTCATGTGTCTTTACGGAAGTTGAGTTCTCGGAATTGGGATTGGACTTAAACCTGTTAATAGAAATTATGTTCTTCACAGTCAAACACGTGTTCCTTATTTTTCGAACGAAAAATCCAAATAAATCCCAAATACATACCTCGTTTTCTTCATGAGCAGGTGGATTCCTTAGGAATATAAGCAGAGGGGCGTAGATGAAATCTACGATAGCGACTATTCGAACCAACCTAGTGGAGTGAATAGATGTGCAGAAACAAACTGGTAAGGATCTGATCAATTCAATACACACCAATTACAGGTGTGCCTCATACATGTCATTCATAATTTCCTTTCTACCAGAAGCATCATGCATTATTGATTACACTATGATGGCAGTTGCTAGTGGATTGACAGGTGTAACACACACGTTTTCGAAATTGTGAGATTCAATCATTGTCAAAATTATATCTCAAGCTTTGTATTATCATTAACAGTGTTTGCATGCACTTGCGTACTTTAAAAGTAGTTTCTATATGCTTGCTTGTATCTGTTTTGCTCACAAAATGTATTGATTCCATTAACAAAACTGGACAAGCGAACTGAGACTCTACTCTTTTTATTTTCTCTCTGACAAGCTGTCGCCACTAAAAATCATGTTCGTAACACCTGCAAAGCACATGTTGAGAACACATATCTTTTTGGCGGTGCCGAGCATGGGATCAAATAAAGAAGATTGATGTATATCCTTCCATAACAGTACCCTGGTAATACACACAAACCAAAGAGCAGCTTTTTGTGTGGCGGGCAAAGGATTAGTGATCTTCACGGAATTTACTGGATAAATCATTTGATAATCAGCAGTTAATTTGTGTATGCTTACCATGGGAACCCGATGGAGTCAACAATTGCTCCGCTTATTGAGGGTCCTGTAATACAAACATACGATAAAAACCGAGAAACGAATAAGCAACGTTTTCACATTCATTTTCTGATAGGGAGTAAGTCAAATATCATATCTCAGTTTTTACAATTTGTAGTCATTTTGCTGTATGATTGCATAAAAACGAAATGTTACTCACATGTGGCGTTTACCACCTATGATAAATGAATAAATACATAAATGGATAAATTATTCAGACGATTTTAAAACAGATTAATGATTGCATGTATTGATGAAATGATTAATGAGCGGAAGAGATTTGACTACTAAAATACGTTGTTTTTTTCTGTAAACCGTCGGACTTTTTGAACTACAACATCTAGTCGGGCTTGACGGTGAGCAAGCAAAGTATATGACTGTGTAAAGCAATTACAATATGAAAAGTCATTCCAAGCCTTGCGGTTAACCGGGTTGAGTGCTTACATACACATACACACCTACAGCAAAGCCCAGGCAGAATGCTACGTCTGCGATGGCGTAGACGCTTCCGTAGACGGAAACGTGCCTGATGTCGACCAGGTGACCCATAATGGGCATCATCGAGGCATCAATCATGCCTACGAATGAAAGGTTTAAAGTTGTGATTATTTGTAAATGTTGTGAGAGTTGGTTTGTTACCATGCTCCCAAAACACTGATGCTTCTACCTGTACTGTTCGACGCAATTTCTCAATCTTTAATTGACCATTAAGCTTCATACTTTGTTTCATATTAGTTGAAATATATACAGCTAAATTTACCATTTTCAAGGCATCATCTGTATGTTGTCATTTGCTTCAGATTTGGCTCAAACATAAATGAATTATTTCAAGATTTAATATCATAATGACATAAATAAATTACAAAATCTATAGGGGCTTAAATTGTATGAAAATGTGATGAAGAAAACAAACGTATATATTTTTTTATTTATTTCCTTTTTCTCAAAACATCAACCCATAAAGTAGTATATTTAGAATTGCAAGGAGACACATATTTTAACCCTACTCACCAACTCCGAAGCCGACGAAAAAGTTTGGCCCAATTAAATGTGGTACGTTCTGTGACAAGGGCATCTACGCAAGCGGAAGAAACATAAATACAGGCAATAAATTATACCTAACATCGCTTGGCTTTAAAATAGACCAGGGAATAAACCTATACGAAAATACCGTTCACAAACTTTCTCAAACATTCCCAATATGTAGTCCAAGAAAAGATATGCAAAGAAGATAATTTATTTCATGATGCCTTAATAATGATAAAATACATTGATTATCAACGGAAGAAGAGATGATTGGCCGTAGTGTTGCTATTACCACTTCGAATATTGTTCATTTTATGTAAGCCCTCCAAATAAGCTAGCCGATCATCAGGGCTATCTGCATAAATACTTATGTAATAAATTATTCAGAAATCTATTAATTTGTCCACAAACATAAATATACACGTGTGGATTTTGTCTGTGGTATGGCCCGTCACATAAAACTGTGTCCGTGGCAGTAATTTACCCCAAGAGCAATATACCGAGGCTCACTTTTTGAAAAATAGATTATACATGATTAAAAGAAAAGTATCAAGGAACGTTTCATCTCATACAGTAGCTTAAGGGAAAGATGCAAAGCCTGGTTTAGTTTGTGCATTTCCTGACACAATGCTTGAAAAAATATCCCCGCGGAAATATTGTATTTTCCCCGGCCACCCCCCCCCCCACCTTCTTCCCGCAAATTGTCTACGCCCTTTAAGATTACGATATGTCTCTCACCAACATCATGGCGATACCTCCGACTATCATCCCAATTAGAGCACTGAGCCACCTGAAAAGATTCACAAGATGAACAAAACAAATCTTCAGTCAATAAACTAAAAATGGAAATAAGTGATACGAACAAATAAATATCGATAGAGCGCGACTATCTATCGTCTACAACACCGGTTGTTATAAAGAGCAAGCCAGGATATTATCCCTACGGTATAATGTTACTACGTATATACAATTTGCTTATCAATTCTTCAACTTCAGTATCGATTTAAATTAATATGTTATTTATTGGATTCATCCGATTAGTAACATTGCTTTCTTACCAAGTATCATATGGAACTACAGTCAACCCAAACATATCTACAAATACCACTGTCTATAAAGACTACCTATCCGTAAAGACCCCTCTACGTGAATCTTCCTAGACAGCTTTGGAAGTATTTGTACCTGAATATAACAACTAAAAAGTGTTCAAAGAGACCGTTCCTTATGCTCTTCTTAGAGTGGCCATTACAAACAGGCTTAATTGGGTGAAGATTATAAGAGATGGAATGACAATGAATATTGTTTTGCCTGGTGTGTCACATTTGCATAGATAGTAATTGGCATGTTCTTACCTTCCTATCCTATGGCCCAGCGGTCCGAATATATTTGTACTGATGAGGTAAGATATACTGGCGGGTAGAAATATAGCACCTGTATGACGCAAGAAGAAAAAGAAGACATGGAATGTCATATGCAAGATGATTTGATATGCGGGGGAACAATTGTTCTGATGATTGATTGATTGATGGATGGAATGATTTCTCAATTTTAGAAAATAGCTGTAGAAATATCCACAATGTGTGATCGACTTGATGGTTAGTCATGTTAGTAGGAACTCCAGATTGAATGAATAAACAAGCCTTCCTCTCTCTCTCTCTCTCTCTCTCTCTCTCTCTCTCTCTCTCTCTCTCTCTCTCTCTCCCTCTCCCCCCCCCTCTCTCTCTCTCTCTTTCTCTCTCTCTCTCTCTCCCTCTCCCCCACTCTCTCTCTCTCTCTCTCTCTCTCTCTCTCTGTCTCTCTCTTTCTCTCACTCTCTCTCTCTCCCTCACACACATATATTTACATCGAATATCATAAGAAAACAAGTTACCAAGCTGCCACTTCTTGGCCTGCATTTTATCCATCATGTAGAGTGGTAGGGACGGCTCGAGCAATGCGATCCCCATGTTGCCAAACGTGATAGCACCTAGGAGAGCGAGAGACAAAATCAGGGATTAATAAATCGATTAGAGAATAATTCATACTCTAGATTACCTAAGACGACAGATGAAAAAATAATTGATTGATTGAAAGATAACTAAACGATACAGCGACCAGGATGGTTGCAATATTAGGGGGGGGGGGGGGGGGGGGTGCGCCATCATTCCCCCTTCCCACCCTTCTCTATTCCTTAACCCCACCACCTCGCTTCACTATCTATTGTACGTTAGAAAAAAATGTTGTGGGTTCAGATATTTCGGAGGGGGCCTTTTCTAGTGCAATGTCTTTACTGTAAGTACAAAGTTGGTCATACAGATGGAATATCTTTTTTTTTCATAAAATTTTCTTGGCATTTTCATTGTACAACCTGTGTGATTCTAAGCATTTGTGTACCTCGTATGTGGCTTGCAGTAAATCTTTCGCGGATATCTTAACATTTATACGTGTACAAAAGTGCAACGGGTCGACATGTCTGCTAATCATTATTGCGCCTGCAATGGAGGTCTTCACGATCAACGTTACTCAATATTAAAATGAAACAGCGCCCTCTTCGCATACGCAGTATTGTGTCTGCTGACAGACCGTGGTTTATCGAGATTCAATATCAAATGCACACTCAAATAGAAAATGTATATCGACAAATCATGGTGAGCGAGGAGTGGTGGTGGTGGTGGTGGTGGTGGTGGTGGTGGTGGTGGTGTGTGTGTGTGTGTGTGTGTGTGTGTGTGTGTGTGTGTGTGTGTGTGACGTAGGCTAAGGCTTGAAACGTGAATCGCTTATTGAATTGCCATAACAACTGAAAATGTGATTTTGACGAGACCTTAATTTCTTGGAGACACAATGTTGAAATTAAGAATATCGAACAAAAAACATATTATACAATTAATTTATTGTTGTTATGGGGAATGTGATTATAATCACGGGCACAGGGTGATTTCAAACCCATGTTTGATCCAAGGAGCATCATGGGAATGAGATATAGGGCCTGGGGTCAGAGTCGCAGGTCAAAGGTCAGGGGTCAGGTGGTTATTGAACTGACCTGCAGCGATGAGGACGTAGGGATCCTTGAGGAGCTTGACGATAGGTGTTCCTTCCATACTATCCTCTCTCGTCCAGGCTGGGTTCAATGCTAGCAGCTGCAGGACTGAAAAAGAGGAGGAGGGGGGGGGGGGGGGGATTCATGATTATGCATACTGAGAATGACAAGGTTTCATGTAACCTTCGGTATCCTAATCAGCGCGTTCACTGATTTATAGGAGGGTCCTGTATTAGCATTCCCCCAGGAATAGCTATAATCATGGATTAACTCTCTAAGCGCCATTCCTGCATTCGTGCACAGGTAATGCACACATCTTCCATAGAGCTGCAGATTATCTGGTACCCAAAGGGTTAAATGTTTTGCGGAAGGACGTTATTGGCGGATGTCGGGTTTGAATCCACACTCTTTGGATCGGATGTTAATGGTCTGCTCCATCGCACCACACCACCTTCAGACTGCCCATGTGACCCAACGATTGTAGTATCAAAGAACATATGAACATTGCAAAATTAAAAGATCAGATCTGAAAAGACTGGACAAAGGTCCGAAATGTGTCACAAGCGGATCCCACATAGAGGGTCAAATGGATAGTCCAACCTGAAGTCAAGGAAAAGCAGACATTTGGAAGAAATATATTAGTGAAGGTTTGACGAAAATCCATCAAGGATAAGAAAGTTATGATCTTTTGAAATTTCAATGTTGTGCCGTCACGTGCGAGGTGCCTTCCCATATGTTGTGTGTCGAATAATTCCATAAACTGCCCCTTTCTGTTTTTGATGAAGGAATATTTTTTTCTCATAGAGGTATGTGTTTATGATGATGTTTCAAATGCGCATGTAAAATGATGCATATCCAATTGAGAAAATCAAAACAAATGTACACAACATAATTATGGGAGAGCATCTCGCGCGTGACGTCACAAAATCAAAACTTAAAACAAACGTAACTTCCTAATCCTTTGACGGATTTTCATCAGACCTTCGCTACTATGTTTATTTAATTTTTCTATTTTTTATCAAAACCAGCTTAATTTCAGGGTGGTTTATCCCTTTAATGTGATAGAACAGCATGTACTCACGTCCGTCGAAGAGGGCGAGGATGGCAAGGACCAGGAAGGGGGAAGCTTTCCCGACAAACTCGTACATCACACCTCCAAACGGGGGACCAACTGCGGGGGGGGGGGGGGGGGGGAAAGAATACACGACGCATTACGAATCATTTTCTACATCGTAACTTTCCCCCATCACCACACCCCCTCTTAACCTCTCACTCCCCTGTCTCACCCTCTTTCACACATTTCCTATTGCCTCGGTTGATCATTCAGACATAGATGTTAACTCCACATCGATACATATTTTCAAGGACTGTTAATTACCCATCATTTAATTATTAAACGGGAATTGTGATTTTACCCAACATTCCGGAAGGGATTCGATATGAGGTAAACGGGCTAAACATCGTTTTTCTTTATCGTCGGTTTGTTAATTAACCCATTAAGTACGGGAACCGGTTATACCCGGTTCCCAGGTGTCCTACTTAGAAACGGGAACCTGGTATACCTAGTCTCCACTAGAAACTTACCGATGTCATCTTGTTAAAACTCTCTTTTAAGTACATTGTCATTGTAATTTAATGTCGTTGGTGTGTACATAAGTAGTTTACTTGATTAGCTAGCCGTTAGTCTACTGTTGAGCAATTATAGAACTCAACTCACCGCACAGCCGCCAAGCACAATCCGCTCATGGGTTAATTTCCATTCATCATGAGGCGGTTAACAGATATGTCAATAAGACTAGTTAATCCACGGGGTAACACTATCACTAGATTCTGTTTGCGAGAAATTAGTTCGATGACAGTTAGGATGGGTTTTGTTTCGCTTTTGCGAAAACCGTTCTTGTATGATGAAAGAAGCAATTGGTTGTGTTGTTTATTTGTGTAAAGTTGGTGATGCTACGTAGTACATCACAGTTATGTTCTTTTCATTTCTTAAAAAAAGAGGGGGAAGAAAAAATAGGTAACTTCTATAAAGGGAACTATGGAATAGATTAAGTTAGAGTTATGTTCATTTCACTCAAAAATGGGCACAATTAAATACTTTGAGTTGCCCACGAGAAACTCAAAAAAGAGATTTAGTTGAATAACGTCATGTCATTCCACGAGTGACATACCGCAACACTACCATAGCTACGAACAAAGTGTATCCTATTAAATAAAAGTTTCTTCTTACTCAAGACGCCGAAAGCTAGCCCCGCTAGAGCGAAGCCCATGGCGGCGCCTCGCTCTGCGTCGTCGGGAAACCTCTGGGCAAGCATACCCATACCTGAGAGGAAGGTATAGATGGAGGAAGAACCACAGATATATAAGTAATACGGCGTGTTTAAAAAAAAAACATTTGATTACCCCCAACCTTAATAAAGTTGTATATGCTGATACTATGTTTCATCATCATCCTAAGCCATCATCAACCCACTGTAGGATGAATCCCTCTCCAAGGTGACACCTCTCTGATCTTTCCCCCGTGTCTTTCTCATCCAGGTCACACCAAGACATTTTGTCACTCCATCTCTCCACCTAAATATCTGTCTTCCTGGGTGCGTAGTACCAATAAAGAAATGTTTACCAATCAAATGCTGAATTTGTATGCTTTTCAATACCTCAGATGGGGGCTTAAACATGGACATGCATTAGATGATGTGTATTATTGCATTTGTTAACGTTCGTCTATGGAGCAGTCATTGCTGCGGACAAGGCTTGCTTTTATCCTGAATGAAAGTACATCAACTGCAATTTTGCAGCAAATTACTATAACCTAGTAGAAGAGAGATGGCTATTTCGTTAGTCTACATTCTGTTTTATTTCTCGCAGAGATTTATCTATAATCTAATGATTCCCAAAATCGTTTCATTTATTATAAGAACACACCTTTTAGGTAACAGTCTTGTTATGTCGTATAGCACGAACGCTATCTATATTTTTCTATTCTCAATTATATCTCACATTCCCATTCCTAGCTTTAGGGTTTTCGTATACAAAAGGTGCGTCGAATGCTTACATTTTTGAAGCAATTGCTTGATCTCGTTGGCAAAAGCTTTTGCTCGCAAGTGATATATATACTTATTATTCATAGGGATTCAAGCAAGATACTTGCATCAGAAAATATTTCTCTTTTCATGGTCCAGTTTTAAGCTGAAGTCTTTGTGTGCCAAATGCGCATTTTGTCACTCATAATACACACCAATCCCTTTGCGCAGCATTGTATCTGGCATAGGTAGGGTTAATCTCACCTGCTACGGACGAACACGACGACCCGATACCCTGTATCATTCGAGCTACTAGCAGCAGAACAAAGCTCTCCCCAAATGCAAACACTGGAAAATAAGCCATATAACAACAATGATGATGATGATGACAGATTATTGTAATAATGGTAGTAATAATGATAATAATGATAATAATAATAATAATAATAATAATAATAATAATAATAATAATAATAATAATAATAATAACAATAATAATAATAATGATAATGATAATAATAAAAATAATAATAATAATAATAACAATTGCAATGATGATAATAATACAAGTAATATTAATAATAATACTAGTAATAATAATTATAATAATGATACTAGTACTGATAATAATTCTAATAATACTAAGTAGACGAAGAAGAATGATAATCATGATGACAACGATAATAACAATGATGTTAATAATTATGATAATGATAATGATGAAAATAATGATAATAATAATTAGGATTATAATGGTACTGATAGTACCCGTGATTAGTACTACTATAATATACTGAGACGGTATAACACTAACGGATTATAATGTAGAGCGCGGAATCAGAATGGAGATTCAATATATTGATATTGATATAGTTTTGAACCTAGCTTGGTATATATTAGAACCAGCACATGTCAAAAGGCATGGATCAGACATGTGCTGTGATATGTGCTGGTTCAGAAACGTGTTTACTTGTACATACTTTTGCAACACCACGGCCGCTGAGGACGAGTATGACCACGAGCCTGTTTTCTCACCCACTAACCATGCTAACACATGTTATCTACTTGTCCCGCAGGATATTGTACAAATTTTGTTTTCATACATATCAAGTATGTTTAAACAATAAAAGCCCTCTGGAAAGAAAAGGAACAAAGAATAGTATTTAATTGATAATAAAGAAAGCTTCTTACCTAAGGTGGAGGCGAACATGATTATAAATCCAGAAAACATAGGGAGAGAGTATCCTACCCTGTGGAAGGGAGAAACAAAACAACAAGATGTTGAGAAGGAAAGTGAGAATGGGGGCGATTGAGAGAGAGAGAGAGAGAGAGGAGGGGAGCGGAGAGAGAGAGAGAGAGAGAGAGAGAGAGAGAGAGCATGGGTAGAAAATTAAGTAAAAGATCAGGTGGGGAGAGACGGAGGTAGAGAGGGAGTGTACATGTGTGTGTGTACGTGCGCGCGTTTGAAGGAGATTATTTATAGAGAGAGAGGGGAGAGAGAGAAAGAGAGAGAGAGAGAGTGGATGGGGGTGGGGGGGGGGGGGTAATGCTTAATTTTATTATACTGTACATAGAACAGATCTAACATAATTAAGAACGCAACAATAGCTGAAAACTAAAATAAACACACACACACACACACACACACACGCCACTTCAAACATATCCACCACGGTCCAATCGAATGCAATGGAGGAAAAACTCTGTTCACGTATTCGGTTGGAGGCACAATGCGTATTATACATAGAATACTTGCCGTCGGTAGACATTGATAAAAGCATAGATAGAGCATAACACACCCTCATTCCGGTTTGTCCCCCTGCCCACCGATATCTCACATTCCTCGATCAGGAGCAATGACGTCATTATTCCCTGCCAATTCATTTCACGATTCCCATGACACGAACAATATTTTCGTTATAGTCACATTCCAAATGTTGACAATTTAGGGGAAGGGGAAAACATAGTTGATGTTACATTTCCGTTATGATGATAAATTAAAACAACAACGCCTTTGTGTTTTGATGCATTGAGTATACCAGCGCGCTCTGAGGAAATGATTAAAAAAAAAAAGGCGTGTTGCTTCACGGCTGGAAGAATAAGGGTGTCTTCCAAATGCTTATCGATTTTTATAAAAACGTCATACGACATGCCGGGGGAAATGTCTGTACGTTTTCGCCAGTTAGCCGTATTAATTAAAGCTGATTGGAACATTTACATTACAAATACCCTCTAACAGGGCAAAAACCGTGGGTGAAAGAAAAACGATGTTGATCTAAATTTAGTTCATCGACTAGGAGTGGGCTGATACACAAGCATGTAACTGGCTTTATAGGCAACTGAAGTCTGCGTAGCACAGTCAGGTCTACTGCTTGATGTTACCAGGGAAGTGTTTTAGGAAGGAGTAGAAACTCGAGCATAATACATTCAAACATCTGTATGGGTTCTAAAGCGTGCTCATGAATGTTAAAAGAATTCCATAATCATGACAATGCTTTGATGTTCCATGTGCCGAGCCGACATTTAGCTGATGTCAACTTGAAAAGAAATTTCTTTAATTTCCCATTTGTCTCTAGACGTTTTGTTTTTGACAAATTCGTTTGCAAACTATAAGGAAGTTAACGGCAGATAATGACAGACTCTAATACTCTACTTTTGTTGCGAAAAGTATTGAGGAATCATTAAAAATCGGACATATACGCTATTTGTATTAATTACAAAATTGACCAATTTCTTCACTTTCCGACAACTTGTGCATTTGGGAGATTCAACCACCCTCAAAATGATATATTAAGCTGTGCGTTATCATTAACGGCGTTTGTGTGTGTTTGCGTGAAGCAGAGATATTTCACTTGAAAAACTTGTTTATTTGTGTTTGCTGATACCTGTTGTGCTCATGGAAGTATTAATGTCATGAACAGAACGGGACAAGCAAAATGAGACTGTACATTTCTTTTGTTCTCTCTGAGAAACCGTTGCCACACTATCATGTTCATAATTGTTCATACACCTGAACAGCGCCTGTTGAGAACACTATAACTTTTCAGTGGCTTGGCACATTGGTTCAAAGAGAGAAAGTTGCTTCCTATCCTTCCATAACAGCCAAACGGCAGGCACCGGAAAATACGCTCATTTTATTTTCAGCGAGGTAGTCGTGACCTTCACTTGACCTCTCGAACCGCGGAAAACGTTTCCTTTTCAAACTGTGATATCTTCATGAATATACCATATTTCGTGCGCTTTCTTTTGTAACTGTATGTTGGATGTCGAATTTTACCAAGTGTGAAAAAACATTTCATTAAAACAGGCAGACAAATATTGCAAATTCGAGAAAAATATGTGGTTCTAATACAAATCAAAAAAAATAAAATAAACTCTATATTCCAATGTCAATCGCTTTTGAGCCCTTAACATTTAGAGATCATCTGAAGCGGAATTTATTGTACTTTATGGAGATACCATTATTTTTCAACCTCCCCCCATAGAAGGGTCAGGATCCAGCAAAACATCAATCATGTTCAAATCCAAAATGAGCGAGATATGACGAAGTTGTGAACGATCCTAACCAGCCAATCATAGTCCACGATAATAACGAAATTCTACCGGCGATCCAAGGGTCACGGACTATGATTGACTGGTTAGGATCGCTCACAACTTCGTCATATCTCGCTCATTTTGGATTTGAACATGGTTGATATTTTGCTGGATCCTGACCCTTCTATGGGGGGAGGTTGAAAAATAATGGTATCTCCATAAAGTACAATAAATTCCGCTTCAGATGATCTCTAAATGATAGGGGCTCAAAAGCGATTGACATTGAAATATAGAGTTTATTTTCATTTTTTTAAATTTTTATTAGAACCACATATTTATCTCGAATTTGCAATATTTGTCTGCCTGTTTTAATGAAATGTTTTTTCACCCTTGGTAAATGTTGACCTCCAACATACAGTTACAAAAGAAAGTGTACAAAAATATGATATATTCATGGAGATATCGCAGTTTGAAAAGGAGACCTTTTTTGCGGTTCGAGAGGTAAAGTGAAGGTCACGACTACCGAGCTGAAAATAAAATCGTGTTTTTTCTGCTGCCCGCGGACGAATATCGGTTGCGAAGTCCATATGATTTCTGAAAATTCGCGTCACTTTGAAGACAAATAGCTCAAATGTTTTATTTTTGAGCCCAAACAAAACTGGAATCAAATTCTCCGCTGGAGTACCGGCTTTCCAAAGCTGTAACTGGTATTGCCGTTCAATTTGTAGAAGGGTCAGGATCCAGCAAAGTCTGGGAGCTTACATATATATCGGTTGAGAAGTCCGTACGATTTCTGAAATCTCGCGTCACTTTGAAGACGAATAGCTCAAATGTTTTATTTTTGAGCCCAAACAATATTGGAATCAGAATCTCCGCTGAAGTATTGGCTTTTTAGAGCCGTAACTGTCGTTGCCGTACAATCCATAGAAGGGTCAGCATCCAGCAAGGTCTGAGAGCTTACATATTTCAAAAAAAAATTGAGGCCTGTTTTTGAAGGCAAATAATATAAAAACTCCTTTGCGGATTTCGAAAAAAACTAAAAATATTTATTAAGAAACATATAATCTCAATCCCTGTCTAAAAAAATCCTGATCAGTATGCTTACAGAAGACCCCAGCAAAAGATCTTGCGAGCATGTCGAATTCCTTCATCATCTAGGTGCAGCAAAATCTGCGCGTGAGATTTCGCGAGACGAAAAATAAAACGCTCACGATTTCTATAGAACGAGCGAGCGCTGCCGATTGACTGATAACACATCCCTGATGTTACCAAAGCATGTCAATCGTTGTCTTCCTGTTTCTCTTTCTTACTTTATTTCTATCATTCTTTCAAGTAACAGCTTCTGGATACCTCCATTTGCACCATACATGCCATATGTCCGACATGTACAAGCTTTCTTGTCTGTGTCGTCTGTAACATCTCCATCTTTCTGCACGCTTTTCGGAGCTCTTCATTTATCGCTGATTTTTATAATCATACTCATTCTCCGCACTCTCCTTAAGCATTTCTAGCAATCACTATTATTCCGATCAAAGTCAGTTTCTATTTTTTTGAATGGGAGGGAAAGTTCCATGCATTATTTTCGTCCATTGGTTTTTACCAGATGTTTAATTCGTGACCTGCAAAAAGGCTACCCTGTCTTTAAAGAGTACTAAATTAGAAAAATAAGTTCCCACTAATCTATGTAGAATTATCTACTAAAAAAAATATTCCATACTTGTTTGCCGCAAACGAATGTGACATTCGTTTTTAGTGGATAATTATACATAGATTAGTGGTAACTTATTTTTCTAATTTAGTAACCCTTTAAGTCGTTGAAATTAAATTGTGATCTGCCATGACAACGGATTCAAGCATCTTAACCACTTCTCTCCCTTGTCTTTAATTAAATAATTTTACAGTTTTTTCTATTGTACATATATGGGAAAATCAGAAACTGAGGTATACAGTGGCTTCAACAGTACAAGAAACAACATGCTTTTCACATCATTTCACTGCATGTCCCCCCTCCTCCCACACACACACACACACACACACACACACACACACACACACACACACACACACACGCACACACACACACACACACACACACACACACACACACACACATACACCTGCTTATGATAAGGTAAGTTTAAACGTTGAATAAAAGAGCTAAATCATGAAGCCCGTTTTCCTTAGAGGAGAGGTTAAACACGCCGTTAAACCGCACACTCATGTTGGTGATCGTTTCGTCCTTACCTATTTGTGAGTGGTCCTATCAGCGGGTTAGCTATAAGCTGCACGATAGACTTGGAAGCAAATAGAAGGCCGATTCGAACGTTTTCGTGGCGCAGGATTGAGTTGGCCGCATTATCTGTGGTCGAGTCTGCTGGGAGACTGGTGCTACTCGATGAATTCAAGCAAATCGCTGGTATCGAAGTTCCATTGGCGCCTGTAATGCAAAGTGACATTTTATATTTTACACATTAATGAGAAAGAAAAGATCCACTTGCTGTAACTAACGAGTCCTCTTTATGATTCCGTTTTTAACCAAATGATAGATGTATAATGACGTCATCATGGCCAGACTAACACTAGATCTCGATTGTCATTGAATTAGTTCGAGGAGTGTGTTTTTTTGTGCGTATCGTTCTACGGAATAATGGTAGTCATCGTCATCTTCATGTAGCTACTGATATCGTCTTCAAAGAGCACGTCATTCAACAATATTCTTTGCCGAGTGGGTCCCACCTATCAATCCCCTTCTTGACCATAATGTTGACAGTATGTCCATATCACTAGTGCAAGACACTGGTGGACGCCCTCTGCCACCCTTTCCTTCACAGGTTCCATGCAATTTTCTGCTTCTTCACCCAGCCATTTCTCCTAAAGATGTGCCCAAAGAAACAAGTGTTAAGTGAGCTTTATATCACCCATGATCAATCCATTGTGTTCAATGTAATAGTCTTCGGGCGTCTGATAGCAGCATATGCCTCAATTGACAGTTTTCGTTTTGTTTCATTTCTTCACAAGATAATGGAAGATGTGCATCATGTCCACGCCATATCGTTAGTAACAAATTTACATCTCCCTTTCGTTGGTTCTGCGTTCTAATCAACCCCTTTAAGAAGAGTTCTGATTTGCGTTTGCATTCTGAGATCACGCGTGTTTTGCTTTCCCGCTAGAAGTGACCGGGTATACCTGTGATTTCTCCTGGGAGTTCAGTTGCGTAGATACTGCAATTGGTGGTTGGCGTCTGGTTTGCTTCTCGCACAATCTCCGCGCTCTCATGGTGAAAGATGTAGTCTGGAATAATGGGGACTGGGAAGGAAGAAGGCGAAGAAGCAGAAAAATGAGAAAAGGAGGGGAAATATTAACTCTAAATGCATGATCAGCTTGTTTATTTTCGATTTGTTGTTTCCAAGGAATAATAATTATTATGGTGTAAATGGAAAGAAGTATAATGGAACCTTTTGGCCGCTGAACTATTCAATTCTGCTTAAAGTTGTATAGTTTATAAATATATATCTAACTCTGCCTCCCTCACTTGCATCCCATATGGTTCATGCCATCAACACCCCTTCACGCTTCATGTGCCAACTACATATACGGGCATCATTAATAAACACAACTCCGGTAAAACGATATTTTTGTCTAGCACGAAAGGAGTTCGTACCCACCTACGACGGTGGTGAGCATATTGTCGAGTAGGAGGGCGACGAAGACGATAAAGAGGACGAGTTTTCGGGAGGAGCGAAGATTGCGGATGCACTCCCCGACCGAGAATTCCTGTAGCCAACTCCCGAAACCCGTCTTGGCCTTCTCCAGGTACGCCAGCTGACCGCTCATGATGGAGGGATGGGTGGACAGAGGAACGGACGGATGGAAGAGAGGGTGGGTGGAAATGTCAGTGGGTTGTTGGAATGGAAGGGTGTGTACAAGGATGGAGGAATGGATGTATGAAAGGATCGATACAAAAGGTTGGATGGAGGGATGGAGAAAGGATTGAGAGGGGGTGGGTGAGTTGAAGAGATAAAGAATGAGAGGAAGGAAAAGGATTGGGTTAATGGATGAGTGGATATATGACTCAATGGGTGATTAAATGGAAGGAAAGGTGCATGAGATTACACAACAGTGGATGGAAGGTTCAATACGAGAATGGAAGGATGGATGGAAGGATGGATGGAAGGACGGATGGACGGAAGGAAAGACGTAGCAGGTTACCGGCTGAACCTACAGAAGATTGGAGCTCTTTGCGATCTACAAAACAAACATATACGAAAAATCTGATTGATTGATTGATTGATTCGTTTACAAATCAATGTCTTTAATTGATTATCGTATTCAATTGTTTATTAGTGTATGCATGTATCAATTCATGTTTTTATTTATCTAATCGTTCACGCAAACATCTCTTTGTTCATTCATTAATTATTTGAATACCGACCAATGCCACTTCACATGTTGCATCGTGTACTTTGGTGTATCGGAGAGGGGCCTTGTCTTGGAAGGTCGTCCTCGTCCAAAAATATAAATGAATCATTAATTTTACACGTTACGATAAAAGAGGATTTAAGACCTCATTCCCCCCACCCCTTCCCCCACCCCTTCCCAATCCCCTCCTATCCCCCATCACATCCACACTAGAACAGGTAGGCGCAACAATCATGCTGATGTTTGAAGGTCATGAATTTTGGAAACGTGTCCTTTTTATGTTCTTATTGTCCGCTACCTGTCCAAGTATGATCCATTTATTACAACCACTCTACATATATTCATAAAAATGTCAGCGGTTGGATCAAAAATTCAAAAATAAGCATACCCATAATATCTAAAACACAATAATGAAGATACAAACTGTCATTCATTATTTGAATAACGACCAATCTGACTTCACATGTTGCATCGTGTATTTTGATGTATCGGAGAGGTGTTTTTTAATCATCCATCATCCTTCTCCATGGCAATGTACGCACGTGCTAAGATGATGGATTGATATAAGTCATTAACATGTACTGTACTGTGGAATACCGTGGTCAGACCTTATATCATATACATGTATAATGTGCTTAGTATTTTAATATAGTTTTTTTTTATTCGACATGATAAATACCACAAACAAAAAGGTGCCACAAAATAACAGAGCTATACAAAAAAACAAAATTACAAGGGAAAATGACGCATGAAATTATACCATACGAGAGTGTTCATTATCAATTAAAAACTTGCAATAAAAAAAATATATAAAAAATATTAAAGCTCCAAAGATATTTAAAAAAAAAAAAGCGAAATGGGAAGCAATGCTGAATCCTGTTAGACATGTTAGAATACAATCATGACAATTATGAATGTGTGTGGTCTGTCCAAGGAATTATCTCAGCATATTACACTTGATTCGTTTGTTATGTAACAAAAACGGGAAACACAAGCACAGTTTGTATTAATAATGTAGACATACCAAACCCATCTTCACAATGCATCACACACTCGTAGTGATACCCGGCGAGAAACGTTGCATTAAAACAAACTTCAAAAGTTTGTTACCATAAGACTACAGCTATACTCGGAATACAGCTTTCAATAATATATATAAATGTAAGAAATTATACATATACAACAGCTTTGGCAACTCTTTTATTTAAATATTTTGTGAAAGAAATGGATGAAGAGAACAATGGTAGGCGTAGCATAAATCAAGGTTCCCCAGAGCTATCTACCCTTTGGAAAAATTGGTGATGCCGAAAAAATGTCTCTGCCGGGAATCGAACCGGGCCCCCAGCTTTGAACGCCGGTGCCTTAACCACTAGACCACAGAGACGGGTTAGTGGCTAAGGCGACCCCGATCCGATTGACCGTCAGATTGACAAATATTCGACACTATACCAATTATAATTTCCTTTGTATATATATATATATATATATATATATATATACACACACACACACAAATACACATAGGCCCTCTCCACATTTCTCTTTAATCTCACATACTTAATACATCTCTACCCATTTTTTCCTCTCTCTCTCTCTCCCTCCCTCTATTGTGTTATCTCACTCTCTCTCTCTTGTTCTCTCCTTCTCCTTCCCCCTCTCCCACTTCCACAGCTAACATACCTGGTCGTGTCCGCACGTAGATAAAAGGAGCGTTAACCAAGTCGCCCAGATAGGTGGTAAACAGGCATCGTTTAAAGTTAGAACGTTTCCGTCTCTCCCTCCAAAACCAACGTCATCTTTAACGCGTCTATAAACTAGGCGCTTGCCTCGCTTAATTAGTCCCAATCAACGAATCATTAAAAGTCTACTATTTAACCGTGGTAACTGGCTATTTCCCAACAGCTGTTGCGCTCCCCTAGATAGGAGCCAGTACGCCACCAGCTGCCGCGAAGTATAAAGTGCCATCTTCGCCGCGATGTTTGATTAAAATTCTCGGGATCTTTCTCGTTTTATTGATGTCGTGTTAATAAAAGTCGGATCGATAAAGCGCTCCTTCCCGAAAGTAGCCCGCGGCGCGGAGTTCTCCTTGCGCATATATATATATATATATATATATATATATATATATATATATAACAGAGCATGTACAATCAGCACCCTTAGTCTCTCTCTCTCTCTCTCTCTCTCTCTCTCTCTCTCTCTCTCTCTCTCTCTTTATACTTCGCTATATAAAACAGCCGTCCTTTAAGCATTGTCATGTACGTCAACGTAGATGAGAAGAGTGAATTAAATGTCATCATAGATGGGACCACCTTCTACGTTCCCGTATTTAACAGAAACTTAAATTAAACGGAAGTTCAATGGAAGCCTGTACGTCAGCTTCTTTATTTAACTATCACACATGAATAAATATATATAGATATAAGTATATATATATACGTATAGCTTTAGAGGTATACACATTGTAGGAAGTTGGATTCAGCGGAAACGGACACTCTGTACGTAGTAAGGGTGAATGAGGGACTGCATGAACCAACCTGTTGCGTCTACTTCGTGTACGCGGTGTGAGACAAAGAATAATAATATTAAGTAACTGAAATAATTTGACCTTAGTTGATGGGATAATCCTGACTTCTGTGCGTATGCGTGCAGTTTCTGAATGATATGAAATATACACGACGTGAACAGACAACCTAGAACAGACGCAGTATTTTTTTTTTTAAATTTGTAATGTCTAATTTCTAGTTTATGCAAATAGTTGATATCATCTGAAGGGCAATAAGTGATTGATATTGTTAGGTTGTATGACGTTTTGTTAAGAGGATTTTCAGGGAAAAAAACAGCGCGTATGCCGGAAGGACCCCCTCAAACTATTCTTCAAAAATAATTACTAAGACAAAACACACATTTCATTCAGCCGTGTTAAACCAAGGATGTGAGTATTACTACGCACTAGCACGTTACACACGCACGATACCATCAGCCCACGCGTTTGTTGCACCCACATGTGATTAAATATGTAAATCAGCTTCAGATCCTTCGACTTTTCATTGTTACGTCACGCACTACGTATAACCCCTTGCAACCAATTAATGGGGGTTCGTTTAATATTCCGCGCCACCTCCCGACGATAAATCGCTTCTAATTACGATTATGCGTTGCCCAATGCCTGCGTCAGGGTGAACAATGGCACAGCGAGGCGACGCGAGCGCGGATTTAGACTATAAGGCTTCTAATGAGTGTATTCTAGGTCCTATTAGTTCTACTGTGAACTATGCTCTATTCACCGTTCATTAGTAAACGTCTCCCCGCAGGCCGATTAGTCACTGGTCAGTACCTTCGGTCAGTCTTTCTTGTTGTTGGTAATGTTGCAACTATTTATATATAGTCCATTCATTACACTTTTCTTGGAACTATTTTCCCCTGCTTATCATTTCTCTAAATATACTATTGTAGACAAGCATCATAACACCAATACACTTCTACTTTGAAATTATGTAGGTAGACGTTCTTAAGTTGTCGTGAAAGGATGGTACTATTAAACAAATTATGTAAAATAAATATATAAATAATTGGTACCATTCATACAACTTAGTATACGTTATTTTCATGTATCGTATGTGATATGATTCTGCTTTGCTATTATATAGGTAGCATCTCCTTACGTGATTATATATATCGCATTCGTTTCACGACGGGTGTGACCTGTTACGTGTAATATATAGTAATGATTTCTTTATAGTTATAACCTCTTTGCTGTTGCCCTTCCAACTTAAAGCTCTGGTTTTAATGAGTCGTTGCCCGGATTTTTGTTTATTATGTTTGGTGATTGTTCAAAATGATAAGTTTGTTTGTGTATGTGTGTGAGTGTGTATGTGTGCTCGTATATGTGCGTGCGTGTGTGTGTGTATGTATACGTGTGATGTGTATGCGTGTATGGGTCTGTTTGTATTTGTGTGGCCGTGTGTGTACGTGTTTGTATGTGTATATGTGTACGCTTATATGTGTGTATGGATTTGTTTGTATGTGTGTGTGGGCGTGTGTGTTTTGTGCGTGTGTCTTGTCGAACAAATTTCTTACCGAAGAAAAGACAACGGGCCAAATTCGCTTTAACATGTAGGGATTCTCATAAAATGGCAAATGCCCGATCGAACATCTTGGGTTACAGCCTGGCAGATGAAAGGGATCCTACTTTTATTGACCACCATTCAGCGGCCAATCTATACCCCTGAGGTACCCTGCCATGTAAACGGGCAGGAAAGGGTAGAGGCCATGCCCGTACACCATCGGTGTAGATGGAGCAGAACTACTATGTACATGTACAGGAGAGGTGCATAAAAGCGGAGAGAGAGAGAGGGTGAGGGGTACACGGGGAGACTGGGGGACTCAGAGAGGGGTTGGAGATAAGATGAGAGAGAAAAAAATAGAAAGACAGACAGAAAACACGCACACACAGACACACCGAGAGAGACAGAGAGAGCGATAGAGATACAGTATATGTATATAAATTATAAGATAGAGAGAGATAATGAGAAAGAGAAAGAGAGACACAAACACGAGATATAAAGAGATGCATGAAATGGGAGAGAGAGAGAGAGAGAGAGAGAGAAAGGCGGGGGGGGGGGGGTTCAGCAAGATACATACTGAGAGAAGGAGGGCTGCTTAAGAACATTTATTTTATATACTAGGTATAAACCAAAACACTTTGAGGGCTTTGTGAAAACGCTTTTATTAGCAAAGTATAATGTGCCTCTTATTACACAACCAATGGGTACCGCAAACGTGACGTCAAACAAACAATTATCATGACCGTTTGTTTTTGGATTTGGATAGCGTGTAATATTTAGGAAGTTGATTTTCTTTTTATCATTTATCATCCTGTAAACATAAGTATACGGACATGGATTATTGTCATCCTGTTGTTACATTTTACACACCTACAGACGAAACACACACTCAGTTTTCTTTTAAAGGTACACAAAAATTTCCCTAAATGAACACTTTTTCATTTTATTTTATTTCATTATATCACAAAATGTTTGCAACTAAGTTTACAGCTTCACATACCACCATCAACATGATTCACCTCATGTTCACTATAAAGAGTGGATATTGTGATAAATCCGTTCCCTTGGAAATTGGGTGCTATAGGGGAGAGGGTGGGTGAAGGGGGATGGGATAATGAATTTCTTTCGTAGAAAACTTCCTTGGTCTACTGCAGAAATGATTGGCTCGGTGTTTATGTCAATGGTGGGGAAAGGTGAGTAAATTTACATACGTGAGAGGCGAGGTGATGCTATGTGGGCAGCGCAACTCAGCCGAGAGCGCAGTAAGATAGCTCTCCTGCCCGGAGCTCGAAGGGAGAGAAAGAAGAAGCTAAGAGAGTAACGGTTCGCAGGTGAAGATGAGGAGAAGTAGGAGCAGCAGAAGAAAAAAGAGGAGGAAAATATACGGAGAGAAATATCGAAGGTAGACATACAAGTAGATATATTAATAGGAGAAAGGGATATGGAAAATACAGAAGAATAGAATGTAGATAAGGATGAATTGATGTAGAAGAAATAAGATTTAAAAATATAGGGTGGAATGTTGGAAAGTGACGAGGATGAAGTGATGGGAGAAGATGACGGAGAAGAGGAGGAGGAGGAGGAGGAGGAGAAGGAGGAGGAAATCATTTCAAGGAATATGAGAAGAAACGAGTAACAGGTAATGGAAAATTCCTCAGGAGGAGAGAAAATGTTTTGGGGAGAATAATGAATACAAACTGGATGGATTTCAGAAGATGAAATCCATCATTGATGTAGGGAGGAGGGGGGGGGGAGCTGAAGTTAAGCAAGATATGTAGAACAAGCAAAATGATATATGAGAGTTTGGGAAGAGAGGAAGAGATAGAAAAAACAAGCGCAAAAAAGACAGAAATAAGCAAAGAACCTAATAAAAGAGAGGAAAAACGAAAAACATTGGGATGAAAATCACGTAGAAGAAAAAAAAGAGAAAAGCAATTTAAAAAGAACAAACGGAAAAGGAAAAAGGAAAAAGAAAACAGGAAGCAGAAGATTACAAAAAGTCGCAGCCATATTTATATGACGTCGTGCAGGCAAAAAATAAAGAAAAGGGTATCTATATCCTGCAGAATTCACTTTGCAGGTTGAAGGTGCGACAAGCACACATCTAAGAAAGACACACACACACATAATCATATAATACACATGCACATACAACCACAAACACCCCACTCTACAACATGCACACACACACACACACACACACATCCTCATCCTCAATCACACGACTATCTCCACACCTTCGACAAAGTGAACCTCCACCATAAACGCACACACGCGCACGCACACACATACACACCTACACCAACACACACACACACACACACACACACACACATCCACACGCACGCGCACACACACACACACACACACACACACACACACACACACACACACCTCCCACGCATACACGAACATAGTGGTCTTATTACCCGGAAGTTATGAACGTCTCTTCCCCATCTTATGGAGGCCTCTGTCTGATTTCATTAAAACTGCCCCGCCATTGCCAGCACAGTGTCTACCTCGCTCACACCTCTTGTCACGATTTCACCCCACTGTGTTAACGGAGCGCCCAAACAAATCATATCCCTCCTTCGTGCTCCTTCTCCGTGTCATTTATCTCCCCCTTTTCAAGGCATCACACGTTATCAATAAAATACGACAATAATCAGAAAATCAATCAATCCCTATACTATACCAAAAGTTTGCTGCTTTAGAATGAGTGTTTACTTTGTATTTCCTGACGCATTTATCCTATATTTCTTTTAAAGCCAAATGTTTATCAAAGACATTAACGTGGGTGATATATATATAAACGATCCTTGCGTTGTTGCGTTGCAAGGTCTTGGTATTTATCTTACTGGTTAAAAAATATCTGCATAAATGATAGACCTACATAATGCATATGTTTCTATTCAGAGACGGTTCGTTTATATTTTCTACTCTTTTGTAGTGACGTGTTTTACGACGAAAAAGAGTACAAAAGGTTAAAGTACGAGCCATATTTAAGAGCACGAACTGCATCTACTGCATCATCCTTGCTTTCTCTGTAATGGATTCATTTGAACTGAAGCCATGTGGCCGTTTCAATAAACCCGCTCTCATCAAAGCATATGGTATAGATCTGTTTGTGAATGTCATCATTTGTATGTTTCCTCTCATCACATGGGGAAGCCACATTACAAACCGTCAATATTCACTGACGCTTCTTCATAACAACAAAACGCATAATTCATATCGACGTTCAGAAACCATGCTGCACGACACTACTACTGTACGTAACGAACACTGCTCCGATCATATATCTTACCCCAAACATGAAAAATAAACGTTTGTTTAACTCTAGATTTACCTGAAAAACTGCTGTACAATGTAATTTGTGTGAGCATTCATTGAGTTCAAATGCAGCATTTGCGCATGAAAGGTTAATAATACTTCTCTATAGTATTTTTTTCCTCCAAAGCCTTCCAAACCTAAAAAGCCTAGAAATTATATGCCTGAGCCATTGACGTGACTGTACCCGCTCGATAGACGCGTTTCAATTTATTACCTAAGCCTTGAGTACAGTGCAGGTGCCTTGCAGGGCTATGTCACTAAGTGCTGAATGCATATGGGATATAATGCTGAGCTGCAGGGTCGGAATATCACCTTGTTTATATGACATAGTCTCTTCGGGAAGTAAAACACCACGCAACTCCTTACAGTGAAGTGATTGGCGGACATTGTAGACCTTCTCATGTCTTGGCTCATCAAGATGATGGAACCACGTATCATGAGAGGATGTCTTTAACGGGTGGATTTCTGAGTTACTGAGAAAGTTACTGAGACTGTTGTTATATATTCGTCACGCTATCCACCTACCCTTGTTCTTTATTGCATTACTCTATATTCCTTCTTTTGTTTCCTTCAGACATTGCCAGATTGTCCATGTTCGTTTCTTCCTTTTTCCTTCATATTTCCTGTCTTCACTGTGTGCTTGCTCGCTGTATTTTCATATTCACCTTTTCTCATCACATCTATAGGTGTAATACAGATTTCATGACAGTAATTCATATTGCTTCGTCGTACCCCACTTCACCTTAAGCACTATTGTTAAACTGTTCTTATTCTTTTTAATTTCACTGTTCACTTTTTATTTCATTTTATTGATGCTCTGAGTGTGCCCATAATTACACACCTTCTAACTTCGGTATTCACCTTAGCTTCTTCATACACAACAACATCATTCAGCGACTTACAAAGGGCCAATTTCTTTCCGAGGAAACCCATTGTTTGATCTATACTATGATTTCATCAGGAACGGATAGAGGGAGATATTAGACGAAAACCTCGCCCCACTATAATTTCCTTTCTGGAGCATAGAACTTATATCGAAATGAATAAGAGGTGCAAGGATAAAGGTTTAAAGCAGAAAATCTAACGACGAAGTTCATATCCTACTCTGGTTCTCTTCAAACATTTGTTGATTTAATTATTTGCCTGTACTGTAAAACTGCAGTTTAGTACATCCATGGTGTAGATGTAACAACAGCTGTGTCACTATTCAAAGCAGCCATGGCGTTGCGTTTCAGATAAGTGGGAATCGCGGGGGGTGGGGGGGGGGGGGAGGTGAGAAGGGGTGCGCTAAAGGTACGGCCACTTTTTTGGTAAGTCTACTATCTTTTTAAATACTCCTATTCCTCATCGTACGTAAAATTGTAAATTGGCCTAGCGATATCTCTCTAGTATATAACCACACAATCATGGCTCATCATGTTTAAGTTTTCATTGTAAAACAAGAAAACTTTGGCGCTGTTTAACTAATTCCAGACGATACATGATATACAAGCAAACGTGTAAGATCATACCCGGTATACAGATGGTGTAACACATACACAAGCAGGCACACAAGCAGGCACGCACGTGTCCGCACGGTACGCACGCGCGCACGGCCGTTGACTGGTTGGATAACCCCGTAGGGATCGATTCAACTAACCCCTCGTTATCGATTCTCCAGCGCAACAAGTGGAAAGTGAAACCGTATGGCGACGCGTGCAACCGCGAAGCCTCCACCGCGGAGTAATTTGAGTACTGTTAGCTACATCGTGGAAGAAGGTTCCGTTCTCATTTCTCTGATTGAAGCACAACATGCGTAACTTTCAAGATGGAAATATATTGCATTGCGCGATTGTTTTGAAAGACACGCTGTTATCTATCGAGGCTTATTTTCTGAGAAAGGCATACCCAAATAGACTTCACCAATCGAACGAAAGAGGGGAACATGTTTTTTTGCCCTTGTATTTCGTTATTATCATTATATCCTGATAAACAATCTAATATTATCAGTCAGTTAACCTTCTCCGTACCCCAATTCCCTGTCGACAGAGCACAATACCTTGTCACCACAGTGGGACCTCAGCGCTGCGACGCTTCATCTTGTCTCTGTATTTTTCCGTTTGACCCAAATAGTCCGAAATACATGTATGCCTGTTCGATGACGCAATGCCATTGGCAAATCGAAATACCAAACGCGCATTACATTGCACCCTCATGTTGGCAGAGCAAAATGGAAGACCCCCCCCCCCCCCCATGTTTTTTCTACAAGAGTGAGTCGGAGCGCGTCTTAGCTTCTCCAAGTCTCTCCTTTAATAAGACTTAAGTTCATTTGCAAGGGTAATTTTTATAGTACTTTATGTGTTATATATCACTGATCTCGCAGAATCATTTTGAAGCAATATCTTTCAAAATTCTTTCTGTATCCATGCGACTCCATTTTACCTGTTCGCATTCTCATTATGTAAGTTGTAGCCATATTGTACACCGTATGTAAAGGGTAATGTTAACCTGCTATTCAGTGTGTTTGTCAAAGTGTGTTCATTCTAAACCTTGACCTATGTCGTGGTATACAATCGATTACAAAAGGATTTACAATGGCCCCATTCATGGAGCTTGTACAGTCAGGAATTATGTTCTTGTTATCCTGGCTTTGATTTTAAATATATACACGACATTCTCCCGAAACGGTTCGAATAAAGGTTCGGGATAAGTGGCCAGGCTTCGAATCGTATATAAACTAGGTGTTAAAAAAAAAACCTATTGACACTTTTGAAGAATGATTAAGAATCAGTTTCAACTCATATCAAACTTATATTGACACATCGTGAAGTCAAGGAATGGCAATTTCTTTAGAGGCAAGTTTTGTGACATTTCATTCATTACTTCATTTAAAAAAAGACAGATGTGCCATACTAAGAGATAATGCTATTGAATACATGTACTCAGCTTTTTATAGAGCAGAGGGCAACGCAGATATGACAAGTCGACCTCAATCAAATTAAACAAACAGAATATGAATTTGTAAAGAGAAACCAAACATAATTGTAAGGAGGTTGAATAATCAATTAGACAAAGACATAATTCGTTTAGTATACACGGGGCTGTTTTTTTTTGTATTGATATCTGAATAAGGAACTTAAAAATGGTCGAGTGAATTGGAATTTTTATTCAAAAGATGATATTTCGAGATATCCAATTTTCGAGGTAACCAATGCATGGTACGAACTAAGGAATATATATATCTAGGATTGAAGGGATCACAGAAGAATACTTTTAAGCCTTGGATTTGTGTGTGTGTCGTGTAACTAAAGTCACATGTGGCACACAAATAATTAAATTCGTTATGATTAAAGTGAAGCAAATATTACATAACAATACAGCATGTTATCCATCATCATTTGCCATTAGAGGGGTAGATATGTGATTTAGAAGGAAAAAAGGTAAATAATGCTGCGGGCAAGGTTGTGAAGAACCAATTAGGGCCTTGTAATTTAAAAATGATGTCAGTACGTAAACATGTGTCTGATTTTCTGAATGATTAACTTTCTGTCCATAAATCAACTAGTGAGTATACAGTTGCTACGAAATTAAACAACAGCCCTCCTTTAAGTGACCTTTCACGGTTTGCCCACAGTTACTAGCCCGTTTACAAAAGAAATTACTATTCCTTGTCTAATACTGTATATAAAATAGAATACAACAACAATAACAACGACAACGACAACCAGTGGAGGCCAATTTTCTTGTTTTTTTTTTTATATAGACAATAAAATTGAATCTTAAATCTTGAATCTTGATATTTATGTTCATAGAATAGTAGTATAGCTAGATCACAGGCTACGGTCCGCTATAAGAGACAACAATTATCAGGATGAGAAGGGGGGATTGATCATCCTATCGCTAATGACATGGATTTGCTTAACCACACACACACACACACACACACACACACACACACACACACACACAAACACACACACATGCATACACCTTCATACACGCACACACGCACACAAACGCACGCACACACACATACATATACAGCCTACTAGCCCATTGGGGGTTCATATTCGTTTCTTGTTTACCACACACCACCACCACCGCCCCCCCCCCCCACGCCTCTTTACCCACTTACATAGATAGTTACAGTGGCAGTAACGGCTACTTTTTTAGAAGAAATACTTCATTATAACAAGCTTGAACAAGAACATCACGCGACATTCTATTGATAAATTATATGATATAAATATAGACAGATATAATAATTGTGTAACGTTGTAATTTGAAGGTACTAATTCAGAATAATTGCATCTATTAAACTATTGAGTCATACCTCTTATTCGATGACCCACGTTTGTTGTTGTTTTAGGACGAAAGAACTTTTTTCCTTTCTTGGTGTATCTGTGACGTCCTCGTGTATACGGACTGCCAGATCCCGGATCACAACCGTTTAAAGGTGGAAATCCTCGAGACAAGACGTAGGCTTATCTCACCCGAGGCGATCCCTTTATCAAACCAACTCTGCTCCGTATTCCTCAGCAACATATATGAAGAAGTATTCGCTATCATGCCCAACTTCCACTGTCTTCGTCTTCGACTCTGCTCAATGTAGATATAATAGACTGGTCACGTGAAGAAACAAATGTGATTATCTTCTTGAGATGTGTTCGGCGGTACGAAGATGCGTGTTCTTCTGGTGAGACAACTGTCTTACAGTGTTCGGTTCTCCTTTAGCTGAGTAAGATAATGCTCGTCGCGTCTTCAGTTTCGCCACGCCAAGCCGACAGTGCTGTCCCGTTCTATCGTACACTATTGACATTACCGTCCAAATCGGAAATTGCTATCGGTGTGGGCTTGGAGAAAAAGAGACGGAGGCAGGGAAGACGAAAAAAAGACGTCAGTCCGCCGACAGAAAACCTTAATGAAGCAACAGGCATCTAGGCACACAGAAGTCTTTCTCTCACTCTCTCATACACACACACACACACACACACACACACACACACACACACACACACACACACACACACACACACACACACACACACACACACACACACACACACACACACACACTTCTTCATGACGATCAAGACGATGGAGGCAAGTTCTATTCTCGGTCTCGGGTACTGCTGGGTACAGCAGAGTGTACGCAAGGAGACTCGCTCTCGCAATATGGTGTGATTACCGGCACTGCTAATAATGATTGGTCGCTAAATTGGACTTGTGGCGTACGCGCGGTCGTCCTGGACCAATCAGAAGCTATCAGGATCTCTCCATTTTTGTTGGTTCTCTCTCCCTCTCTTTCTTTTTCTCTTCTCATTCTCTCTTCTCTATCTCTCCTTCTTTTTTCATTTTCTGTGTGTATGTCTGTATTTCGTCATTTGTTTTCTTTTCTCTCTTTCTCTCTTTCCTTCAATGGCTCTATCTCTCTATGTCTCTATATCTATTTTTGCCTTTTTTTCATTATTGATTTTCAATACATTATACATATAAAACATAAGTAATCAACCAGTGAAATTTAAGGAATAAAACAAAATTTAATGCAGCATACAGTTTATGTGACTGTAATTTATGAATGTAGATATTGTCTGATTTTTTGATCGCCTGATTTCATGGCAAAAACGGCATTTTTGCCATCAGTTAAAGGGCATATACTGTACTGGGAAGGCAAAAAAGCCTTCAAAATGTAATTGTTAGCAATCTTCTTGTCAATGGTCTTAAATTCATGTATTGTCTATTTTAGAAGCTTGCTGAAAGTTATTTGCCCTCAAATGATCCACATATGGAGTAATTAATGATTAATGATTAAATCCTCAAAATATTCGGCCCGAACATTTTGAGGATTTGTGATTTAATCACCCATTTCCCTAACTTGTCTCACCATATCATTTCCCTCTCTCTTCCTCGCTCTCTCTTTCTTTCTCTCTCTCTCTCTCTCTCTCTCTCTCTCTCTCTCTCTCTCTTGATCACTCTCATTATTTCTTTCTTTCTCTCTCCCTTTACCCTTCCTTCACCGTCTCTGTCTCTCTCTCTCTCTCTCTCTCTCTTTCGCCTATCATTTAAATTTTCCTCTTCTCATTCATCTCTTTGTTGTCTTTCTCTCCCCTCTCCCCCCTCCGTTCTCTCTATTACGTTCTATGTTCCCTATGTCGTCTCACCATATCATTTATCTCTCTCTGACTCTCTCTTTCTCTTTCTCGATCTCTCAGTCTGGTAAAAACTTATCGTTGTTTTTTTTTCTCATCTCTTCCTCTCCTCTTCCTTCACCGTCTCAATTTCTCTGTGCTCCTTTCTCTCTCCCTTTCGCTTTTCATTTCAATTTTCCTCTTATCAACTATCTCTTTTTTGTCTTTCACTTTCCTTTCCCTTTGTTCCCTAACTCGCCTCAGCATTATCATTAATCTCTCTCTCTCTCTCTCTCTCTCTCTCTCTCTCTCTCTCTCTCTCTCTCTCTCTCTCGATCACTCACTCTAGTAAAGAAAGGGACTGCGGCACTATCTCCATCATCACTATACCATGTATACGGGTGTTAATGGAAATAGGTGTGTAGGGGAGGGGGTGGAGAAGTGGGGTAGGCA
Source organism: Arbacia lixula (assembly GCA_963669155.1). Taxonomy (NCBI): domain Eukaryota; kingdom Metazoa; phylum Echinodermata; class Echinoidea; order Arbacioida; family Arbaciidae; genus Arbacia; species Arbacia lixula. The sequence goes on from OZ022584.1 coordinate 25,692,812, forward strand.
ACGAGAGGGTGAAGGGACGCTGTTGTCGAATTGTCAAATATCGCCCAAGAGCCATTTTCGTCCCCTTAAAACTGAAACGGAACGAGGACAGCAAGGGGCTGATTAAATTGCGATGCTCTTGAATAGATGAAGCCAGTCCATCCGCTTAATATAAGATTCGGTGCGAGCCGAGCCCGTCTCTAAAGCAGGCCATCCAATCGGTTCACTTGACTGTATTCAATAGTAATCGTCTGCGGATCCGAGTGACGAAAGGATGAGAGGAATCCCCCACCCCCACCCCTCTCTCCCCCCCCCCCCCCCCCTTCTTCCCTTCCCCCTCCAACATGCACTATCCAGATTCTAATTTGTCTTTCTTGACGATATAAGTGGTCCTATCTATAACCATCTCAATCAACGGCACATCGACATGATGAGGAGTTATCATCAGCCACGTTACCACGCCACCTTCATGCTACTGCGTGTAACTCTTTGTGTCGCTCTTCGCTGTAGCGCACTTGTCATTTCTTGTCACGTGTCAGACGTCATCATGAATTTGTTTCAAGTGATATCATATTACCAAATATCATAATCGTAAGGTAAAGCTTAAGTATGTACTGACTCAATCAATGTCCATCGTAAATGTATCAGAGAATAACAAACTTCACCATGTCCACGCATTGGGGAGGGTACAGATACGGGTAAGTCAGTAAAGATTATTGACATCACATTGGTGCTAACATGATCAACCGCCACAATGCGGTGCTCTGCTGAGGTTAAAACATTACACGCATGAACCCCCCCCCCCCCCCGCCAAAAAAAAAAACAAAACAAAACAAAACAAAACAAAACAAAACAAAACAAAACAAAACAAAACAACATCGAATGAATGAATAACACAGATTTCGATGCAGCCCGGAATTATATAAAATCGAGTATAGTCCGATATTGTGATTACCGGATTTCATATCTCTCTCTCTCTCTCTCTCTCTCTCTCTCTCTCTCTCTCTCGCTCTCGCTCTCTCTTCTCTCTCTTATCTCAACCCCCCCCCTCTCCGAGTCCCCAGTCTTTCTTCCTCTCAACAGTAATGTCCATATCTTCCGAGCTCATGAGACAAGACAAGGAGGTACAGCGATCAGCCGTCCTCCTCCCCTGCCCCATATTCAGCCTCATGGAGAGGTCACGAAAGTAGAGTGGTTGGTAGAGAAGGGGTATAGAGATAGGAAGAGGAGAGAGAGGGAGAGAGAGAGAGATAGAGAGAGAGAGAGAGAGAGAGAGAGACCATGTCTCGTTGCGTCTCATTGCGCGTTTGCTCACATAGCTCGGCTTTTGACGAGTCTAAAAGTCATGTACCAGAAAACTAATTCTAGACAACCAATCGCAGTACTAGTTAGCTAAAGCGAGCCGCACCCAGCAACAACGAGCTAAAGCGAGCTGCACATGAGAGAGAGAGAGAGAGAGAGAGAGAGAGAGAGAGAGAGAGAGAGCTCACAGCACAGCGAGCGGCGCACGAGCTCAGTTCGCAGGACAGCAAGTGGCAATCGTAACTATTCGTGTTGATGGGAGCGACGTGCGAGCAACAGCGCAGCATTACGCACAACCAGGCGAACAAGAGCGAGCTAAAGCGAGATGAGTCGTATGGGAAACGCAGCTATAAGCACTGACACGTGCTTCAAACGAAACGATGCTGTTTATTGCGTCTACCTGCGCTAGGTCACCCGCTTTCGCTCGCTCTTGCTCGCTTTCACTGGTTGCCGCCACTGATCTCTACACTAACAGTGGGGAGATCAGTGGTTGCCGCTCGTAGGCGAGTGACGAGCGTAAGCCAATGCGCTAGTCTGCGTATTGAATACGAGGTGACTTCGCATTATTGCGCTCCATCGGGTTTATCTGCGTCTGCCTTCGGGTGCGACCGTAGCATAAGAGCGCTATCTCTCCTTTATCAATTATTTTGATGATCAAGACGAAATATCCTCTTGCTTTTGCGTTTCTGTGGTCACACGTACCTCAAAGCTTTGCCGCTATTGTTTTCAATCGAGCTGGTTATTAAGTCCCCTTTCACTTTCCTTATTGTCGCAGTGACTTCGTTACGTAGCTGCTTATACAAATCCCAAACTACTTTCTATTCTAAGCTATATCCTTTTGTGAGTTTAGCTGTTTATTGAGCTGCATTTTTTCCGGCGACTCCTTCTGTTTAATGCGTCTCTTCTTCACTGGAGCAAATCTGTCATTTGTTTTTACAAGAATTATTCTCAAACACCGTATGCGCAGTCATAACATCACGGCTATTTCGTATTTCTTCCCATGTTATCGCTTCAAGATAATGTTTTAGGACCCCTTTATCTATCTTCTTAACATTACGATACACTTTGTATTAATGACAATATTGTCCTTTCTCAACGTCCTCCCTAAAATACAATAAATAAGATAAGATTTATAATTGTAATTTGTGTAATATTTGCCTCCCTGGTCTTTTCATCGACGTTATAGTTATGATTAAATCTAAAATAATTATTGTCGATGAAGCTCTAGTTGGAGAATTAATCAATTAAGTTTTCACACACCTCACAGAGGTGTTTAGTCAATTCTAGCCAATTCATGTCCCCCAGTATCATGAACTCATACTCCAAGTCTTCAAGTTTCTGTAATACATTTTCAAACTTGTAGAGCACATGAGCACATGCGAAAGAGAGAGAGAGAGAGAGAAGGGGGTTGAGATAAAATGGGGTGAGGGTGACAAGGGGGGTTCGGGGGGTTCGGTGGGAATCAAGGAGGAGCAAAAGTGAAAAGAGTGAAGAGGGAGAGAGGAGGGAACTGAGAGAGAAAGGGAGAGAGAAGGAGAGAGAGAGAGAGAGAGAGAGAGAATTAGAAACAGACAGACAGATAGACAGCGAGTGATATGAAGCAAAAGAGACAGACAGACAGAAAGAAAGAAGAAAGAGAGGGAAGAGATAATAAAGAGATAACAAATATATGTAGAAATAAGTAAAATGAAGTAAGAATAAGACGGGGAGAGAGATAGAGATAGAGAGAGAGAGAGAGAGAGAGAGAGAGAGAGAGAGAGAGAGAGAGAGAGAGAGAGAGAGAACAAGAAAGTTGTTGAGATACAACGAGAGGGAGAGTGTGAGAGGGGGAGAGGGGGAGACTGGAATAGGTAGAAAAAGAGGAAGAGAGTGGACGCATAGAAGAGAAGAGATGAGAGGAGTGATCCAAGAAATGCACGAAGGGTTTATTGCAGACGACACAGACATGGCCAATCGATGTCACCATTCATCTTCTGTTCGCTCATTTTGGCGCGCTGCGGCGTATCACAAATCGCGATCCGATTCTACGCAGGCGACAAGGGTATCGATCAGAGTGTTCGAGTGGCCCTCCGGGGTGCAGTTGGAGTTTGGTGTTGGGGGAGGAGGGGAGGGGGGGTCCCAATGGTCTTCGGCGGTTTGTCGAGGCCTGTGCGTTGGTGCGCGTAGCCATTTTGGGAAACTGCGAGCAACACCGCATGAACATAAAATAGACTGTACTTGAGGATAGGTTAAAGGTGCAGATGGTAACAGATGCCCCCATCCTGATTACAAGCGCTGAACTTATCCAGCGATCAACACAACGAAAGTAAATTATCTTAGCATCAGATCACCCCCCCCCCTTCCCTCCTCCCCCTTCCTAATCCCCGACCCACCCTCATCGTCTTTCCCTTCAACCCACCCCTGCGTCCAAATAACCACAAGAAAACACCGGGCGCAGCGCCGCGGCAGGCGCAGGCCAGGGCATTATTGGGACTATCATTATTATTGGGGTGAAGGCATCTGTTGATTTGCAACGTGCGTCACACATTTTAATTGATCTAATTTAACTCCAATGCCACTTTACTACTTTAGCCGCAGTACACACATTTTAAGCACATTTCCCATCAATACTTCACTTGTTTGTTTGTGGTTGGATATATATTGCTGCTTGATTTTCTTGATGCATCATGCTCAACAAATAATGTGAAGCTATGTATATAAGCAATGAGGATACGGAGCTTTAGCTTATCATTTTACGAAGCTACCCTTCAGAAACAAAACATATTATTAATGAGTTAATCACGAACATTAATAATAATAAAAAAATCGTTAACCATACTCATGACATGCGACACCCCTTAACACATCTCCCACCAAGAAATGATGAAGTAAAACAGAACAAAAAAATCAATGTAAGCACGTCAAGCTTGCGTCGAGCACTGTCCCGCGGCGCAACTGCTGAGATTGAATGTCAAAGCCTGACGAAATTGTTCATTGATTTCGCAAACACGTTCATTATCTGCGTGGACTGCGTACACGTCGTGCGTACCATTTGAATGCTGCACATGTAGCCGCAAGAGGGGCAAGTCGCTTTAACCCATTCTGCACCATTAATGCATTCTATCACCGGTTATGACACACACAAACACACACGGGTTCTAAGGAGCACCACTTTGCCTGGCACCTAAAGAGTTAACATGGCTTTGTTGCATGAAAATCACCATTGATGGTAACTTTACTATCAATGGCAACTTCTGTAGAAACTTTAATTTGATTGGCTCACCAGCAGTGTTAGCATGGTAGTTACCATTGATGGCAGAATTACCGTTGATGGTAAGTTTTATGAAACATGGCCCTGGTGTTATTTCACTCATACCAGGATGTATGTTCTTCCCCAAGACCGTGATTTATCCAATAAAACCAACTCCTGCAAGACTGTGTACGTTACGCGGATGTAAATAGCTATTAACGCATGCGCTATTAGACTAATCAAACAACACTTAATGGGGGGTTATGGATTATGACATCATCAATATGCACAAACTTGACAGAGCAGCAATACCCGGCACTGTAAGGTTTAAAACCTTTATCACAATATGTCATTCAGATGTTATTGTACCAGTAATATACATAATTATCAAAGGGCAGTACTGTTTATGACACCGGAAGCGTTAAGTGGTGCTCTGTCGGTGGTTGATATGCTATGAGACAGCTTGTATCAATGAGGGAAAGAAATGTCTTTGTGACTCCCTCTCCGCCAGTCTGTTTGCTGGTCTGTATGATTGGCGACTGGCGCGAACATGGGGCAGTGGCATGCAAAGCGAGAATGGCGGGGTGTCCCATTTGCACGAGTCATGAGATTCGACAGGAATCAGCAGTGTGCTGTACCCTAACCATGCTAGCGATAACGTGTATGTAATGTCAATCATAGCTTCACCAATATTTTCAGGAAAGTTAACAATTAATATTCTCGTTTTACAATTGAAATGCATTCACCATAGTCTACAATCGTAATCGGATTGTCCCTGTCAGCGCGCGATGCGGGTGGTGCTCCCATTGAACACATGCACTGTGGAGCGGACCGGTGCGGACCGTAGCGCACAACGGTCTCCGGTTTCTAGGCTATAGGTTTCGGGCGACCCGCCTAAAACCTCCCCAAAATCTAGCGATCGTTTTCATTTCGCTTGAAGGTAGTCTCCAGTTTTACTATTGGGAGGGAAGTTCTGATACAGTATCTTCTTCCGCTTTCCCTGGTTTTTATGCCTCCGCCACGAAGTGGCCGGAGGCATTATGTTTTCGGTTGTCCGTCCGTCCGTCCGTCCGTCCGTACGTATGTCCGTCCGTCCGTCCGTCCGTCCGTCCGTCCGTCCGTCCGTCCCGAATCCGTTTAGGCAATATCTTGAAAACCGTGAACCAGATTTGCTTCAATCTTGGTACATGTGTGTATTGCATAAAACCAATGAAGTTTGTAAAATTGGGGTCAAATCTGATTGAGGTCAAATGTCAAAGGTCAATGAACTTTGTGAAAAATTGCCCAAAGTTGACCTTTTCCACATTAAATCCAAATCCAAGAATACAATTCTCTTCAAACATGGTACAAAGATGGATCACTACTTGGAGGTAGACTGGTGACATTTTGGGTAAAATTCCTGAAAGGTCAGAGGTCAAAGGTCAATGAACTTTGTGAAAAAAATGCAAAAATTGGACCTTATTCACAATAAATCCAAGTCCAAGAATGCAGTTCTCATTAAACATGGCACACAGATGGATCACTACTTGGGGATAGACTGGTGAAATTGTTGCTGAAATTCCTGAAAGGTCAGAGGTCAAAGGTCAATGAACTTTGCCAAAATTGGCTCAAAACTGCACAAAACTTTATATTTTTCACAACAAATCCAAATCCAATAGCGCATTTCCAATCAAACATGGTGCAAAGATGGATCACTACTTGGGGCTAGACTGGTGACATTTTTGGTGAAATTGCTGAAAGGTCAGAGGTCTAAGGTCAATGAACTTTGCCAAAAATTACCTAAAAATTGCCCCCAAAGTGATATTTTCACATTACTAACCAAACATGGTGCAAAGATGGATCACTACTTGGGGGTAGACTGATAACATTTTGGGTGAAATTTCTCAAAGGTCAGAGGTCAAAGGTCAATGAACTTTGCCACAAATTGGCTATTTTTCACATTGAATCCAAATCTAATGATTCAATTTAAACAAAACATGGTACAGAGATGTGTCACTTCATGGAGGTAGACTGGTGAAAGCTTGGGTAAAATTCTTAAAAGTTCAGAGGTCAAAGGTTTATGAACTTTGCCAAAGTTTGCTGAAACTTGCCCCCAAATTGATATTTTTCACAATAAATCCCAATCCAATTATGCATTTCAAGAAAACATGGTACATGAATTACAAGGATACAAGGATGGATTTAGACAGACTGGTTAGATTGGAAGTCAAAGAAGTAAGAGGTCAAAAGCCAATGAGCATTGCCAAACTTTGCTAAACATTAAAAAACAGAATATCATATTTTCATTTCACTTAGGAATTCACTGAAACGTTCCCAACCAAACAAACAGATTTTCTGAGAATAATCTAAATAGAGCTAGCACAGAGGCGGAGGCATATTTATCGACTGCGTGGCAGTGGAATTGCTCTAGTTACAAAATTGTATTTGTTTGACTTGCAGGAGGGACAACCTGCCTTTAAAGGGCATATACTGTACTGGGAAGGCAAAAAAGCCTTCAAAATGTAATTGTTAGCAATCTTTTTGCCAATGGTCTTAAATTCATGTATTGTCTATTTTAGAAGCTTGCTGAAAGTTATTTGCCGTCAAATGATCCACATTTGGAGTAATTAATGATTAATGATTAAATCCTCAAAATGTTTGGCCCGAACATTTTGAGGATTTGTGATTTAATCACTCATTACTCCAAATGTAGATCATTTGAGAGCAAACAACTTTCAACAAGCTTCTAAAATAGACAATACATGAATTTAAGACCATTGGCAAGAAGATTGCTAACAATTACATTTTGAAGGCTTTTTTGCCTTCTCAGTACAGTATATGCCCTTTAATGTGGCTATTGTGAGATGCATGTATGTGGTGTAAGAATCGAAATGTTGCCTCATGGTACTTGATGGTACACCGTCGCTAAACCCGTCCTTTAACCCTGCGTTCCATGCACACTTTCGTTCTACGGCGTCCATACAACGTTGACGTATTGCGTCTAATTAGGCTATTAAATGAAGTGGTTTGAGCTGATTATCTCTCGAAGCGTGGAACATAATCGATATTGCACGTCATAAACTGTATATACATGATAGACAACACAGGGCGCTATATACTTTACGACTTTTCTGTTTACTTGAACTTGCTCTCTCTTTGTGAACATCTGTGTCGATTTTGCGGGTGTTTATTTTACAGAGCAAAGACAAGAGGTCATTCTCAATGTGAAGTGTTTGAGGGAGAGGCTCACCGTTAATTATTTTAATCGGAATCGCTTGGAATATGAACAGGTGATTGTCATGGCAATATGAATCCTGGAAAACAGCTAGACATCACGTGGTGAATATCAAGATAGATCAGTATGATACGACACAAGATAGATGATGAGTGTTTATTTCGACCAGCATTTTATTGCGTTACTAACATGACCAATGAGTATGAGTTTTACAAAGTTTGGAATTTTAATGTATTTTTTGTTCAGCACCTGCTTGTACATCGAGGCTGTGTTGTGTGTTGTGCTGTACGTTATTTATCATGCGAAAGTAAGTGTTACTCCGTTTTGTGCAATTCCTAGCAGTCAGTTGATGTTGTCAAAATTGTTGATATGGATGTTGATCCTTCTCAGCTTTTACAGGTTTTTTTTGCATTGAGGTGTTCTATCATTATCAAAATCATGTCGATATTTTGCAAATGAACGCATATTTCCAGAGATAAGAAAAAATGCGATAGGGCGTGTAACCGTGTCATGAGGATGATTTTTTTCAATAAAGTTTACTGTAACAGTTTTCTTTCGGCAAAAAAATGACAGTAGTGTACATGTAATGTTGTCGACTACCCTGATATACAAATACAACAAGATGTAATCCAAATAATCCTACAATTTCGTGATTTGTGACGTTTAAGAATACTTTAAATTTACTTCAGTATTTTATAGTGTTTTCAATAGCCCATAAATCTGTCTTTAACTCTTTTGGAAATAACAAAACGTGTTGACATAATGCATGTAATCATACGGATTAGATGATAAAAAAAAAAAACCGTTGCACTGTGGTCCAGTTATTTCATTGGAGCCAGCAAAACGTTACTTTCGTCCACCAGCAGGAAATTAAAAAGGGACACGTTATCATGAAGTGGGTTTGCTCGTCTAGCTTTCCCGGCATGCATGGCGCGTCCCGCGTCTAGTTTATGTAAAGTAAACAGCGCCGTCATCGCTCGAGACGCGGGGTTAGAATAAGCTTCTCTGTTGTTTTTTCTCCTTCCGTTTTTTCCTCTTCGCCTTCTTTCCATGGAGAAGGGGAATAGGAAGAGATGGAAGAAGATTGAAAGTAAAAGAAGAGGAAGAAGAAGAAGAAGAAGAAGAAGAAGAAGAAGAAGAAGAAGAAGAAGAAGAAGGAGAAGAAGGAGAAGAAGGAGAAGAAGGAGAAGAAGGAGAAGAAGGAGAAGGAGAAGGAGAAGGAGAAGGAGAAGGAGAAGGAGAAGGAGAAGAAGAAGAAGAAGAAGAAAAAGGGAGAATTTGGGATTAAGAGGAAGGGGAGCAATAATGAAAAAAGCTGACGACATTCTTGACAGCGCCTCATCTCAGCTTTTCATAATGAGACAAAGGACAGTGATGGATGGATGGATGTTCTGGCTGAACAAACAAAAAGCAACACCGTGTTTTACGCTGGCTCACAACTATGGAGCATATGTACACATGTCTCCGTGCAACCAAATGACATAAACTATTGTTACGAACATTTTTTATCATTTTTTAAGGAGTAATCCAGAGATCATGTAATACAAACACCGCGGTTTTCCGTGCATTTAGCGTTTTTTTTTTAATCCAATTGGTATAGTTAGGCCTCTGCTAGAGAGATATGCCATCATCATTTGTTTCGATGGCACCAATTCTACCAATCCATACGTATAGAAAAGAGTAACTGTACGTGAAAAGAGTGAAAAGATTTTTGCATAGCATGTGATCTTGAAAGTTTACTTTTAAGTGTGTGACCGTATTCGTGCGACTGTTTTCCTAGTACTTGCTGTAAGATTCGTGTGTAGTATGACAAATGAAGCTTTGATCTCAACATCGTCCAACGAAGGACGCACCAAGAAGTTGATATCTATCCCTTTGAACGAGGTTCGCTTCCGCCACACGTATCACCCATGACCGACATGACCGACGGCGTGTAATTAACAATGCAATGCATCCTCAATTGCGTCATGTCCATCTGAATTTGTTGTGTCCTGGATAGCCCGAAGGACGCATACATTTCAAATTTCGCTCATAAACTAGAAGCTTTTCATGCAATGTTTGTAATGTAGTGTTATGAGGACAAGCGAATACGAAATTTGATACTCTTGCCTGAACATGTTGAATGAAAATACTACTTTGGGCGCAGTTGGGCCCAAGTTTCTCATGTTACACACTGAAAGGAAGATATCTTGTTGTAACGGCTCGAGCGATTTTCAAAGGAATATACTGCAGAATAGGGTAAATTAATCCTAAACGTAAAGTCACTTTTATTGGAACAACTAATCGATTAAATCTGTATGGATGCGTTGTACATAGATGTGTATATATTTGTCTTTAAAATGGGCCAAAATGTCTACGCATGGGTACTTTTTTAACAATGCTATTTCAGATATCAAGAGTAGTTAAGTGTAATGTCATGCAATGCAAATCGATTTGCTACTCCCCACCCAAAACCATATCATTAACACAAATGTCTACATTCCAGAAGCCTTAAAGATACTAGATTCATGGGACTAGTTCCCGAAGGCCCTTTACCATGTTTACTGGAATTCTCGAACCGTGACGTAGCACTCACTATCCAGTTGTGTGGAATATGCATGAGACATTATAAATCCCAAATTCCTGCCCTCTCAAGGAATTTCATTACAATAATAAAATTGTATCTTATTAGAGTGCCACTATATTCAGAAATATCAGCGAGCTTTGGATCAGCGATCGATCAGAAAGAGAGATGTGAAAATTTACTTGTACAGCATAGACAGCAAGACACAGAATTATCTCAGTGATGGTCGAGTGTGAGATCGGAGTAACGAATGAAACGTACACTAGTACCAAATGCAGTTCGAGACTCTTAATCCTCGTTCAATTTAAAACTTATCGACACAGCAGAATTTTATAGTTGATCCCGAAAGATAAACAGACATCCAGTAACAGGAACTACGGACAGAGAAAGGTTATGTTCCGCATTGTTCCAGTTAATGTCAAGTACACATGTACATGTATTTATTTTGCGAAAATATACGCGGACGGAATAAACTAAAATAGGCTTCTTTTTCCCTGTCTTACTAATCTCCTTGTTTCAGTGAGAGAAAAAAACAACAACACTTGAACAATACTTTTTCTTACCGTGGTTATTCCTTTCCGATTATCTTTGTACATTATTTTCTTTTTATTTCTTCCTCTTCCTTCTCTTTCCGTGTTTGATTTTGTAACATCGACCAACTTTCTTTCTCGTTAAACATGTTAAACGAGCTTGTCATGGAAACCCACAAGATCAGACTATTGATCGAAGGATCTGCCCTCTACACATCTGGCATCATCTCGGTGTCACTTTACCCGAAATACGATCAAACATAAAACAGCTTACATTATGATTCATTTCAGAACAGTGTTCAACCCCCGAGAAATGAAATATTTATCATCAAGAAGAAGGAAAATATGGTCACATGACTATAAAGACAAAATTGATTTTGTCGTGTCATTATGGTTATGGACATACTTTGTCAAATTAAAGACATGATGTCCCTCTTGCGGGTCAAATAAACTATATTTTGGAAAATTCACTGAAAATAGAAAACCTACTATATTAGAAGTTCCCTCCATATAATATAACAGGAAAATGACTGCAAGCGAAATTACAGCGATCATTAGATTTCGAGGACGTTTCGGGCTGGTCGTCCGAAACCTATACCCTAGAGCATAGCTGAATAATTGATCACTTTTGTCTTATGCACAACATTTTGAAAATTTGTACAAATTGTAATGCAAGTCATTGTGCCATTTTTCTAAATGGGTGTTTGTTGCTTTTACTCTAATTTCTCCAATTTCTTTTCTTTAGCATACATGATGTCATTAACTGTCCTCTTTTTAATTTCCATTTCATAATGTTTGGTGTCCTGTCGAAATAACTGTACCCGATCAACAATATCCTGACTCCTGATATTAACCGTTCTCCTTTCTTGAGAATACTAGCGGCATGTGCAGACTGGAACACGACATACCAAGTGCGTCAAGAGAGGGCGTAGGTCCGAATCGCTCTCACAGACATAATATACCAAGATCGGTCTGTCCGTTACGATGACCGTCCTGTAGTGTGCTAGCACCGGTTGTCATGCTTGTTGACAGAGAAGATGTTGTTCTTTAGCCCCGGGATCCTGCTTCTGCTGCTTTTCTTCTCCTTTTGCCTCTTCCTCCCACCATTCTCCCTGTTCCCTCTGCTCCTCCTGCTCTTCCTCATCATTAATTTATCCCTGCAGAAATCCCTGCAGAAATGTCTTCGTAGACATGTACACTCTTCCTCGTTGTTCTCCTCGCCGTTGCTTCTTTTATCCATGCAGTGACGACCGCCGCCAAATATGCAAGACAAATTTTGGGTGTATTTAGAGGAATAAATATTATGTTCTGTATGCGCAGGAGATTTCAGAACCCCTTCGTGTACTGAACTGCATGTGCAGTAGTATTGCATCTTAAAATGAGACGATTCTGTGAATTTTGATTATATTGTTGCTTCGTTTTTGTGATAAATAGAGAATACTGTATAAAACATGTCAGAGAAATGCCTCCATATCGCACATTGGGCAATCATATTTCCTTAAAAATATCTTGTAAATCGTTTATTGAGTGTTTCCCCTTCCATGGAAACAACCTCGATTTCATGTCCGGAGATGTCCGAAAAGTTACAGACCAAATTCTTTCTAAATTTTATCAAAATTTCCCTTCGCTCACACCAAACTAATTCCCAGTGTGTGTAATAACATCAGATATGAACTCCCAGCGAAGGCTGAACGGTTGACACATTCCTCAAATTAGATTTTCTTTTGTTATTCACAGGAATGCACTGCCTCATTAGAAATACAGCGTATTGTTTAAAACCCCTGAATGTCTTGAATTTTTATGAGGCGGCGGTCATCATAGATCAATTAAACGAAGTCTATCCGAGCGCAATCCATCCATAATAGGTCCATGGTCTCACCGGGCATTTGCACATACATTTGCATGAATTTGCCAAAACAAACCACCTTATACTTATTTGCAAGTATGTCTCGTTTGCATAATATTTAAAAACAAAGCCTGCCCCTTGAAATGCCCAACAGCAACAACATCCATGATTCGAGGTAACACACGTACATTCGTGGAAACACGGTGGAGGCCATAAACCCATGACCCAAATTGCCAAGCATGCATGGACTCCGTGGATTTGTTTATTATGCCCGGCAGTCAGATAGTCTTTGTTGCAAAGACCTAGTTCTGTTAAATTATATTAGACATTGTGTTATCTGGCCCTCTCTGTCTTTGTCTTCACCCCCCTCCCTCCCCCACCCCCCCCCCCCTTCTCTCTCTCTCTCTCTCTCTCCCTCTCTCTCTCTCTCTCTCTCTCTCTCTCTCTCTCTCTCTCTCTCCCTCTTTCTTTCTCTCTCTCTCTCTCTCTCTCTCTCTCTCTCTCTCTCTCTCCCCCTTTTCCTCTCTTAAATTGTAGTTGTTGTTTCAAATCGCGGACAAGCATTATTGGGCTGATATCATTGTGTGCTGAAATATTTACAAATAGCATACAAACACATTGAAAGTAGGGCAACATAATTATTTCTTTTTATGAGAGACGTATACATAGTTTCTTGGCTCCAAAAATCAAGGTATGTGCATGTTTTACAATGGCGAACTAGCATGAAATTTTGCCTACGGATTTCACATTATTGTGTTTTACCATTTTCGTTAAGAAATCAAATTTCATGCAGTTGAAATAACACGTTACTCATGGTTACCCCACAGCTTGTCCAAGTAGCAATCAACTAATAGATTGAGAGCGCGTTCCATCCTTTGAAACTGAATTACGAAATGCAGGTGAATGTAATAATGCGTTACCACGGGGAGAGTTGTGAATCCATTACGAAAATGACTGTTTGTCTAGGCAAAATTATGAATGGATAATTTGTCAGTTGGTCCGTCAACTTGTTTTTTCCCTGATTATACATGGTCACGAGTGACCCCTTTCCTCAACCCGTGCTTAATGCAATCATGGACATATCATGGATGGACTGCGCTCGGACAGACTTCATTTGATCTGTGACGACCGCCGCCTCGTAAAAATTCATGACATTCAGGTGTTTCAAACAATACGCAGTATTTATAATTAGGCAGTGCCTTCCTCTGAATAACAAAAGAAAATCAGGGTTTAAGAAATATGTCAACCGTTCAGCCTTCGGCTTTGAGAAGCCGTTGCCACACAATCATGTTCATAATTGTTCAAACACCTGAACAGCACCTGTTGAGAACACCATAACTTTTCAGCGGCTTGGCACGGTTCAAAGAAAGAAAGTTGCTTATGATCCTTCCATAACACATCCCTGCTGGAAATTAGATTGGGGGTGAGCTCAGGGAAAATTTGATAAAATTGTAGAAAGAATTTGGTCCGTATTTTTTTCGGACATCTCCGCACATGAAATCTAGGTTGTTTCCATGGAAGGTGAACGATTTACAAAATATTTGTAAGGAAATATGATTGCCCAATGTGCGATATGGAGGCATTTCTCTAACATGTTTTCGACAGTATTCTTAGTTTATCAAAAAACGAAGCAACTATATAATCTGAAATTCACAGAATCGTATCATTATGCGACGTTCTACTAGTGCACATGCACTTCAGTACATGAAGTGGTTCTGCAATCTTCTGCGCATAGGCCTACAGAATATATATTCCTCAAAATGCATCCTATTTGTCTTGCTTGTTTGGCGGCGGATCTCCCTCGATCAAAGTTTCAATTCAAGTTTCAATTTATTTTCATATTTCTCAATACACATGGATAACAAACATATTACAATCAAACTTAAACAATGTGGTCAATCTTATAACAACAGTATTGATTGAAGTGAGAAATATGATGGGACCTGCATAGAAGCAAGCTTGTAGAGCTGCAGGTCCCATATAAATTGAGATTATATATCACAAAGGAGAACGGAACGTTATGTGTGTGACCAAATCAAACACTATACAGCTAAATCATATAAGACAAAAAAGAACCCATAAGGCGAACCACTTATGAAATCTTAGACTAGTCCTTATTCTAGCACGAAAACAATTATATTCAGTTATGTTCTTGCCGTGGTATTGTGTTCAGTACATTACATGTCGTTCCCGTTTGCCATTGTGATACTAGTTTGGTATAAATAAAACATAGGCTGTAAAAAGCTATTTATAGCATACGAATGAATAATCAATGAATAATCAAGGCCAAGCTATGGTGCTCTGAGAAGCAATCTTTTATATAAGCTGAATGTATATTAAGGTGTGAATTCGATCCATTATGATTCCCCAAGCACCAGCGCTGGGACAGAATACACTTGAACCCAGTGAACATTATACAACAATGAAATAATGCGTATTGCAGAATCAGATACAGTGATTGCGTAACAACTTGGACATATTAATCAGGGTTCCACAATATAATCATTCAATAGAAAGTCTTTCAATTTACGTTTAAGAGAATATAAAGTTGAGCAACTTGTAATTTGTGTTGGAAGGTCATTCCAGTACTTAGGCCCTGTAAAAATTATAGTATTTTTCGCAAAAATGGTGCGAGTACGCGGAAGGTGATATGCGTCACTTTGTCGAGTGGGATATATGAATTGAGCTGTTTCTTCTAAACATATGAGAAAATACATTGGGCAGTTCAACTACGGATAACTGATACATAAATATGCCTAAATTATAACTGTAAAGGTCTATTATTTTTAGTATCTTATCTTTATGGAATAAATTATTAGTATGAGATAAATACCCAGCATTATTTACGTTTCTAATGGCGCGTTTTTGAATACAAACAAGGGCATCCAGATGAGTTTTGCAAGCATTTCCCCAAACAAGAATTCCATAATTAAGATATGGGGTTATTAACGTTGAATATAAACCAAGTAAGATATGATGTGGAAAAACTTGTTTGAGTTTATTCAAAATTCCAGAATTCCGGGAGAGAACTTTGCTTAAATAATTAATGTGAGATTTCCAGGACAAATCACTATCAATAGACAAGCCCAAGAATTTAGTGTTATTTACTTTTTTTTAATTCAGTGTTATGAATATTTACATTATTCGGAAGCTCAGTTAAAGTATTACTAAAAAGCATATAATGCGTTTTATTTATATTTAATGATAGCTTGTTTGCAAAGAGCCAAACGCGTAAAATATTCCATTGTGATATATGCACGTGACTGCTGTAGGAATAAATTACACTTCGTGCTGACTCCATTCCTTACACCTCTCTGCTGCAATTGAATATCGAGAAACATTCCACTCATTTTCAATATTTAAAGTGAGCCCATTATGAAAGAAGGGTCTACGCATAAGACTAGCAGCTATTCTCGATGTAAACAAGGGATGTCCCTGGCATGCAGCGATCAGCTGATGACCTTCTGATGGTCGGGTCGAACTATTGTTCGCTGTGTGCGATATGCGTGCATACGCGTGAACGTACACGTACGTTCGTGTACAAAGTCTGCATGGCCCGTGTCAAAACAATGTGATGTTTCACTCCGTGTATGCAATCTTGAGGGGAAATCCGGTCGCATTGCTGCTTATTATGCCAGTGAACTAAGCTAGAAAAGACCTGATCAAGCTGTCAGAGCTGACACAAATTCAAGTACAAGCCAGAGCAGCGACGTGGAGCTCAGCAAGAATAGAGAACCAAGCAACAAAAGCCATCGGATCGGTGCAGTGACAGCACTTCGTGAATAACAAGACGTGACAAGTGCGAAATCTGACGTTTACACTTCGACCTGTCAAGAACTACGACCACGAGTGCATCCCTATTTCGCCAGAAATAAAGACTCAAACAATTGCTATCACTTTACATCAGTAATTGTTTATCTGCCAAACACATAGGTAAGTTATGAACAGACAATTATAAGCCTTATTTTTAGATGTCACTTGTCGCATGAATCGTAGAGAGCTGATAGAACGGTCAAGAGCATACACGTAGGTAAAGGTCTACTCAAAGGACATCATGGTCAACTACATGTAAGCACAGCTTGAGGTATGACATACTATACACTGTATATATGTATGTGTTTGGACTGCTTCAACATGCCACAGCTAGATATTTAGATCACATGTTTGCATTGTATGAATTTGATACTGAAGTCTGAAGAACAAAATTAACACACATTGTACGTATGTAAAATTAAGTGGAATAATGAGAAGGTTGTGACGAACAAGAAGGAAAAAAAAAAAAAAAAATTGGAGGAATTTAAACTTCATCAAACACAATTATGCACACTATAATGAAGTGTATGTGTGCATATTGAAAAGCCATTGAAATCCTTGTAACTGGGAGTTGGGGCAAATCAACATAAATGTATACACGATCCCACTATTGTTGCTGGTACGATGCAGTGTATGCAAGCCTTGCTAGGGGATTGTGGTGAATGTGATTGCGCAATATTAGTAGAAATCCCCGTTTCCGTAATTGCATGGATCATTGCAATGAGGGTACAATCAGGGTACAATAAGGGTACAATCAGCATACTCAAAGTGTACATAATGCCTCCCCAGTTGAATACAGCTGTATAGTTGTTTTTCAAGATAGCAATGTGAGTCGGGGTAAAAATTAGATGAGAGCTCTGTGCAGATGTAGCCTCCCAATGCAAAAAAAAAAAAAAAGATCCCAGTCAATTATTGGAGGTGAAAATCTACCATCCCTCACCAGGAGAAAAAAAATAGAATACATGTATATTCACGGGGAAATTGTTCAAGCATAATGTGTCAAGAAAGGGACATGCTGAACAGTGCTGTGCTTTCTACCCTGTGAGGAAAAATGATATTTCAGTAGGGCTCTTATATTATTGATGGGGGCTTTCTTCTTGCATTGCGGCGGTTAGATTGCCCTGAGCCTCATTGTAACCTTTTCAATGTTCATAACTCACACACAAGCACTTACCCTTTAATGTAACACATAATGAACGGAAACTGACAAACTTGCATCGAGTGAACATAATAATAATAATAAAAATACGAAACATTTATTTGGCGCTTAATACAGGCGTTTCTAAGCGCACTGTTTTTCCATCAATTATTCTAGGAATTACAGTAAAAACCTTAACTAATTCAAAATAATAAATATATAAATGGGTAAATAAAAATCAACATTGATGTGCACCTCCATTGACCGACCCATATTTCGATGATTTATTCTACCAGTGAACATACATGTATGATGTATATTTTTTGTTCATATCATAAATATTTGTATGTTTGTGTGTTATCTTATTTTGTCTGTTTGTATATGATTTCACAGAGTCCATTCCATGATGCCAGTAATAGAAGAGGACCCATCGATCACAGCCCAAGAGGCAATGACACCTGCAGCCCGGGAGAAACTGAACAATGCCCGGAATCGCCTGTTGCAGGAAAGCCGGACAGACAGACATACACACGGACGCACTCAACAGCAGGCGACACAGACAAGGCACAAAGCGGGATGCTCGGTGGAGGCTGTGCAGTCAAACACCAGCCTAGAAACCTGGGGCCCAGTCTTCAAATCACGCCAGGAGTTCGTGGATATGCATCTATTCTGAAAAGGAACAAACAAAAACGACTTTTTGACATTTTAGTGCTGAATGGCACACTATATATATTACATATGTTTTTTATATTCTTTTTTTAATGCAGGAATTAAATATGATGTACATACAAAATCTTCTTAGTGTGTGAAATTTTGAAAATGTATAATTTTGACAAATGATTTTTTTTGCGAGATATTCAGTATGACAGATGAAGAAGCCTTAGGAGAAAGGGTCTGAGATAAAGTGACAATCCTACATCTACCAAATATCATTACAATGTAATGCATGACATTCTTCCTTTGTTTAACCTTGCTACTGCCATACTATAACATGTATTGTACTGGGTGTACATTCCATGTTAGTTTCATCCTTTTCATTGATTTTAATTTTTAATCTTTATCCTTGTTGTTCTAAGATTGTGATATAATATACAGTCTAAATATTGAAATAAATTGTGTGGACCATATCTATGCTTTCAATGAAAGTGTCCAGCTATTGCTCTTCATTTTTTTTTTTTTTGAAGAGTTCAAACTTTTTCTTATAAATACTTGTGTACATGGCGTTTCTATGCCACACTTACTCATTATATTCAGACTTACATTTATATGGTATATTCACTGATACCTTACATGAATGACGTGTATAACATGTTTTAAAAAGTTGTAAGTACAATATCTTGCATGCTTCAGATGTGAGACATTTGGCATTGGATTTGTTGATTTATTATGGTAAGGGTACTAAGGGATAAAATCTATGAGACCTGTAATTATTAAACATGTACTACCATTCTCCCAAGACCGTGGGTTCCATTTCTGGTTGATTTCAGGATACAAGTAAGGAATCAATGCAAGATGATTGAATGCTGGAAATTAACCTGTAAACCTAAACGTGTGATGTACCATTTGTAATTTGCCTCTAGGGCGCAGCATTTTTTTCATATTCAAGTAAAAACAACGATGGAGTTCTCCTTGCATAAATAATCTTTCAATTTCTACAGGATTATTTTCTTATCAAGAATCTGTAAAGAAGTATCTATGTAAGTGATTAAAATTTTCAAAATTATTTTGTTAGTTCAAGGATCTGCAGGCACGAGACTTTATTTTTGGACAATTTCTCAAAACAAATGACATATTGAGTCAATTTATCCCAAACTACTGTTCAAAATTGTGTGATGTGCTAAGGGAATATCTTAAACTATTCATCATTTTATTACATGCTGTAGATTTGTACACTGTACAAAACTGGACAAGTTAGGCGTGCAAAGGGGATACACTACCATATACATATTCACATCCACAGTTGATGAAGACCAGGAATGAATGTGCTACAGCGCCATCTTGCGTCCCATGATTTGCACGCAAAGGGTCTGTGTCTTTCTTTCTTTCAAGTTGTACGAGATTTTCAATGAACAACTTTTAAATAACAATAATAAAGTAATTGACTCATCGAAACTAGCTGAAATTTACACATCATAACGTGGAAGGGTGTCAATGCTTTAGAAGTCTTTTTAATGACATTATTCTCATCAATTATTATTGTAATTTTTGTAAACACCTGTGTGTGTTATTTAAATGTGTTTTTTTAAGTGGTTCCCATTTTATCTCTACATCCAGACCCCCTCTCTCTCTCTCTCTCTCTCTCTCTCTCTCTCTCTCTCTCTCTCTCTCTCTCTCCCTCTCCCTCTCTCGCTCTCTCTCTCTCTCTCTCTCTCTCTCTCCCTCTCTCTCTCCCTCTCTCTCTCTCTCTCCCCCCCCCCTCTCTCTCTCTCTCCCTCTCTCCCCCTCTCTCTCTCGCTCCCTTCCTCCCTCTATTCCTCCCCTCTCTTTCTAGTTCACTGGCTTGCATTCCTTTTATTTTCTCTCTCCTGCTTTTCGTTATTCGGTAGCAATTCAGTGTCTTCATATGTTCTTATTTTTCATTCAGCGTTTAATCTCTCTTTCCTTCCAGTAGCATTTTGCGATTTGCTACATCATGTTTGTGAAAAGTATTTGATGATGATCCATCATAGCTCAAGAAGACTAAGTAAAGCAAGTATTAAAAATGTGTAACAATGTGCAATATGGATCTAATGGAGCAGTCGAGCCTCAATGTACACTCGTATTATCTTGAATTTGTTTGCATTGTGTAAATATAGAGTTTGATATTTTGTCATTCTTATTTGTACTTTTGGGGAAAATTTCATATATTATATAATCGCATTTTTAGTATCGTATGTTTTGTCTTCATTTGCATTTTGTGTTGTACTGTTGTTTGTAGTTAAACGCATACATTTATTTTGGCTGGTAAGGGAGAGGGCGTGGCGATGAAGATTATTTCGTGCACAAATATTCGTGCTGCTATCTTTTTACCATAATGCAGATATCAATGCAAATCTATTTGATGGAAAGAAATATTTAGGTATGGAATCCATGGTAAAATATTGAACTAATTTGGTTTTTCTTTTGGATAAATATGTTGATGGGTAGCATCTGAGATAATTCTTAGAAGCAGACAGTCTGAAAATGAAGACGTTTCCGTCATTTTTACTACAGGAATATTGTATGTGTGTGTGTGTATATATATATATATATATATGTGTGTGTGTGTGTGTGTGTGTGTGTGTGTATGTGTGTGCGCGCGCGCGCGTGCGCACAAGCTTGTGTTTGAGGAGATGGGGGAATCAAAGAATTACAGAACCCTCAATGTCCTTTAGGATTAATACTATTGTATATACATATGCACCCGTTTATACACAGTGGTTGGTATCTCAAAAGCATGAACCTACTCTGTATTCAATCCATTTACAATGAGAGTGTGCTTGTTGATTGTGTGTTTTTATACAGATCCATCTATATACAGAGCATGGCCAACTCGGATTCATTCGGCTACAACATGATGCATATTCTTTTGTTGTTCGCTTGCCCAACAAAGCAACACGTGCCATGTTGTGACCTATTGAAACAGAGTTGGCCAAACTGTGTTTATAGCTGGCTCTGTTTTTAGAGATGTTACAGCGCCACCTTGCGTCAGATTGTGTGCAAACAGAGTCAGTGTCTCCTTTTCTCTCTCTGTAGTGTTATACTTGTATCTCTAGTTATCTTTATTAAGTGGGTCTCCCCCTCCTCCCTCTCACTTTCGCATTATATTTCTATTTCCCTCTCCCAGTCTCTCGGATCTCTTTTCTCTGCATTTTTCCCAATATACATGGTCTAATTTCAATCTATGTCTCTCTCCGACGTATTTCTCCCCTTGAACTTGCTATCTGACATTTGTAATGAGAATACGATTACTTATTCTTTTTGTGAATGTGTTTTTGTCACATGATCTTAAGACTATCAAGTCCAATTCAGTCTGCATGACGCTGTTGTTTCTGAGATTAAACGAGGTTTATGCGTCATGTGAGCAAACGTTATGCTGACCTGTCGGACAAACGGGGCTCTCGACAAGATGCCTGGGTTGACCGACATAGCAACTACATGTACTTAGATTAGCAGAACAGTGCATGCACTACACGAAAGAAACACGGGTGTTTTTGCCAACTTCATGACTTTTTACCTTCCACCGGTAGGAGTACTGCTATGACTTCTAACATCAGTTCATCTGCATGTGTGATATAACTATGTTTTTCCTTTAGTTGACAGTTTTTCATATTTGTTGAAACATAATATGTAGCTTTAATCATGATATTAGCGAAAGAGAAACTTTCAGATAACAGATAAAAACCTTTATCTGGCTTCATGGCAGCATAGAAGTGTTGCTCTGTTGGTCTCGGGGTCAAGCGAACTTCTTATATTTATCACACAGTCTGCAAGCGGAACATCGTAGCCGTTCATATCGTTATCATTGAACAAACCGTATGAAACTGAAAGGACTTTATAGGTGGTTGGGGGGGGGGGGGGATGGTTCCCTATTCATCTGGAAAAGGATGGTTGCGAAATTAATTGTTAAAAATACTCACCACTAGTGACAATGTCATGCCTAAATCAGACTTGTCTCAATGGATCCTTGGAGAGTTACGTAATATCCTAAACAGCCCACGTGTGTAGCACAATGACACCTTGCCCTTGTGCACCATCATAATGATAATCATCATTTCTCTTTATAAATAGAGAGTGTTTTATGTAATCATGACTCGAGACCAATGCATATAAAATGCAATGTTCAGTGATGTCCCAAGAGGAGTTCACATTGTGATTTCATGGCTTAGTAATTAAGATTGTTAAAACCTCGTAGCTATTTATGCAACATTACCAAATAACATGCTTGCTTTCGTAGTGGGAATATTCCTGTATTCATTTGTCAATTCAATTCAAGTTTGTTTCGCATAAGAAAAAACAAACATACATACAAACAATAACTGCAATGACAATAGAATGCGAGGGCTAATTGAGAAGGTGCAAGCACCTGTGGGGGCCGGTTAACCCTTTAAGCATGTAACAAACAGGAGAAGAAAACAGACAAACAGACAAGCAACAACACAATTATATATGAGGATTACATATACACTTGAATGATTAGATAAAAGTAGAGATAACGTGAGTATGATAGCAATGATACATAACATTTATGTCCGCTCTTAAAAGTAGTGTGGCCCTCATACAAAAGTCATGGCATTTGACGTGTATCAGCAGTATATTCCACCTATACGAGGTATGACATCGTAACTTCACAAACCTTTACATGAAAAAGAGAAAAACTATCATTCTTTACGTTTGAAATGCCCTGTTTCAAAGCTACCATGTGTACGTTTATATACCACATTTGTTCCGGGCAGTGCGAAACCTCGTCCAAAACCTACTTTAAATATATTGCTCAATACAATCTCGCACAAATTTAGTCAACGGTTCTAATGTTGATATTAGTGAAAGGGCTTTCTGCGGTTATTTCAAATTTAATTTCCAAAATTGAAATTTCCCCAGAAAGCCTTTTAACTAAAATCTACTTGAATGGTCTTATAGCGGCCTACTCATGAATATTAGTTAGTCAGACTGAATGAGACTCTTCGGTATTGGTTTTCATGTTATCGTGTCATTATCCGTGAACTTGCCATAGCTTACGTGGTTAAGTCGCTGCCTGGTAAGCAGAAGATTGGCGGCTTAAATCCCTCTGGTTCCAACATGTTTTTTATTACTATCATTACTATCCTTACTATCATTACTATCATTACCAGCACTACTATCATTACTAGCACTACTATCATTACTACTACTACTGGGTGTTTGCCTAAAAATTCTTTTCTTTTTGTTTTTTTTTAATAAAAAAGTTTTGATGTTATTAGGAAAGCATCTTTTAGTGCTTTTCGATCCTTCGATTTTCCGTGATATTCACACATTTTCTTTGACCTGCAAAAGAGGCTACTCTACTTTTCAAACAAACACAAACGCTTTGACAATATACTCGTGCAATATATTTCACACATGGGATTTGATTAGCATGCATACATCTGATGGGATAGAATCTTGACACACGCACTTAGCATGTTTATAACAAAATAAAAATACCGTAACATAAAATTCTGCTCATGACCATATTCCGGTGAAAGCCCTGAGGAGATCGATTTGACCAAACACGAATCACGCATTAGCTAACGATCTAGTCCCTAAGAGCATAATTATTTCGGCGATTAGTGTTTTCTTGTCGATGTGTTTACGGCACATCATCGTGCCTGGCATTGTGCAGGGAAGTGATTGACCTAAACATGGAAAGGTCAGCAGAAGACTTTTCTTTTCTTTCTCTTTCTGGTAAATGGGATCGTCTCTCCTTGGTATGGAAGTTGTTCTCCTCCTTCTTTCATTGATAGCTATGTTTTCCTCCTCCTATTGTACATTCTACTTCTTCTTCTCCTTCCTCTTTCCAGTTCTTGTATAGCAATGTATGTGCTGTTACTTCTTCTTATTCCTCTTCGTCACCTTCCTCTTCTTATTCTTCCTTTTCATTATCTCATGATTCCTCTTGGTCATCTCTCGCTGCTCTTCTTCGCTCTCTGTTCCCTCTGCTTCTTCATGTTCTCCATCTACACCATCTTCCCCTTCTTATGATTATTATTCTGCTTTAAACTCTTCTTGTCCCTTTCGATATTTTCATTTTGCTATATTGATTCTCCTCTTACTGATAGCTACTTTTCTTCTTCACCCTCATCACCATCATCATCATCATCATCATCATCATCATCATCGTCATCATCATCATCATCATCGTCATCATCATCATCATCCTCTTCTTTTTCTTCTTTCTTCTTCTTCTTCTTCTTCTTCTTCTTCTTCTTCTTCTTCTTCTTCTTCTTCTTCTTCTTCTTCTTCTTCTTCTTCTTCTTCTTCTTCTTCTTCTTCTTCTTCTTCTCTTCTTCTTCTTCTTCTTCTTCATCGCCATCTTCCCTTTCTTTTTCGTTTTTTTCTTTTCCTTCTTTTCTTGATATCATGCTTATTCCTCCCTCTCTCCTCAGATCCTCCCCCCTCCCCTCCTCATCGTGTGGTATCTTAAAGGGAAAGTCCTCCCTGAAGTTAAAGGGTTACTAAATTAGAAAAATAAGTTCCCACTAATCTATGTAAAATTATCTACTAAAAACCGAATTTCACATTCGTTTGCCGCAATAAAGTCTCATTTTGACGAAAATTTGAAATTCGAAAGATTGTACGGAAGTCAACAATATACCATTTTCGTAATGTATTCACAACTTTCCCCCTAACGCGTTATTGCATTCACCTGTATCTTGTCATTCAGATTCAATTGATGGAATGCACTTTGAATCTATTAGTTGTTGTTATACTCAGACAAACCTCGGACAAGCTTTGGGGTTCCCATTGGTAACGTATTGTTTGAATGGCGTGAATAA
The DNA here is from genome assembly GCA_963669155.1 of Arbacia lixula. Classification (NCBI taxonomy): domain Eukaryota; kingdom Metazoa; phylum Echinodermata; class Echinoidea; order Arbacioida; family Arbaciidae; genus Arbacia; species Arbacia lixula. The sequence continues at coordinate 25,717,898 of OZ022584.1, forward strand.
AACATTTTATTTACGCCGTTGGCATTTATGGCATTTGACTTCTCATACGTCACTGGAGGCGTGCGTTTTTTTTCTTCAAATTTTCGTCAAAATGAGACTTGAATTATACGAGGAGAGCAAGCAGCTGGTATCATAGCGCGGACTCTTTTTGGGAGTGCCCGACGCTAACCCGCTAGACAATGTCGGGTTTTTTTAGAACTAGCAACCTGCATAACAATTATTGATTAGAATATACAAACATACACCAGCACATACAAACGCACATACTTACACACACACACACACACACGCATTCATACACATGTTCATACCGAAACACACACGTTCTCGCTACCACTAAATTAATGAAAAAAATGAATGAAGCTTTATGGAATTTGTTTATATAACCTGTAAGTAAATGTACATTTGCCACATAAAGAGTGACCGCAAATACTTCAAACACTTCAACCATTCAGCCACAAACAACGACACGATCGCCTCAACCCACAGCGATTACTCAACAACAATAACAACAACTGCATCAGATTTGTTACACTGAATAAACTTTATTTCAGTAACTTAAGATTCCTCTCCCTCCTAAATACATAGTCCTCTGTCAGAGGCATACACGCATCGGAAGTAAAAAGATTACATGAGCATCGGCAAGTCATATTTGACAATTTTAATAAATAAGGTCGGTCCATGAAAATTGCTTGCACAGTAAAAGTGCAATAGATGAATAAATAATGTGCACACATAAATACGAATACATTCTACATGACAACAACATCGTATAATCTTTTTTCAACGAAATGTCAATACATCAAATATTTCCACCTTTTCCTTTCATACCGAAAAAGGGGGTTAAAAATTGAAATCCCTGTACGTCCGACCCATTGGATTTCATAACACCATAGTGAATACATTAGGCATTGCATATCTGCATACAAATAATGAATAGGCCTATACTTTCTTTATCAATCATGGACAGATAAAGACGTGTACAAGCAATAAAGGTACATGTAAGGGTCTAGTTGTAAGGTAGATGTTTCTTGTTTTAATGTTTACTTAACGTCTGGATATGTTGTGTGACTCACAATAGATATCTCACTAAGGAATAACATTAGCTTGAAGTGAAATGTGATATTAAACAATCTAGTGTGAGGGAATGGCACCATGTTTCAATTTGAAATATATGCATCATGTTATCACACTCGCCCGTTCACAGTCATTCGAATAATAATTCAATTTGTATCGATTGGGGAAGGTTTTTTTCGGTGAAAAGTAAAGCAGTTGCAGAATCATGTATACAAAGATATCTTTTAGAGAATATGCCGAGAACCATATTCACGAGTCCTGCCTGCTTTTAATACGGAGATGTTCATAGTGTCTGTCTGCTGTTGATTAGAGGGGTTTAAATTAAGAAGGATACCAATCAGTTGTAGGCCGATATGTATGATGAAGGTATCGATAGCACCAATACCAAGATTCTATCACTATACCATGCGGCTTGTTTTGCCAAACTTTGTGCGCGGACACACACGCACACATTAACACATACAGAAACATTCTGAAGAAAAGAGCAAAGACAATTTGACAATGCACAAACCCACATAGAAATTGCACGAAAATCTAGCGCGTGGAATGAACCCAAATAGACTATGAGAAGAAGAATAATCATAATAATGATTAGCATAAATATCATAATAATTATAGTTAATAAATATTTGTTTTTAAATACATGAATGAATAAAGAAAGAAATAGATATTTATCAATAAATAGATAATAAAGTACTAAAGTAATATCCCTGCAACATGCAGTAGTTAGATAACGAGATGGCGACCTAACACCCCCCCCCCCCACCCCCTTCAAACGTCCATTCCCGTGGTGCATTTAGTGTGATGACTGTGTTTGAGACCAGTTCGTGATGAAAGGGCCTTTAAGCGCTAACATTTACCAGACAAAACAAGGCTATATTTGACTTGCGTGTATTACATGTGCGACAAATGTATCACTGGCATAATTATAGGGAGTTAAAGAAGTGCCGACGATGTTAATACTGGACACTCGGGTTACCAATAAGAACAAATCAATAGAAAAATAGCCTATTCTGCCCCCCCCCCCTTTTTTTTTTACACACCCCTTCTCCACGCTCATTCACATTGTGATAGGAACATCGGGCACGCGTGGTTTGTATGACTTTTATCTTGACCGTGATACATTTAAAATAAATGACACTGTTACAGCGTATTCAAAGCGTATTCCAGGTGAACTGAGAAGCAGTCTCTATGGGGTGGTGGTCTTTGTGGACACGCAAGGCGCTCTGCGAGGTCAACAATAGAGGAATCTTAACAGACATATGTTTTACTTAAACTGTCATAGACGGGTTTGACATTAGTTTATTTTGAGGGATATGGTGTTCTGTCAGTGATAATAATATTACATTGGATAAAATCGAGCAAGTAATACAGTAATATAAATCAAACACGTCTTCTACCACTGACGTGTGGGTTATGCATATCATCGTAAAATAAACCATGAAGTTATTCACTACCAGCATGAACAATATTAAATATTAAAACATAACAATAACTATCCAAATGAAAGACATCTGAAGCAGATCAAAATGAAATCAATAGTTACTCGTTAAGAACAAGATTCGATAGGTCTCTATACATTGATAAACGAACTGTAACATGATAATGCCCAGGATGTGACTCTGCTTTGAGAACTGAAATCCTTCTCGGCTGTACGACGGTAAACACGGATGCACACCTCGTCGTGGAGAGAGTACTTGACTTTGATTCATGCGCGACATAGAAGGCAAAATGTCGGAAAGCGGGGAATAAGGGATCATGTTGCATACGTCAGTTAGTCGTCCATTCAAACGCGTCCGCTATGAATACAAATACTTTGTCCACCCAAGTTTTTTTGTTTCATTCTAATCCGAATGGCACTAACTTAAAATGAGTGGAGGGGTATGGGGTGGGGAAAGAGATCGAGGTCCTTACACCCGTGTCAATAACTTTGGTCCCAAATAAACACACTTTACATCTTAAAGAAAATACTACGAAAAGTCCTACCGAAATATGTTTGGATGCAAACGCAATATAAAGGAGTATATTTTGCTTCACGTCAGTACATCAGTCCAAAGTTGGAATGGAGGTAGTTTTTGTAACAGTAAGGTGGTAGGGTAGAGTTTGTCAGTCATTGGTATTAGACATGACCGTACCTTAACGTACCTGTATGCATTGCGCCGGGTGGTAGGGTAGAGTTTGTCAGTCATTGGTATTAGGCATGACCGTACCTAAACGTACCTGTATGCATTGCGCCGACAGGCCCTCTTCAGGCAAACTTTCATATATCTCCAAATCATCCTCAAACTCTGATTGAAATATTCTTGCACATAGACATAGCTCCTGCAGAGTGGTACTTTCTTTATCATGGAAGGGGTAAACATATTTTGTGTCAGAGTCGCGCGAGAGACGGAAGAATTTCGGATTTATTAAGTTGTTGTCATCCAAGAGGTGCAGTCAAAAGTCAGTTATTGTCAGGAACAGCTTAGCTGAGGAATGTGTGATTGCTGGCTTCGGCCCGGCTTGTAACACGCGATTTCCAGGGCAACGAACACGCCTCCGCCTCCGCCTATCCCCTGCTCCCCCCCCCCCCCCCCGTCCCCACCCCTCTCCACCGCCTCCCACCTCTCTCTCCGTCTATCTCTCTCTCACTTTCACCCTCTCCCACCCTTTCTCTCTCTTTCCCTCCCTCCCTCCCTATCTCTCTCTCAGTTTTCCTCCCTCCCTCTTTATTTCTACCGATTTCTTCTCTCTATATTTCCCCTCCCCATCTTCCCCTATCTATCTCTCGATTTCTCTCAGTCAACCGCCGCCCCCCCCCCCCCCATCACTCTCTCTCTCCACCTATCTCTCTCTCTCTCTCTCTCTCTCTCTCTCTCTCTCTCTCTCTCTCTCTCTCTCTCTCTCTCTTTCCCCTCTCTCTCTATTTCTGAATACAGTTGTTTATACCTACAAGTCTGCCTGTCTCTCTTTTTACGTCCGTCTCTCCTTGTCTTGTACGTGTTTGTGTGTGTGTGTGTGTGTGTGTGTGTGTGTGTGTGTGTGTGTGTGTGTGTATCATATGTATGCACGTGTATGCGTGTATTATGTGTGTGTTTGAGTGTCTCCTTTTATGTCTGTCCCTCTTTCCCTGCGTCTGTCCGTCATGTCATAATTATTATCTGTAGAAGGTGCGGGGGTGGGGGGGGGGGGTGGGGGCGCGCATCGTTTTTCATGCTTACATGATGGAGCGAAAATGTGACAGATACGAAAACCCTTCGTCAACTCGAGTGAAATATCGCTGACCTTGAGAAAATCGCGTTGACCTCTTGGGCATGTACGTGTCAGGAAGGGAAGTCATTTGTTATAGAAATTAGCCTCTAGCGAACGCGCTTGCGAAACACACATTATCATCCACACTCCGTCAGATATGTCTGTATCTCTCTACGCCCAGGTCCATAGGTCTGGAGCATCACGAAAGAAAATAAATACTACATGTAAAGGAGAGTAGAGAATGAACTCTCCCGCTGATAATCAAGGTGACGTCACTAAAGCCCGAAAAATCTGTTGAGGTGATTTAGGTTTAGACTACTAAAGGAATGATTCATCCCACTGATACTGTCACTCGGTGTAGCACACGGTTTCAATTTTGGCAAGAACATGGAAACAATAACATATGCCAGCACGGCCATGGGCTGCTGTGTTTACAACGTGCGCACCGTTCACATTATACTCGTACTTCTTCTTAACCCGTTGACTTCTCGATTGTGTCATTTATGCGTTTAAAACCGGACCACCGGCTCCCGTAGGGTAATGGGTCAAAGCAGAAAAGGCGTGGATTAACTGCCCAGCTCCGTGGTTCAAATGAAGAATATCAAGTTTTGTTTGTGGGTACGGAGTAGTGTGGTGCTGACAGTGTGCTTACGAGTAACCACAAACAGTTCGACGAACGTGCATTTCTCTCCAATACTACACGACTTCACACATTTGCCTTGCATTATAAGTACATCATGTGTTTCTGTTTACATTTGCAGTCACGAATAAAATTGTAAATAGCGTCTCTTTTTTCAGTTGTTCAAAATGGTTTCTTATAAATAACAATGACGAGTATCAAAAATAAACTGGAATGCTGTTAAAAGAAAATGGCGGGCATCTTGATGGCTAGTAAAATGCGCGTCGGCTGGCGGCCGTAGGTTACGAGCCGAACATGACTGCTGCGAGGCTGGATTGCGGGTCTAGCTCGCACTCACAGCCCACGCGCACCGAGCGCGTCACCACTTCCCATTGCTCGATGTAAGCGCTCCCGCCGTCCGCCGTCCGCTCAGGCGCGCACTCGTCTGTTCTTCTGAGCATGCTCAGATCGAACGTCCTCTGCGCGCATCGACCCCTCCCTGAGTAAACATGGAGAGAAGAAAAGCGAGAAACATTTTGCTAAATCAGAACTTTACTTTGAATATGATGAATGAAGGGTATCATAGAATCTCATGACATATTACAAGAATGAGTATCACTTTGTCACAATAACCGATGAAAATAGTTCTTAATGGTACATGAATACTATATGTCATGAAGAATACACAATAACCTCACTGAAATCAATATATAATAATGTATGAATACCAGGGCACAAGTTCACAAAATGTCAAACAAACAGATAAACAAACAATTACCGTTTGTCAATCATGTCAAGAGATGAATAAATTGTCACTACTATTAATATCAGGAAGGTCATCACTATCTGAACGTGCACTAAACACATGATATAGGGGCGCGCGGGTATAAACATAAAAATAAAAGTACGACGTATCTCCATCGCACTATCACAGAGATGCTTTATGATAAAACGGCATTCCATGCTATTTCATCCCTAATCTTATTACGCTGGTTGCCACGATAGCCCAGGTATGAAAAACAGGGTAAGGAGCGTCCGGTCATCCGTAGGTAGATTGGGTTTGGCTTGAGAAGAGGGGTGGGGTGCTGGGGTGCGGAAAAGATCAGGGAGGGAGAGGGGGGATGGGGTTGGTAAGTCATTCAATGTGAAGTCATATTTCTATATACGCACATAGAGATCGGGTAATGAGAGAAGATGAAACAAAGATAGAGCGAAGGGGAAACTAACAAACGCACAGGCAACGGGGAACAGGGAGAAAGAGGGTGAGAGAGGGTGAGAGAGAGGAGGGAGGATGTGAGAGTGGTGATCAGGACAGAGAGAAAAGGGGGAATAGGAGAAGAAGATTAATAGAGTATAGTATGGAGACGGTAAGAATATGGTGTCAACCGAGGGGGTGGGAAGGGGGGAAACTAAAATAAAGGGGCAGAGAATGAGAGGGAGAGGGGCGGAAAGACTCGGGGAGGGGTACGGGAAGGAGAAGCGAGATGCTCGCATGAGTTGGTACTTTGCACGATTTCACCTGACACTCCGATCATGATACCGGGATCATATCAGACAGTCGGACGTGAAGACAAAGCAAGGTCTGTGTACGACTAGGCTATTTGCAGAAATCTACGTGCTGTACGTGGCTCACAGCGCAGATGATAATCATCCGTATATGACATGTAAACCGATCTATATTAGACAATGTGGCCATGTGTATTTTTGAAAATATAACCTATATTCGTGATATTCGTGGAAAGTCGAAATGTCACATTGTTGGTAAGAAAATATTTACGAGACATGGCATCCTTTTGATTTATTTCTCATTCATCTCTCATTTTCATAGGCCATAAAATTTAGGTTTCCGGTATAAATTTTGGAAGGTATTTATGTGACACTTCATAATAAATGTGATATGAATTTACGTTTGATGAAAACTGACAACCTATTCCAGCTGTGACCAAGAAAGTGAATACAATATTTTCTAGAAACGAAATTATATTATTCTTGACTGTCAATACGCCAAGTGTGGTTAGCAACAAACACAAATCGTACGAAGTAATGCTTTATCTGGCGGGTTACAGGTAAGGACCACTAGTGGTGGAGATCAAGGGAGTCGTAACTAGGGCTGGATCGTTCTGTCGTTAATATGGCTTCTACATTTAATTCCAAACTTAAATTTTTAGACTACCCCTCCGGAGCAAATCAAACAGAATTGAGATCTGTGGTCACGGCAGAATGACTCTCCCATGATCACGGGTTCCGTCTGACTTACCACAACTATCCCTTACTTGAGTTGAGTTTGATATGGTATGTAGCTAATATGTTTAGCAGGTCGAGAGCTGTCGATGTATTCCACACTCCAAACACCAAGCTCTCACAGGAGAGTGCACTCCCGTCCGGCAGAGCATGACACAAATTGCCTCTAATGACCACCAACCAAATACGATTATCAGCCTACATACAGAATGAGGTCACGGCGGCTAGTACCCCTAAGTGTCGTTATACGCTAATCAAGCAGGCGCGATTAGAAACAAATAGCCTAAAATTGCGGGTAACCCGCCACATTCTCTGATTCTCACCCATGAGACATCCTGATTCGGATCGATGGCAAGCGACCTCGTTGAGATAGCGGGGGAAGAAATCTTCGGGAAGCTCCGTGGTAACCATGCACGCTGAGCACAGCCGAAGGTAGCCGTCGGCGTTGGCCTCCCCGGCCTCCTCACAGTACGCTAGGTTCATCGTTCCTGAGGTTTAGGAAGATAGTTTTGGGGGAGAACAATTCATGATTATGTATAATGCACATAATTATGAATACGAATCCTTTAATATTTTGCAATTACATGGCAATCATCACCATGGGCCATGGATGTATGTGGCTACATCTTCTATTATTAGTTAGGAGAAGAGGAGGGATGATAAAAGCATCCCCCCACACACATACACACATACACACATACACACATACACACACGCCCACACAAATCAAATGTTCCTCTCACCTACACCTTTCGGCTGTCTCGGCTGAGAAACAAGCCCCAGACAGATATAAACACACGAGGACCTACATTTTTGTGCAACCAAACTTTCGCTGACATTTCCGTAACGTGCGTTTGAACTAACGCCATTAATAGAAGTAGAGACGGTGGGTGGAGACTATTGTCCAAGTTTAATTGGATTCTCATTCCATCCCCATGTTTCTCCTATAAAGGGAGAGTATCCCCCCCCCCCCCCCCCACTCATCCATCCCTGAATGCGTGTCCTCTAATAAACCGCTGCTTCTAACCGAATATACACAGGAATGCCCCCTTCTGTAATGGAGTGTTGTGTCGTCACACGTATGAGCTGATCGTCCATGTGCGCGCTTCCTACAGAGACATGGTGGCTACAGAAAACATGCAAAATGTTCTCCTACTAACCTCCATATATTTAGATTCTTCTACAATCGGGTATGTGATAGCAACATATCAGTTGGGACACGTGTTGCAAAACGATTCATTACCTCCTACCGATCGTATCGTTCTGGGTGATCGACTTTGATCGGGGATGACGTAACTGCGTTGTATTTGTTCCGTCAATTCAGACGAGAATTCCGGGTGATGCCCATTCAGTAGGACAGCTTCGATGTCTCTCTTCTGTAACCTCCTGCTGTGATGTGATGTCTGCGAAAGGAATTGAAATATGGGAGATGCGATTACTTATATGTTAACACTTTCAGTGGAAACCAAACTATACCTTCGAGTTGACTTACATACGAACATAACTGTATTCACTAACCATGATAGCAGATCATAATAAGTGGTGTGTAACGATCACGTATTCCATCAATGCAATTTAGATGTATGTCAAATCTTAAATTCACACTTACATATAACTAAGTAATGAAAAATAGTTGTATTGTTAAATTCTTGAATATCAGTGTCAAGATAATTGTACACACTTTATAATACCTGCCACCTTCAGTGGTAAAATAAACGACATGTCGTTTAAAAGCATGGACCTGTTGCTAAACAAAATTAGTATACAATCACATTAATTGTTGGAAACATGTCTAGTGTATGAGGGAGAAATCAAATATTAGGTTACCTACGTTACTTCATGCTGATATAATGTCACAAACCTGAGGTAATGGGTGTTTTGTAATTTGCATTTTGTAGAATGTAATAATGAAAACGTTATAATTGCATTGCGTTCAGTATAACATAACTTAGCCTAAACCATACCATGTAAATGAAGGAACAATTGTCATTTTTTCGGATTATCCCCAAAATCTATTATTATTGTTTGGATTTGAACCCTGAGAGATGGACACTTGACGCACTTTTCTTGAGTGATTTTGCAACTGATACATTTACATATTAAATTCATTCATGCTGAGACTAGACGGTTATCATGCAAAATTCGAGAATAGTGAAAACACCATGTAACTTACCGTGTTAGATGTGAAATGGAGTAAATTTGGAAAATTGTGAGGACTGTTATCCATATACATGGTGTTTTTTCCCGCCACTTCTTGAATCATTTCTTCGAGTGCTGCCGGCGTCTGTCGTCGACACCTAGTACTGCTTCTCTTTATTCTACGCAAGGCACCCTGGGTGGAAACAAACCAGCACAGGGGTGAAAAGATTAGCTTCAATGAACTGAGGCAAACATATTAAATTGTGAGGAATCTATATCTATATCTATACAAATATATAAGTGAACAATAGCACATATACATTTATATACATATTAATGAATAAATTAATCAAAATCATCGTAAATATTACGAAGTCGGATCTTATGGCCTATAAATAGTCATACATTAATTCTGATATATATAAATATAAAAGTTTGTGTATACAGTATATCTGTCTATATATTTACATATGAATATAATCGAACTCATGATTACAACTTCGCATTTCCCTTTTGAAATGCTAGGTAGAAAATGAAAGCCAAAATTAATTGTTTGGAATATAATGATAATGCAAATGCTAGTATTACATGATAGGCGATTTGACAGAAAAAAGCGAAATATCTCAATTGCATTTAGATGTATGTTGATGTAAATCATAAAGATTACTTTATGGACAGGAAATATAAACTTACAATTTTACTTTCGACGTTTTCCTGTATATCTGTACCTGGATTGGGTGGAGTTGAAAAGAAGAGAAATACAAAGATTATTGTCATGAGTTTAAAGAGTATACACCATTCATTCGGTAAATGTGTTACTGTAATCTATGTCAATGTTCGTGTATAAATGCAAGTCTGGACTTACAAAGCTACATTGCGAGAGATACAGCTTACACGCATGTAGGTGTGTATGTGCGTAAGTGTGTGTGTTTGTCTGTGTAGGTGTATAAGTGCGTATACGTGAAATAGCGCGCGTTATGGGCATGACAAAAGAATTAAATTACGTTTCCTCGCGGCGCACGACTGAGTTCGATAACGCTGTACAGCTCTTGGAGGCACACTACTCAATAATCCTGATGACGGTAACGAGGGAGTCATTTGCATTAACCAGGTCCCTGCGCATCACTGCATACCGCCTGTCATCGATCCTAACCTTAGCCTAACGCTCGCGCATGACGACATCATTTACATGGTCCATGTTTTTTCTCGCCTTGATGAAATAGCTTCTATCGCCTCGATATGCTTTCCTTCATGATTTGTTTCTTCTGTACCTAATCAGCTTTCTACTCAGGACAAATTCATTCCGTGACTGCTAACAAGGCTGTTTTATGGGATGTGTGTCTGGTACATGTATAGGGACGGTCAAATGCACCTACGGAGCGTTAAGAGTTAATGCAGGGTGAAGTGTGCGCCCACCTTTTTCTCCGTAAGCATCGGCAAAACGAGTACCACGGCGCACTTTCATGGTCACTGGTCCAGTGGGGAGACAGAGAAACGTACAGGGACGCAAAACGCATTAAATGTCAGTCTACTACCCTTCGTCTACCACGAATACGATAGTTTCCAGTAGCAGGCTGACATGTGCCTGGTAATGGGGATGACATCGGGAGGTGGTATGTGAACGAAAGAGGAAACGATCACATCTAATCATTCTCATTCTTGTTTGTCCAGCCTATTTCCTCATATGCCATTCCCTTCCCGATTCCGTTAATGAAATATATTGCCGCGTCGTATCTCCGTGGATCTACAGTGTAGTTTGATGAGTATAGAGAATGTGGATATATGGAAAGTATCGATATTTCATGTAAGGTTATAAGATTGGACCTGACGTAACAAAAAACAATAACCTTCCTTTTCATAAAAGAATACCTCAATTCTTTTCTTTCGTCTTCATTGATATTTCTTAAATATCCTTTGCTCTTCTGTCTTCCATAACTGATCTTTTCGTCTTTAGACCCCCCCCCCGCACCACCCCGCCCACCCACGCTCTCTCTCTCTCTCTCTCTCTCTCTCTCTCTCTCTCCCTTCATTCATTCTTTCTTACACATTTTTCTCGTTCCTTGCCATTCCGAATAAACTTTCTCTTTCTGTGAACTATTCCATTCACGTCTTCTTAACCCTTCTCCGTTTTCTCATTCTATCATTCCTTCCCATGTTCTCCACAACTTTTCCGTCCATCTTACTTCCGGCTGCCTGGCCTACATCATCCTTAATCTTCAAAATGCATATTTCTTCTCTTTCTATGTTCATCCAAGTTATCATATTGTTTAAACTTGCCACTGATTACGAGCACATGCCCGGATATAGAATGTGCACATCACCTTGCTGCTACAACTACAATTATATGGACCAGGATATTGCGATGGCTTTTCTGGTTCAAATAATAACAATACTCAGAATGACATGAACGTGAATTCCAAATATATATGTGTTCTCATAAAACACCCTGGGGCTTTATCTAACAGACTACCCTGGCCATTGGCTGTGTTCCAAGATGTTGTCATTGTCATGTCATATATTGCATGGCTGCTGGGCTTAGCTTGTATACATCTATACATATATACATTTATATATCTGTACTATATTTTTCTTTTCTATCTGTATATCCCTGTATAACTTGGTTTTCTCTCTCTCTCTCTCTCTCTCTCTCTCTCTCTCTTTCTCTCTCTCTCTCTCTCTCTCGCACACACATACTTTATGTTGTACACACACTCCATTATAAATTTCTTTTTCATTTCTTTTACTCTCTGACTCACGCACAAACATAAACATTCATTCTCTTTTTTGACATGAATTTATTAATCCCCCCCCTCTCTCCCTCCATCTCACTCTCACTCCTCGAAGCTGTGTCAACCTACCTGTACTATTTGAAGGGTTTAGAGGCACGTCGTCGTGTAGTGTGGCTAGGACTGCGGGTTGGTGATCGGGTGGGGGTAGGAGAGGCGGGAGACTAGCTGAATGCACCCATTGTGTCAAGTACTGAAGTAGAATACCCGCTAGTAGTGTCACATAAATCTAAAAGCAGAAAAACGTAAGGGAGAGAGGAACATGTCAGCTTCATCAGGTCGACAGTCATTGTTTCTAAGCATGTTAGTTCACCCTCACTTGGTGACATTTGAGAACTGAAGAGACAAACACATCCTAGTTTGTATTTGTCAGAGTTTCTCATGATCTAACTGAGCTTTATTGTTTTCGTATAGGTATTAGTACCTGTACTATCTTTGTCATATGTTTGCTTCATTTGGACCAAATGATCAATGGCGAGTCATTGTTAACATCGTTTCCTGGATTTTATCATCGTTACTATTAACACCATTAACCGTATTACTATTATTATTATTCGTATCACCACAATTATCATCATTATCATTTTTTCTGTACCCAATTGAGAAAGAGAAAAATAATAATATCCCTTATTACGGCAATACTTTTTCGTTTAAAAGATGTTGATGGAAAGGAGAAGCTCAGTTTTTTAAAATACATAATCAACCGAGTTGTGTCTTACGGAACAAACTTACTGATGACGTGTTGTAATGGGAGGAGTGGAGGCGGGGTTCACTCATTAAGTTCAGAGAGAAGATCTAATTAATTACACCCAATAATTCCTGACTCCCTAAGACTTTATGGGTATAAGCAGTTAATGTGCGTCATCGAGAATGGAGAAATTAATTAGCTGCTATTATACCATATGCAAAGCGATCTGAACACACTATTCCCCCGGGGCTAAACTGTTACATGGCTATTAATTTAAGGGATAGGTGCACCAGTCCAGCTTGATGTCTTACGCAAATGCGAGATGGAATTAAAATGATAAAACGTGTTGCGAACTATAATGGGAGGTTTGTTCTAACTTGTCTTAGTTTCTAATGAAATTCGCCCATGCCACGGGCATAATGCACGTCGTTTGACATGTTTCATAAGATGACAGGGTAAAGTCGAAATGAACGCAACAACAAACGTGCCTGTATTGATTTATATAGCGCTCAAATATGGATCTTCGATTTTTTTAAAGGAAATAAATACAATCACTTTAGTGTGAACGTGTTGATTAGTTTGTTAATTCAACCCTAACCCCCCGTTCTATTTCTCTTATTCTCTCTCTCTCTCTCTCTCTCTCTCTCTCTCTCTCTCTCTTCTTGTCTCTCTCATTCGGAATCTACATTATCATCCTTCACGTTGTAAAAAGCGGAAAAGCCTGGATGAACATGCTGAAAAACAAACAAAAGAATGCCACCACCAATTCAGCAACAGTACACAAATATGCAAGCCGCTATTAAACATATCCATCAAAAAAAGTGGATCCTACACGGTTATCGCTCTCGGACAAAAACAAGTGAGAGTAAATCAAAAATTCCTGTTGCTTGGCTCCACTTGCTAGGGGTGACGTCAAAGCAAATCGATACACTGTGTCCCTATCAAAGTCAAAGCCTATGGTATATTCCTGCTCACTACTGGTATATTGGCTCGATAATAACCCCAACCGGTACGACGGTCAAAGACGGAGGAAAATGAAATAATTATGGAAAAGAAAAATATCAATAAAGATATTAGAATCCTGGGTTCTCGTACTTTGTTTTTCAGAGATGCAGAAAAAAAGCGTAATCTAAAAATAAAATACACTGCCGCCGCTGGTATGAGGGGTGATATTTGCGGCAATGATATTTACGGTATGGCCCAGCAAGGCTGCGGCACGGCATTTAGCCGAATTGCACCGAGGATTACACTGAATGTTGACTGGGGGAAATGGCTGGAATGAATTGATGCTTTAATGTCATTAATTCTCAAGAGAGGCAAGCTCATTGATATTTAATTGGCATTCGTGTGTACGACATTACACATGCGCCCTGAAAAAAGAAACGGTTTTGCCTTTTCTCTCTCATTCTCTCTCTCTCTCTCTCTCTCTCTCTCTATAACGATATAATTTATCTTCTTTTTTGTTTCTCTCTCTCGTTTATCCTGAATATTCTCTACCTCTTGCGATATCTATTACGTACATCGCTATCCATACGAGCATAGAAATATCGGTCTTTATCATGAACTGTATAACTGTGAACAGAACAGGGTAATGTTATAAAAACAGGGATTAATCAGGACAGTAGCCGTGAAATTGATTTGCGTCCGCCGTCACAACTTCACCGTTTAAACTCTTTCATGTACCGCAATTCCAATAGTACACACACACACTCCACAGACCAAGGTGGCAGTGATGTTGCATTGTAACGATTAGTTCTCCACTTGTGGATCATTGAAAAATCAATACATACGAATCCCATAGAGCAGGGTTTGGCTGACACACTAATGGTTAAAGAAATGTATTTGTTGCTTGTACGTTCTCTGACATTCGGTCACGTCAACTTAATCATGTTTAAACATTGAACATACCCTGCTTGGCTCCTGCCAATTACGAAACAAACACCTTTCTCATAACTGTGTCATGAATCGTGTCTACCGTCAGTGTTCCACGGACTGACGATTGCGACCTCGCACCATAGGTGTGTTGATATCGCATAACGTGCTTAACCCCCCCCCCCCCCCCCTACCAGATTTTGCACCAGCGTATAAAGGGTTAAAAGTCTTGGAGCTCCCGCATATGACTGTTGAAGCAATGGTTTTAATTCCTCTGTAACGTCATATTCTGTCGAAAATGGTGCCCTTTTTGGTGTTTGTTTGTATGTTTCGTTTTGCTGATGTTCTTGTTTGCTTCCATGCTTGACAAGACCTGCTTCCCCAGACTGTAAAGTCGTTTCATCACATTTATGAGAGTCTTGTGCCCCGTTGCATAAAGCATACCATTAATGGTCACTCTAACAGCAATGATAACTACCATGGTAAAACAGCCATGGTTTCCATAGAAGTTGCCATTGATAGTAAAGTTACCATCAATGGCAAGTTTTTTTTATGCAACAGGGCCCAGGAATCTATTACGCACATGTGCCTTGTCATATTTCATTCTCCTTGTACCTGTACGGTTACGTTAGAAGCAGAAAAACATTTCTTATTCCTCATTAACATGTCTTAATATGTTAATGCTTTATCCCAGTCCTCTACACCTCTGCAAATGACAATAAACAGTATGTTTGCATTAATGACACAGCCTCTTTTTTTGCTTCAGATTAGAAAGCAATATGCTGGAGACACCACCAACTAGATTATCATTGCGTTGGCGTCACAATCGCCTTATTCAGATTGCCACTTTTTAATAAACATCAGCGAGTCAAATGTATAGGCAAGATCGGACCCCCCCCCCCCCCCCAAAAAAAAAAAAAAAAAAAAAAAAAAAAATCAATCATATTCATGCACACCTGCCAGAAGCTGGATACAGCGGGCTATTTTCGGGGGAGGGAGAAAATCACCACCATGTCTTCAGATTGTTTTCCACACGCCTTCAGCCTTCACGACGAATCAGTGGAAGCGCTTAGATTCATATTCGTTCCCCAAAATATTCGCCCTGATTCCGTGTACGCTGTTTTTCTGTTTCTATCTTTGTTCCCCCGCCTTCTGATACGAGATTTAATCTCGAATGAATTGGATTGCTTGTTCGGACGTCTCCTCACTCATTTCCAGACCTACTTGTTCGTCTCATGATGACTTGTGGAGGCGGGAGATAGAATTGAGATTTAGCCAAGATAACTGAAGAGATTACCCCCAAAACAACATGTTAATGTAAAACATGATCCCATCGGAACGTCACACACTTTGAGTTTTCATAAATGCAGAAAAAGAATCAGTAAAAAGGGATTAGCAAAAGTTTTAAGACCACGAGGTAAAAAAACTAATGAATTCTTTGATAATATTAACATTAAGGATTAAATTAGATTTGGCGACGCACGACAATTCAAAAAGTGGCATGTGAAACAAAACCACCAACAGATAAATAACCTTTTTGATATATTGACAGTATGAATATATTGCTTTGGGTGTCTGAATACTTATTGGCGTGTAAACAAACGTGTTATTTCCTTTTTGTACCGCACGTGATGTTTTTTTTTTTTTCACAAGAATGACACACAAATCCCAATGAGCAGCAGATTATCTGACACCCAAAGGGTTGAAGAATAGAGAAAGGGGGTGATCCCCCACCTCTCCTCGAGCCAGACACATCGACGGAGCTCCGCATCCAGCTCTTCAAGGTTTTGAAGCGAAGACCTGTATATTCATCTCAAACAAGTATCTAAACGTGATATGCCGCGCCAGGTCACAACGATGCCGGGTCCGCGGCCTTTTCGCTCATTACTACGCATCGCAACGAGACAATATGATCAGCATGATACATGCTTGGTTGAAGTTGATATGAATGCATATAAAATTCAATCGGATCATTTTCTGTTGATGGTTCTCTCTTCGTCTTCGACTCCTCCTTGTTGCCATCTTGCTCAAGGTCTTGGCAGACACGGGAGAGCATCGTTGACCTTTGGGAGAAGCTGGGACATGAACAGAAAGGGGATGAGAGGGACATTGTGAAGGGGGAATGTAAAGAGAGGGTAGTGAGGGGTGTGTTGGGGGTTGGGGTGTGAGGAGGGGGAGTACTGCAGCAGTAGAAGAAGAAGTAAATATAGTAACCATGGTAACAGTAAAAGAAGAAGAAGTAGGAGTAGTAGCAGTAGTAGTAGTAGCAGTAGAAGTAGACACAGTTTCGTAGTGATAAATAAATGGGAAAGATAAATGAATGAAGAGTCAAGAATGTGTGAGAGGAGGGGGGTGTTCAGACATAGAGAGGGGACGGTGAGACATTTCAAAAGAGAGAGCGGAACACGTACAGAAAGGGAGGTGTGAGAGAGACAGAGAGAGACAGAGAGAGACAGACAGACAGACAGAGAGAGAGAGACAGAGAGAGAGAGAGAGCGGGTGAGGAGAGAGAGAGAGAGAGAGAGAGAGAAAGAGTGAGAGAGAGAGAGAGAGAGAGAGAGAGAGGGGGGGGAGAGGGACAAAGGACAGAGAGAGAGAGAGAGACGGAGAGAGGGGGGGGGGGGGGACAAAACAAGAGCCAGGTATTAACACCTGTGAATGAAGTGAGAATCATTCATGGACTCGAGCAAGGACTATTCTATCAGCGATGTAATCCATATTTACTCCATTTCTCCAAGCGTGTACACGCCTCCCGGACGTTTGCAGTTTTCGTCACGCTCGTGTTGGAATTAGAATCTAAAACCCACGTTGTAAATGCAACCTGTTTCAATTACATGTATATTAAAACCAAGCTGGAAGTTCGTGTTTAAAGAGCATAGAATACCGACCACAAGCTCCAAACGTGTCGATAATTCACTTTCGTGTCAAGGCATTGACCTTTATCTAAACGTCACGGAACTTGGAGAGGTATTTCACTTAATATTTCATTAAGTAATATTGATTATTAACTTATATTCATACAGTTAGAAACACAATCTTCTGAACTGATTTTTCTAGTTGAAACTTCTATCAACGATAAAGTTTTTTTTTTTTTAACAAATCCGATTGGGTGTCGAATAAACTGCTTACATATTTTGCACAATACCAGAAAAGAAGGATAACGATTTTTCAAGATTGGGGTGAACCATGTACAGGGTAATATGGAATGGTTGAACACCTATCCGTAGCTAGCTAGCTGGCTGATGTGGTCATGGTGGTGTAGATATCAAATCTAGGTTCGAGGACTGATGCAGGTTCACCGCATTGATAGCTCTCCCCTGTCACGCCTGTTGGAGCGCGCCAAAGAGAAAAGGGCAACTTTTCAGTGAGTTTTGCGATACGCGAGCTCTCCATAATCAATTCAGGAAGCGCACAAGGTCTTGATCTGTATCGAAACGTGGTATTTGCATCCTGTCTGAGTCCTGGTTTGTATCAATTACTGTACATAATGCATTCTATATGATATAGTTATACAACACAAAGAAGTAAAGGACAGCCACTGCGTGCATGAAATTAAAGGCCCGCGACTCGAAGCGAGTTAATAACAACCCCAACCCATCTTCTTTCGACATGTTCGATAAGCGAAAAACAGGGGAAGATATTCGACGTGGAATAGCTATGATTTCAGTTTTTGTTTGGGTGTACATATAACATGCATCTTAGAAGCGATATATGGGATAAAATACACAAGTTTCACTGGTAATGTGTATTAAGGGAGTAGCAACGATCCACGAATCTCAGCCGAGATTCGAACCTGGATTTCTGGCTTATAAAGAACTGACCTTAACCACTGAGTCGCGGAGACATTAGTGACTTCGTCATTTGAATCGTAGTAATCAGATGATCATCAGAAGACGGGCTATGTTGCCTATAGGTTTGCAATTATTGTAACATGCCATCAATTGTAACTACCATAGCAACAGCCAATTAGCTTTTATCATTGCACATGTTGTTACGGTAGTTACCACTGATGGTAAGTTACAACCATTGAAAACTTGTATGCAGCATGGCCCTAGAGAACAATTGGTAAGATCTTAAAACAGGAAGCAGTAGAGTGTATATCGTATTGGAAATGTTGTGACAATAATTCTGGTTTTATATAAAAAGGCATGCTAACCTAGAATATGACAATAATAACAGAAGGGTGAAGTCACATACTGATCATCTTTAAAAGGGAGAGAGAAAAAGACGAAAATACAAGATAGTGCAAAACCAGACGTTAATAATAAAAGTGACATCACCCTTTTAGAAAATGTCACCAAAACAAATATTTAATGTCGATCTCCTCTTAAATTGTTAACGCTCTAAAGTGTAGGCACTCCCCAACCTTTATGGAAATGTTGATTCAACACTTCAACATTTTGCCTAGTCGTATAATAAATAAATACGTAACTGCCATTAAAAATGGTTATTTTGACACTGCAAATAATTACGGTAAAACGGAAATAGCTTAGTGCGAGCAAGGTTACTCATTGGAGAGCACTTACAAGTTTTGGACGTTGGTACTTGGTCACGGGTGCGTGGGATGTGGGGGGTTGGATGGAGTGGGGGAGGAAAGGGATGATTGGACCTGGAACGTATTACCAACGATCGCGTCTAACATTTCATCATAAACGAGTACGTTTCCTTATCTCTCTTTCTGTTTCCCTTCACCTTGTTCTCTCTGTCTCTCTGTGTGTGTCTCTCTCTCTCTCCCCCTGTCTCTCTCTGTCTCTCTCTGTCTCTCTGTCTCTCTCTAATCACCCCTTTTTCTCACCCCCCCCCCCCCCCCGTCTCTCTCTCTCTCTCTCTCTCTCTCTCTCTCTCTCTCTCTCTCATTCTGTCCCCCTCTTTTGATGAATCTATTTTTAGAGCCCTATATATATGTCAAAGTCATCACATGGAACCCCGACAGGACTCGACAGAGAGAGAGGGGGGCGTACAGTAGATCGAGGGAGAGCTGCTTGGCAGCTTACACTTGATGTCAATGTTCGCAGGCAAGCACACGCTCGCTTGTGTTTGCAATATTATATGAACTTCTGCGTGTCGGAAGAATCTCTAAAACATATGCGCGTTGCGTCAACCGTCAACCATATGAAAGTGTAAACAACGGTAGCCCCAGTGGTAAGAGAACAGCGATATGTATATCGGTAAGAATTCCTTGTTTACATCGCATATATTGTGCAGTGATATGAATGAATGGCGTCGTGAAATGAAGTGCGACTCACTGTCATTCTTCAAAGCTGACCATTTCGTAGAATTCGGATCTGATCCGATTATTGCACGCATTTCGTTTGGTTCAAAGAGGTAAACTATGAACCTGCCTGATTTTGCACTTTGCCGGTAAATGTATCAGTCGTTATATGAAGTTGTAATGAGAACACGTTTGCCCTTGTATCATCCCAACCTATCCGAATAGAATGCTTTGACTGGCATTAACGCATGCTATATTTATGAATATCACTGGTTTAACATTGCGTCAGTGGCACATAAAGAATTATTACTATATACCATTCAAAATGATAATCTGTACACGTTAGGTGTATCATAGGAGTAAAATTGCGTCAATTGCACACAGCGCGCATTAGGCGAATGTGCATCAATCATCTGGCTGATACGATTTTATATTTTATGTACAGGAAACAATTAACCTAATTCAAATAAAATCAAATATGTCGTATTGATTATGCAATTGATAGTTTCCAAGTTTATGATTTTTGGTGTTCATAAAATCATACAAGCAGTAGTTTTTCTCCATAAAATGAATAAATCTCAACATGCACATATCGAGGTCAGAGAAGGAAATTACTTTACCATGTACAAATATTAGTCTATCAAACAACCGGCTAGTTGTGATATAATTACCGCCGAGGTCGGACCATGTTTGTGGTATTCGTGACCTCCACAGATTTGGGAGAATGAGACAAAGAACGGTGATTATTTCAAAGCTGTACATGTATACCCTTTGGGCTTTTAGTCATTACACAGAGTGGGGTATGATACTCGCATAATTAATCTCGTTTTGTTCCCTGGGCATTGACAAAGGCGATTTTCCAAGCGATGTAGGTCGGCAGGGTATATCGGACCTGATAGATCAGGTAATAATAATGATGATTATGTTGATGATTATGCTGCTGCTGCTGCTGCTGATGATGATGATGATGGTGATGATGATGATGATGATGATGATGATTATGACCACGAGCATTGACCCGGTTTAAAGCATGATCCCCAGTCAAAATGACCTGGTGGTCGGAAAGCTCAAATAAGAGGAAAAACAGTCTGGCCTTTGCACTCTCTCCCCTACCATATCCCCTGCGCCGTCATCCATTCCTTAATACGACCCCCCCCCCTCCCCCCCCCCCCCCACGCCTCCACTACTCCAATACCCCAACCCCTTCCCCAAGAAACAATCTCGTTTCATATCATGGATTAATCCATGTTCATATCATGCGCCTTGTGCGAATTACGCGTGTATGTGCGACTTTCCTTCGTCTCGCTTTCTACCGCTATACCATGCCCACCACGTTGAAGCGGGCGAAATTGGCGACGCTGGCTGACAAACCGTGTAATATTTCGTTGACTTTGCACGACCCAAGGGTATATAGCCGACATCCATAGGGCGCTAATCGAAGGCCGCTACCCGTGGCTAACACGTTCCACTGTAGACACTGCGCCTATGCGACAAACACTGGCATTTCCATAAAAAGATTACCCTATAACGCGCCATCAGAAATCAGAAAAATGACCATGCTAAAGCCTGGAACACATAGAGTCAAATACGCAACAAAAAGTATCACTCGCTTGTAAATGACACTGCCATGACGACCGAATACTGTTTAATATAAACCTTCATATTTGCGCGTTGCGCGACTAACGTGACGTCAAAATGTTCAAACTCTTTATTAAAGTATACAAGGATTGCACCAATTGACTGGCCTCGCGTCTTTAATTCTTGTTTGTAAGTAACAATTTGAGAAAATCCACCAAGGAATCAATGGGTGAAAGAGAACGTGGGAGGACAGTTTCTCAGTTTTGAGGTGGTATTAAGTTCTCACTTCGACACACAAACTAACCCTTGATATTCACCATGTTTACTTTGACATTCAGGGTCTGAAATGCTAGTTCTTGTCGTCTCTCCATAGTACTCAAGGGCTTCTCTCGTTAATCATTCCAGTACTTGTTATCAACCCTTTAAAGACAACCACATTATACAATTTCTTCTAGATATCGAAGGTTGGAGAAAGGGAGTTAAGATGTTTTACCCATTGTTGTTAATGGCAGCCCTAGTAATCACCAATACGTCACTGTCTCTAGATTCTCATCTCTACACATAAGTCTAAAAATAACATTCTTCTTGACTTTATCATAGCGTTACCGGTCACCAGCCTAAAAATATTCCGATCTCTAAGCTCTAACCTTGATGTTAATGAAGACTGTAAAAAACAGCCCTCCAATTATCCCATCAATCATTTCAATTGACTTTAATTACACTTGCAAATGCATAAACATAATAATACCCCGGCTAACGACGATAAGCACATAAGCAGTCCGTATGTATGAGCACTCCTCACTAAGTAGGTTTATCAACATGTCTCTAAAAAGCACTTTGGTCGCATGTGAGATGGGGAAAAAGTAAAAGGTCAGGTGAATATCACCAGAAATGTGCCCTTAGATAGAAATGCTTGTTTTTCACACTTTAATTTTGGCAAAACACTTGATCCGCTTACAAATATGTCATGTTTGTCGCAATTGTCACGGACATGTTCCAAATGTTGATGTATACACAAATATCAAACAGTGAGTGGTGAGGCCATGAATTGATATGTATCGAACACTCGCCCACACACTATTCATTTTCCATCTCACAAGACGTAAACCTTGTTTGACTTACTGGGTATCTCTACCCCCACCCCCCCCCCCCCACCCCCACCCTCACCCCCACCCCTACCCTGCCATCTCGATTTCTGTATGAACGAGTAAGCAGCTGTGATACTATAGTTCAGTTCGAGAGACGACCATACTTGATCCCTCTATTCTCCCCCTTCTCGCTCCTCCCCCTCTTAACTACGAACTAGAAGGAGACATCATAGATTGTTGCACCACTGGGTCGTAATATTTTGAATATTTAGTCATGCATCGTATTATTAAATGACAGTATCAGGCAAGTCCGTCAAAGAGTTATTTGGTAACAACCCCGATTGTGAATGAAATCGTCTTGTAGAACTTGCAAACTCTACTTTTGTGAATGATAACTCAGCTGAGCTCTTCGTGTAGTAAACCCATTTGTTTAATACCATGGATGTGCTACATGGGACGTATGTTAGTTTGCTTAAAACTCTCAATCATGTCTTCACAAAGGTGGGGAGGGGGGCAAATTTCGATATTTATATCAAATACATATATCTCTACAATAATAGATCCTGCAGTTTAAAATCATAAATGTGCCCACAAGAACGATCCCGCGAAATTGTTGACGGTTCCCATGGTAACTATCAAGTCCGTATTGTATGTAACTACACAGTTGATGATTTCACCAATTCTAACTACCACAAAAAACAAATTAATGATATCACGGCATCATATCTTATTTTGTCATATGACTATGAACAGTTATTATCCAATGAACCAAGGATTTGGACAGGCTGTTCGCGTTGTCCTTGGCAACCGATGTTTATGTGTAGGCTATATTACCATTATAGAGGGAGATTGCATGAACCAAACATATCTGATTTGACCTCCGTTTGGTAATCTCTTGTCGTATCACAACAAAACAATGATTGGTACAGATCACACTCGGGATCTTCTCAGGGAAGAACGGTCCCATTGGCGGCATCTCCATTAATAGATAATAGATGTGAGAGACGATCCATGTACCAATTCACTGCGTCGCCTGCAACACAGACATCACCCCTTAAAGGGTGTCGGGCCCTTTATGTTTGCAGGTCAACTAAATGATGTTTAAAACGCCACTCCTAACAGGAGCTCAATTGTTTTTTATCCTGACCATCACATTTCATCTGGAAATTTTGACCGGGTCGTCTGAAGCTTAGGTATATTACTATACTTGCACTGGAAACATTATTTTGAAGATGAGAATCTAAGAAACCCAACTACATCAAAATTGTTTACAGGGATATTTTCTCCTCAGCTAATTATTATGTAGAAAACTGGATGATTATTTAGCTCATTCCAACATCGCTTTGCATTTGAAAAGGAAACTGAGTCTGAAGGACAAACAAAATACATGTAATTATGTTTGTTTTTTCATACTGTACTAGAATTCTACGTCATTCTCAAATTTCACATTTCACAAATTGGACCTCGGTGTTGTAATTGAGATTCATACAATGTTTTACAGAATTACAGAATTTTGTCTGCAAAAGAGGTGTGCTCTCTTTAATCGTTAACCCTTATTTGACCAGTGGATCATTCTTGTACAAGTAATTTACACACATTCTAAGGAGCAAAGCTTTGCCTGGTACAGGAAGATTTAAATGACCCATACACCGTCATTATCTTCTCCTCGACCTTCACCTTATTCATTCTAAGGAAGTTATTATTACCATTAGAGATATGACGGCTTGTACATGATGCCACATCTACATGGATATGGTGTTTATGCGAACAACTAGTGTCGTGAAAGGCGGAGGGGTGTCTGTCATTTCAGCATGTAGCCTAGATGAAGTCAAGACATTTTCTTGCCACATAAGACTGTTTTTTATATTTTAATGGTGTCATTATGCACTTATACAGAACAATGCTTACCTCCAATACGGACGGGTATAGCGTTTTGATACTGTACATATGAAATGTTACACGAACAAATCGAGATGACAAAGATTTTTTTTTTTGTTATTGATACGAGGACAAGATATGTTCTTTTTAGTATGTAAGAATAACTATTTTCCTCAGTGATGTCAATGTATTATTCTGTACTGCCCTCCACTCGTCTTTTGCCCTACTCCATCTCCTCTTGAGTTCATACCTCATCCGACAATGTCCTGGCGTCTCAGCGTCTTTACCAAATACATCGGAAACCTTCGAAAAGCCATACAGCGTGCCAACGAGTAATCCGTACATACGTGGAGGGGTTTCACAATCAAATACGAAAACGGCTCATAAAAGAATGGATAAACATCTCCGTCGCCGACGTTTATGACTCAAGTTTGCTATATATTGCTGGGGGAAATTTCAATAGATGTTGGAAGTTACTTGGGAGATAGACAATGGTCTTTTAAACGGCGACAGACCTAGATATAATGTCGAATGAGAGAATGAGCGAATCATTTATCAGAACTATGAGGAATGCAAGAAGAGGGGGGGGGAGTTAGCAAGAGGAGGAAAGAGATATAGTGATGTATAGAGAGAGGGAGGAAGAAAGAGAGACAGAGACAGAGGGGACTGCCAGAAAGAAGAGAGAGGGGGGAAGAGAGAGAGAGAAAGAGAGAGAGAGAGAGAGAGAGAGAGAGAGAGAGAGAGAGAGAGAGAGAGAGATGAGCAATCGGGGAGATATGATAAGAAGCCCATGCCATATCACTTGACAAAAATCAAATGTCCATCTTTCAATTTTACCACACGTTTATAGGCAGTAAACGGTTCGCTGTGTGGAAACTCGCTCCGTGTTCTTCCAAGTGGCAACCAGGAGAAAAGGCAAGAGGGTTGTAGCAAGAAGTCAAGAATGGACTAATCTAATCCAAGGAGGAATGCATGTGCGAGTTGTATTGCCGATGTTTAGCCAAGCGCATTAATAAACTCCAAAACGTGATTACGCCATAATTACGAATCGACTTGCACTTTCGTCCCCGCGTATACTGCCTGGGTTGAGGAGGCAAACGCAGCCGGAATCTAATTGATTCGCACAGCGAGAGAAGCTGGGCTTCACGATACCGGTATATATTCCTTCCTATACCTCACCAAATATAAACGTTACTTATCTCACGACAGAAACAACACAAAAGCAGGGAGGAAAAAAACGATGAAGAGATATCACGGGTACTTACATGTAAATTTGAAGGATTCATCTTGGATAAGTTTGTTCGACGGCTTGGTTTACAATATCCTGCGTAAGATTCACAGCTACAGCTGTGGGCAGAGCAAAGCGTCTATGCCCCCTGAGCGGAGAGCGCGTAGTAATAACTAGTTTAGCCCCTTCTTGAGCGTTTATCCTCGACTCTCAACACGGCTACGGAGTGAATCACATGGCACAGTCCCTGGCGAGCGGCGATCCGATCCTTTACAAGCACGCATCAAACAAGTGTAAAAGCGGTAATTCTGCGAGATGGTAATGATATTGCCGTTGTGATCCGTGGCTGTAACATGACTGTTTCTGGCCGCTCCACTGGAGCCACCTTATTCTTTATAGAAGTGCACGGCCGGGTGGGTTGGCTTGGCTCGGCAGGTTCGCGAGCTATGATTCGCGATATGACGCAGCCCTGCCAAAACCGGTGAACCTGGCAGAGTGAGTGTGTGTGTATGTGTGGGTGCGCGCGTGTGTTTGTGTGTGCGTGCGTGCGTGTGTGTGTGTGGTGGATATTATGTGTCGCGATGACAGATGCATTGCCATTGGCCTCCCGAAGGAATGCGAGACAAAACCACGCCTACTAAGTCGAATGAGTGATATAATAGAATTTCTCCCCTGCTCGATATTTCTCATCTTCTTATTCAACGCCCCGTTTCTCTCTCCCTCTCTCTCTCTCTCTCTCTCTCTCTCTCTCTCTCTCTCCCTCTCTCTCTCTCTCTCTCTCTCTCTCTCTCTCTCTCTCCCTCTCTCTCTCTCTCTCTCTCTCATTCTCTATGTTCGGAAGCTTCACTCGTAACCATAGTAAGCTTGGTCACCATAACACCTCTCTTCACATGCTTCAAGTTCTGCGGTTTCTGATCTCGATATAGTCACCGGCCACACGTGCCAAGAAGTGCCACTCAAAAAACCCAATGCTCCTTCCTCTCTTTATCTCTCTCTCTCTCTCTCTCTCTCTCTCTCTCCCTCTCTCTCCCTCACTCACTCTCTCTCTCTCTCTCCCTCTCTCTCCCTCTCTCTCCCTTCTCCCTCTCTCTATCTTTTTCTCTCTCTGTGTCTGTCTGTATGTGTGTCTGTCTCTCTCCCTCTCTCTATATCTTTAACTATCTTTTCCTCTTTCTCTATCTCCCTATCTCTGTCTCTATCTCTATCTCTCCCCTCTCCTTGCTCCCCTCTCTCTCTCTCTCTCTCTCTCTCTCTCTCTCTCTCTCTCTCTCTCTCTATCTCTCTCTATCTCTCTAACTCCCGTCAGTAGGCGTCTGGCTACGTCAGCATAGTGTGCAGACGGGAGAAGCCCCAATAACCTTCGTTTGGAAGTCGGCCTGGTCCGAAGAAAGGACGAGAGACCAGCCGACCGGCCTCCCCCAGACGGACAAGTTCAAAGACCTCCGTTTCCTCTCCCCGACCCGACGTCCAGACATCGCGGATCATCCGCTTTCCGGGGAAGAACGTTTCATACGTGTTATTCCTTACAAGTAAAGAGAAATGAAAGTCCAAGCTTCACGCGGTATGTTATACATATATCTCATCGACGTAAGCTGTTGTGACGGCGTACAAAACCGGAATAACGTCGTTGTTTTTTTTTTTTTTCAGGTGCTAATGTCGCGCTTTTGCTTCAGTAAAGAACTTATACCAAGTGCAGAAGGAGTTGTACCTGTGTATAGAAATGCTTCGTATCATAATTGGAATTGGAATTGGAATGGATGATGCATATTCTAAAGCCACATTCTACAGAGCCAGGCAAATGAATCAAACATGATAATAATTAAAATTATAAAAAAATAGTTCCGTCTTAGGTAAATTCACATTCTGTCAGACGGAATCGGAACCATAAGCGAAAGTTGCGTGAAAAAAATAATCATGTTTCGAAATTGGTCTGACACATACGCTAAAATGATTTCAATTGTCATGTTTTAGCGTTTTGTATCGCGAAACAGGATACGCGTATGTCGTAGCACGTGCTCATTACGAATATTTCGGAGAGATTGCATGATGCCCTTCGAAGATAACTCGTAACTACTGTTCTATGTCACGTGCTTTTTCGGGCATGTTTAATAATACAATTGAGGAAAGCCAGAGATACTGTTCATGTGAAAGATTCCTCTCCCTAATTGTACCACACCCTTTAATGAGCCCCCCCCCCCCCGCCCCCACCTCCACCTACCCCCTCCCCTACATCCACCCAACCCCACCATATTGCATGATATCCATAAAAACACGTAGTTATTGTTCTATTTCACATGTTTTTTTCTGAATTATTCCTCTTCCCCACTGGCATACAATGAACTCCCCACCCCACCTACAACCCCATCCCCACCCCACCCCTACCCCATAGTCCTCACCCCACCCCGCAGCCACCGTTTCCCCCACCCCGCCCTTCCCTTGTCTCCACCATCCCAACTCCATTGCAATAGTACACGCGTTCCCTTCCCCTTCAATGGATTCCCCACATCGCATCGACATCGGTGAAACTCATCGCGCGTTCCACATCTGCTTCATCGTCTTAGCAGTCCATGCAGGAGAGGGGCAAATGAGAAAGAAACAACAAGGGATAGAGGGAAGGAGGAAAGGGGGGGGATGAAGATAGAGAGAGGAGGAGCGATAGAGGAAGAGGGGAAGGGAAAGTGACAGGGAGAGAGGCCGAGAGAGATTGAGGGGGGGGGGGGGTTAAAAGAAAGGCACAGAGAGCGAGAGATCGGGAGAAATAGAACAGAGATGAGCAAAGATAGAGATATAAACAGAGAATGGCAGTAAGAGAACGAAAGGTTATTCCACAGTTTATCGAGATGCTTAAATTGGGCATATCGGCGCATTAGCATGATTACGAAGATTACAACGACTCAGATTCAAACTTCACTTCTAATGCAGAAGACGCCCTCATGCTCTTAAAATAGCCCTATACAGATTTATTTCAATCCTTTGCGCTGTTATGATTATCAAAAGACTAATGAAGATGAATCGTTGTCTTTACACAGGGCTCTGGTAAGTCTTAAATTAAATTAAGTCTTAAATTTAAATTAAAACTTGACGAATGAATAAAGAATCCAAGTCAATGCAACACAATATTTTGTTCTAATCATCTTAGAAGTCTACAACACTCAAAAGGAGAAGAAGTATACGAGAATGTGGTATCAGCAATAAAGAACATCCCTTAAAAATCAACAATTAATGACGTAAAAAGAAATTGAACAATGTATTTAAGAAAATACTATATATATTTCAAAATGTATGTATGTATGTAGTCCAGATCTTAACATATTTGTCCATGTATTCGTTATTGGGTAACCTATAATTCTCAATCGCATTTAAGGAAATCCTCCATACATATTCGTAATAGTTTAATGCTGACAGGTCAATAAAGTCATGAATAAAAATAATTTCACACTCTCCCTAATACATACGGATTAATCGTGTGAAATATGAATAAAATGAACTTCCGCTTGAACGCTATCTCACATCTAAACGGCAATCATAGATCTGCGTGCACATGGCGTGACCTTATCCGTTTGACACTTCTACAATATACTTTATTCAGTTATTTATTTGATATCAGTTGTTTAATTCAACCACAAAAAGGAACAATGTATTCAAAAGAGATAAAATATTTATCCGATGATACTAGTAAAGGAATGAGTTCGAAATATTGGATTGTACGTCATCAAGACTGATCATTGCAATGTACCAATGTATTTTAAACCGGTCACCCCCCCCCCCCTCCCCCCTCCCCCCATTCGACAAACATGTTAATGCCTGTTCGGTCATTGTCTTGAGTTTTTTCTTTGTTGTTGTTTGTGTGCATTTGTGGTGTGCATTGTCGTTGTTTACGCGTATACCATTACATATGTTACGCATATTTCAGGAAATCCTTTCATGCGACTCACACGATAATATAAAGGATAACAAAAATACAAACAGTTCGTTAAAGCACTTGTTGAAAGCTGTGAAGAAGTTTTATAAAAAAAAAATCGTGGAAGTAGTTCCTGGTATCTTTGTCTATTAATAGCAAGTTAAAACTACCGCGATAGATATTTCCCTTCCTTTTCAACATGTCCGCATTCATTCGTATGTAAGTTGTTATGGGCTTTCACAATACCGGAAGGTGTAATCATGTCTTGACATCACATCGGTATAATTCTTGCTGAGCGAATATTCCGCAAAAAAAGCATTTGTTTAGAAAAGTTCCTACTAGGTGGAACGTGCTAACGACGCGGAACGCATTTGATGATCGTCAGTTGAAGCAGGAATTTGTCTTGTGACCTCATCAGGACATAGACAAAGGATGTGGGTGGACATGACCGAGATTCGAACCACACAAGACGCGCGAGAGAACGGCCCAATACACCCGCTACCCTCCCTCCACCCCCTTCCAATTTCTCTCTCTCTTTCTCTGTTTTTCTATATGTTTGTCTATCTGTCTATCTCTCTCTCTTCTCTACCCCCTCTCTCTTTCTCTCTCTCTCTCTCTCTCTCTCTCTCTCTCTCTCACACACACACACACACACACACACACACACACACACACACTCTCTCTCTCTCTCTCTCTCCCTCTCTCTCAGTGTCTTTTGGTTTCTCTGCCTATCGCTGGTTTTGTTATTTTCTTACCTCTCTCTGCATGCTCTGTTTCCTTTTTTTTTTTGTTTATTGTCTACTTGACTACTTGCCTTTCTTTAATACTGCGTATCTCTCAAACTTTCTATATCTATGTCTCTCTGTCTCTCTGTCTCTCTTTCTCTCTCTCTCTCTCTCTCTCTATCTCTGTCTCTCTCTTTTCCCCAGTCAATCACCCCCTTTCTTTGATCGTACTCGTGAAGTCGTTTACTTCATCTACTCCCCCTCCCCTTTCCCTCTACCCCTCTAACCCCTCCCCCCTCTTCCCCCAACCACCCCCTTCAGTAACTTCAGCGACAAATATGACGTAATACCCAGACGGAAGCGTCCGACGTCATGGTGTTTCTCTGCTTCCATCCTCCTTGCATGGCTCACATGACCCCCAAATGGGTGCTCATATTCCCCAGTTACCCAGACCAAGAACAGACGTGCCAGATTTCACGTAATTGGGACCCCCTTCCCCCTTCCCTCCCTCTCTCTCCCCCAATGGCACACACACACACACACACACAGACACACACACGCACACACACACGCACACACACACGCACACACACACGCACACACATACACACACACACACACACACATGTAATTAATCCACTATCTCTCTGTCTGCATCTCTCTCTCTCTCTCTCTCTCTCTCTCTCTCTCTCTCTCTCTCTCTCTCTCTCTCTCTCTCTCCGTCTGTCTGAATTTCACAGGAACTTCACCTGGTTTCAGTGCTCTTCCCCTCATCCATCTCTGGGGTTTTGTCTTCGTAACCCCCTTCCTACCCACCTGGTCTACCGGGACGATGACGCAAGGTTTCGTTCATCCTCGCTCATCCAAGGTGCTCGGGTCTTGTGGTCAGACAGTTCGGAGGAACAATTTGTTTGCGCTGCCTGTGGCAACCAAACAAATTTTTGTTTGAAAGTTGTCACGTAACCCAGATATGTCGACATTTACTTTACTTTCGATATGATTACAGCAGTCCTATCAGTAACGTTTCCTTCTATTCCTTTCCACTACAACTAGATTCTTCAACTTGACCCTGAGAAAAGTAGAACAAAGTTAGCGCTTTTTTTCTCATCCATTTCAAGGCGGGTTCGTTCTTGTCTTGCTGTCGCTGCTTGTTTTACCAGACCAGGGAAGTGTTATAGGAAGGAGTAGAAACTCGAGCATAATACATTCAAACATCTGTATGGGTTCTAAACCGTGCTCATGAATGTCAAAAGAATTCCATAATCATGACAATGCTTTGATGTTCCATGTGCCGAGCCGACCTTTAGTTGATGTCAACTTGAAAAGAAATTTCTTTAATTTCCCATTTGTCTGTAGACGTTTTGTTTTTGACAAATTCGTTTGCAAACTATAAGGAAGTTAACGGCAGATAATGACAGATCCTAATACTCTGTTTTTGTTTCGAAAAGTATTGAGGAATCATTAAAAATCGGACATATAAGCTATTTGTATTAATTACAAAATTGACCAATTTCTTCACTTTCCGACAGCTTGTGCATTTGGGAGATTCAACCACTCTCAAAATGATATATTAAGCCGTGTGTTATCATTAATGGCGTTTTTGTGTGTTTGCGTGAAGCAGAGATATTTTACTTGAAAAACTTGTTTATTTGTGTTTCCTGATACCTGTTGTGCTCATGGAAGTATTAATGTCATTAACAGAACGGGACAAGCGAAATGAGACTGTACATTTCTTTTGTTCTCTCCGAGAAGCCGTTGCCACACAATCATGTTCATAATTGTTCAAACACCTGAACAGCACCTGTTGAGAACACCATAACTTTTCAGCGGCTTGGCACATGGGTTCAAAGAAAGAAAGTTGCTTCCTATCCTTCCATAACACATCCCTGACCAGACTCTTTTTTTTTAGGCATGTCTACAGTGACAAACTTTCATACGGAATTATTCACGTCCTTTCACATAGATTTGTTACGTAAATATTGTGCCAAATGTCAGTGTAGTACGCAAGAACAGCGATTGGGGAATACCTTGCCTTGCCCAAATACGAAGAAAATATAATACATGTCATGTTAATTCAATCGACTTAGTATGTATCCCTAGCAAATCATCGAAATAATCCATGAAATTGATTATCTCCCATCAAGAAATATTCCAATATCTATATTATGGGACCCGACAACATCCCACCTAGGCTTTTACGCGACTTTTCGTTTGAGCTCGCTGTCCCCCTCGCACTAATTATCAACACATCTCTACGTGATGGTATTGTCCCTGATAAATGGAAGCGAGCAATTGTCATACCTATTCCCAAAGCCAACCCCCCTAGTCTCGATAAACTTCGCCCTGTGTCCCTAACTGATCACTTTGCGAAAATTGCTGAGGGGTTTGTGGCAACATGGACGATGAATGATATTGAGCAAAACCTTGACCCCATGCAGTTTGGAAATCGAAAAAAAATGTCCACATCCCATTGTATTATAAACGTTTTGCACAACGCATATTTGAACGCAGATACTCCGAAATCTTCGACAACTATCGTGGCAACTGACTATTCTAAAGCGTTTGACCGAATAGATCATACGATAGCGGTGAAGAAACTTCTCTCACTCGGTGTTCGCCCATCCCTCATACCGTGGATAGCAAGCTTCCTGACATCGCGCCAACAATGCGTAAGATATCGCGGAACCGTCTCGAGCTGGGCTCATCTCCACGCCGGTGTGCCTCAGGGAACACGTCTAGGTCCAATAGTATTCCTAGCCATGATCAACGATGCACAATCCCCCGATGGTATCAAATCATATAAGTATGTGGATGACATGACCATGGTTGAATGCCGTAAATTTAATCAACCATCTTACATGCCAACAGCCATAGCCAACCTTGCAGCATGGTCAACTGAAAACAATATGAAACTGAATCCTGCCAAATGTACGCGAATGGAGGTCAATTTCATGCGGTCTCCTCCTATCCCAACGCCCATCATGCTTGGTAACCACAACCTGCATGGAGCTGGTACACAGCATGAAACTGTTGGGCGTCACAATCCAAAATGATCTGAAATGGGACCTACATATGAATGAAATTAGCAAACGAGCAAATGGCAAACTACATATGCTCCGTTTGCTGAAACGTTTTTCTTTACCAACACGTGATTTACTGACGATATATGAGGGCTACATCCGCCCCATTATTGAGTACGGCGCCCCAGTATGGAATTATGGCATTACCAAGAACCAATCTTCTGACTTAGAGAAAATACAAAAAAGGGCTTTACGGATCATACTAGGAAGACAATATACATCATACGAGAGTGCACTTTTATCATTTCAATTACAGAGCTTAGATAGCAGGAGGCAAAAATTGTGTCTCAATTTTGCTCAAAACACCTTTAAAAACACTATGCAATTCAGAAACTGCCTTCCCCAAACGCCTCAGCATGAACGGAATCTAAGACGGCAACATAAACTCCCGGAACTCAGTTTTAAAACAAACCGTATGAAATACAGCCCAATTCCATCGCTGGTGCGCCTGTACAACTCACATGACTCAAACTAAAATAAGTTCACCATTGTACCCTGTTCATATTGCATATTACACTATACCCACTTGGAGTAAAATAACTGTTATAATATGTAACCAAAACAGTCATCTATGTAATCACTATTACGATACTTGAATTTCTCTGACCAAATTAATATCTGTCCTTCCATCAGACTGTACAATTTATAATGCATAATGTACAGTATTTAACAAGAAATACACATGTACATGTATATACTAATGACTGATATAGGGCTTGGGACGGTTTTTTTTTTTTGTGTGTGTTGAGAAGTTATATTCTATGTATTATAGGTATAGTCATCATTGTAGAAACAAGATAAAAGAAATATGGAAATTGATTTGATTGTTCTATATTTACCCTTTATAATATATTTATGTTTACCCTTTAATCCTGAAGTAATAATTCCGTTCAAAATCATGTGCATAATTTGTGGGTTTCTTATTATATATATATATCTTAAGTTAGTAACAGCAGGATGAATGCACAAGGATACAAGGATAAAAGAATAATGACAGTTTATCTCATTGTTCTATGCTTACCCTTTAAAATATCTTCATGTTTACCCTTTTGTCTTGAAATAATGATTTCCATACAAAAATCATTTGCACAACCATTTTTTTTGTACATTTCTAAGGTCAGTAATAGTGGGATGAATACAGATAAAATTACTCTCTTGCCACCTGCAGTAAATAGTAAATTACATTTTAATGTTTGTAGATAATTAGGTACAGAATCCTATTTTAATATGTATATATGTTTATAGAGAATTGTGTACAGTATTGTAAAGTCACACGCAATTCGGCCTGCGAGCCGCGAAGTGTTTCTGTCTTGTTGTTGTTTTTATCATAATAAACCATTATCTATCTATCTATCTATCTATCTAGCTAGGAATTCGATAAGTTGTTGTGAATGAAAAGAGCTGATATTAACAAAAAAAAATGATAGAAGGATAAGAACAAGAAAAAAAAACAAGATAAAAAGATTGAAAAAGAAGAAATTAGGCAAGGTAAGATAAGAAGAAGTAGAAGCGGGTGAGGAGGAACAAGAAAATTAAAACAAAACACAGATGTAAAATATGCGCAAATTATAAAGTTATTGGCATAAAATGTAAATACTTTGCACATATTCAATACTCTCTTTCTTTATGCAGAAAACAATATGGAAGTACTAGAGATGCGTATGATAATGGTGACGGGTCTTTCATGATTGAAAACCAATACTTGACAGAGTTGAAAATGCAAACAATAGATATAAACATGTAATTCAATAAGGGAAGGCGGAAATCATGGCAATAGCGGGAAAATATATCAGATTTGCGAAAACAGCTCATCGATAGAAAAAAAAAGGTCAAGTGGAAAAAAAGGTAAAGATAGCAAACATAAATTGTACAAGATTGCACAAATTATTTAGGTGTATTTACGAGCGAGAGAGAGCTGAGACAATCAGAACTATATATATGTCGGCTAAGGTTGCTGAACACTGTGAGCTGATGGATACGTGCCCTCTGTTCTCTAGTAACCATGGTAACGTTTACTTTGACTTGGTTTAAACGTCAAACCCCTCCCCCCTTCCCCCTCCCTCGTTCTCCCTACAATCGCCCTGCCACCGCTGCTGACGGCGGTAAACGAGGCTTGATCCTTGAGACGATGAAAGGCAATCCGACCCGGGGTCTTACGCGGCTCTTCGAAAGGCGCTAAATTTGGCCCGTCGGTGGTGAGCAGGTCGAGCTATCGTCCAAGGCCGGGGCGGATACGGTCGGCGGCTTGGTGGTCAGTGCGTGGGCTGTATTATGGATGCTTAGGCCATTGGGAGGGAAGTCATTTTCCTATCAACATGATCAAGCCGCACGGGTTAATGGAGACATGCTGGTCGATGGTGATGAGAAGATGTGCGGGGAGGGTGTGCGCGTTTGTGTATGTGTGTGTATGTTTGTGTGTGTGTGTGTGTGTGTGTGTGTGTGTGTGTGTGTGTGTGTGTGTGTGTGTGCCTGTGTGTGTGTGTACTCGTGTGCATATATTTATATGTGTGTGTTTGGGGGGGGGGCGGTATGACGGGATGCATATTAAATAGTTACACGCGTGTAATTTGCGTGTCACCCAATTTGCTCTAGATAATTTCATTTGGTTGTAAACAAAATAAGCACAAGTACAATCAGGAACCTCTGCGAGGTTAAATCGTGAGGATGATCGAGAAAGGCAGATCTGGCGATGGTGACATTGATGACGATGACGATGATTATAAGGATGATTGTGACGAAGATGACGATGATATGATGATGATGATGATGATGATGATGTAGTGATCAATGATGAGGTTTCAAACCAACGTATCATACGCCAGGGTGTCCCACAAGGATCTGTGATAGGTCCTATATTATTTACTTTGTATTCATCCCCATTATAGACAATTTTGCAGATTTATGGTTTTGGTTATGTGGTCTATGCTGATGATACTCAGCTTTATACGCTTAAACATTCAGACCTACCATTAGTTATTCCTCAGTTAGAGTCATGTTTAGTAGATATCAAGTTTTGGTCATCATGTAATTTGTTTCGACCGAACGCTGAGAAAACTGAATTCCTTCATTTGTCTTCTCGATTTAGAACAAAAAATATAATATCATCTGTTTTGTTTAATTAGAACTCACTACAACCCGCAAAGTGTGTTAAAAACTCAGGTGTGTTACTACTGAGAGACTTGTCACTGCTTTTGTTTTAAGTCACATTGATAATTGTAATAGTATCTTATTTGGTCTTCCTGGTGTATTATTAGGTAAGGTACAACACATACAAAATTCTGCTGCTCGCTTGATAACATGTACCAAAAGACATGAAAGATGTGTCTATAAGTCCTGTTTTGCATAACTTACATTGGTTGCCCATAAATAAGCGAATTATGTTTAAGATTTTAGTCATTTCATATAGATGTTTATATGGAAGTTCTCCTGACTATATTCAAGAACTTATTAGTTTATATAAATCACCTTGGGTCCTCCGTTTAAAAGAATCTTTTAGTGCAGTACTCCGTTAAAACCAAGACATATACGGTCAGCGGTCTTTCCAGTTTGCCGCTCCTATGCTGTGGACTAAACTCCCAGACTTTATTCGAGAATCTAAAACTGAGGATCCATTTCGCGCCAAATTGAAGACATTTTTGTTTCTTAGTGAATTGTAGATTTCAATCACTTTATCTTTGTTTTGATAAGGTTCTACTTCTTTCACTTTTTCTCTTTTATGCGCATTGAGACTTAACTGTAAAATTGCGCTATATAAGAATGGGTTATTATTATCATTATTATTATTATTATTATTATTATTATTATTATTATTATTATTATTATTATTATTATTATTATTATTATTATTATTATTATTATTATTATTATTATTATTATTACTATTATTATTATGATAGTAAGGGTGACGAGGAAGATGACGATAATACTGAAGAGGAGAAGGTGTTAATGATGATCATGACGACGACGATGAGGAGGAGGAGGATAATCACACGACCCGCTTCCCGGTTACCATCAAGCTGCTTCTGCCTTATCATACAGTTATGCGCACTTTCTCCACTCCAGCTCGTGACAAACTGTCTGAAGAATGTGTTCTTACATCAACCGCGTCCCTCTCCCTTCATGGGAGAAAGTGAAGACAGTGGTTGGCCAAAAAGAATTGAATACCTTACTGAACGTGAGACTGTTTGCAAAATGTCTTCTTTAATTACGACCGTTATCGATCACGAATCATAATGTTGAATGCCACATTCTGGGCATAATATGAATTTTAACAAAGATAAATACTAATGAAATACACATTTGTATATGGCATATGTGTGAGAAGAAAAAAACAACACATGTCTATTTTAACTTGATTCAAGTTTTGAACCCATAACCTAGGTGTTATTCGTCAAGTATTTTCACAGACGACAACCATGACCACGGAACCTTTTCCTAGAGGTAGTATTTCCCTTTTACAGGTGTAAAATAGACACATGGGGGAAATATGATGGCAGTGTTTGGTTGGTTTGCTTGATAATGAAGAAAATGCAAAATATGGAGCAGTGATCATTTTCAGATTAACGAACGGTAGTTCATTTTGGATTTATGAACCGAATTCCAATTTCGGGCTGAGGCGCCCCAAGTATACGAAATGTGCATGATCGGACTTATAAACATTCTGAATATAACGAGCCTTTGGAACAAGCAAGAACATCACCCAAGAATAACGTTCTTACCAAGTACAATCTACCTACAGTTATCTTACTGTCAAGGGAATGCTTCAAGAGCAGTTAAACAAAAAAGTACAAGAAAGTTGTTATTGTGTACGAGTCCGAAATGCATTCATTTGGCTAATATGTCAGATTTAAGATCACTCGTGATTTATTCGTATAATTTTTTTGATTTCCGCCAAACTGTTAGACATTTTTTTACTGTTTATCTGCTCATTCTGCTTTTAATAGATACCTTTTGTTGGTTGGCGTCATTCTACTTTTACAATACAAAGGGAGGAACCTGAGGCACTTGTTTACTGCATCATTGTGACGTAGGAGGTAGCCTGCCGTAGACTGGTGATCAAGTCCCTGAGCGCATGCTCTTATTTCAATATCCATGTTTAAGAAAATGCCAGCTTAGAATGAAAGCTGCGAGAAATTATTCATACGGATCTAATTAATCATCTGGGAAATGTGTTCGGATGTATAACTTTTGTCTGAATGAATAGCTGGGTGTATTTTCGGATTATAAATATCCGGTTTGGTTATTAACTAGGACGGAAATGTTACTTTCACCTTCATTGGTTCCATTACGAATAGCTAAATGCAGCTGTTTGATGAATGCATTTCTCTTCCACCAAAGGTGAGTCTTGTTTATGTATGGAATATCGTGAGGTAAAATCATTGGCTCAACAGACAATTTAAAACAAAATATTGTCGAATTTCGCCCAAGAATTTCAAGGTATTGCTATTGCCGGCTTTTTATGGCATTCCGTCGGGGCGGATCGAATTTCAAGAATTTTAAAAACGATGTGTTTTTGTTGTTTGTGAGGGTGGTCTAAGAATCTTTTCTTACTTTGATCTATGTTCTCCGGTCTTGGAATGTCATGCGACATTTTTCGAATTTTATGACGTGACAAATCTGTCTCCTGAACTTGATACTACTCCTGTCTGCGGCGCTTTCACACAAGGTTGCCGGCGGGTTTGTGTTCGGACGTGAATCGCTATTCTTGGAAGGGGGTTCCATGAGACAGGAGTCGATCACGTTCCCAGGAGACAAACCTCTGCTTCTGTTAGCGGAATGTACGGAGTAGATTTCATGGAATCCACGCGGTCTTAGCAGACAAATACTATGATTCTCTTTTCATGAAAACGGGGCTGCAGTCGAAGTTCAAGATGCGTAGGCTCGTAGATTTTCAACGGATATCTGGGGAGGTTTCTTGGTAGTTGTCTGCATTAGAAATAATATAAGCTGGGGAAGTTCGATTATGGGTGACATGCTTGATAACTATAAAACTATATAGAAAAGGAGTCAATGGTATGATAAAGATGAACCCTTTCTTAGATATTTCTTATTGATAATCATAACGTTC
This sequence comes from Arbacia lixula, assembly GCA_963669155.1. NCBI lineage: Eukaryota > Metazoa > Echinodermata > Echinoidea > Arbacioida > Arbaciidae > Arbacia > Arbacia lixula. The sequence goes on from OZ022584.1 coordinate 25,757,308, forward strand.
ATCCTATCAAAGGAAAAATATGGTGACTGAAATGAAAAAAAAAATAGATGATATTACAAAAAGAACTTACATTACACGTTGTCGCTATCACAATGTGACAATTACACTTGATGTCAATAGTTTATTTCCCTTTCTCGAGATGGGTAGTTGACACTTTTTAAGTGATGAAAAACTGCTCATTGAAGATAAAAAAAAAAGTCCCTCTTACAATAATGATAATCAAACAATAATAATCTTGTGTTCTCCTGAGATTAGTATGTGCCTAAATAAAATCATTGATACTCCTTTCACATTTGCATATAGTTTTACCACTCGTAATATCTCTCAGCTACAGTTGCAGCATATAACTAACTTTCCTTTCTTTTCTTTTCTTTTTTACAAAAACGCGTTGAAGTAGAAACATTCCTTTGCAGATCATTGTTGTCATGTAAGGGCACCAATACTATGGGCCTAATTAATTTCCTTTATTTGAGTTTGCTTTTTTCCCCGCTCATTCTTTCAGCACCTCCTTCTCCCCCTCGTCATTCTCTTCATTTAATTTTACTTGCTGATGGTGTTGGTGATATTGTTGAAGTAGTTGCTGTTGTTGTTTGGTGTTCTTCATTGTTATTAAGGTCATCATCATCATCATCATCATCATCATTATCATCATCATCATCATTGTCGTCGTCGTCGCTTTCCTAAATGTGGTCACTCCTTTGTCGTGTTCGTCTCTTCCTTGTTTTCTCCATCTTTTTCTTCACCTTCTTCTCTTCTGTCTTTCCTTCTTCTTCCTCCGTTGTCTTGTTCTTATTATGTTATACTTTATCGACTTCTTTTCATTTCTTTAATATTACATCAAAACCGTAGCTATCATCACTGTACTGCTAGTCGTTGTTGTTGCTGTTATTGTTTCTGTCTTCTTTTTTCTGCTATATTTTATTTCTTTTATTTATCTTTTTTATTTTCATTAATTTTTATTATTGTTTATCTTATTTATTTATTTATCTTTATTTATTTATTTATTATTATTATTATTATTATTTTTTTTTTTTTGGGGGGGGGGGACTGGTATTCAAGCAGTATCTTGGATATATCTATTTTTTTTGTTCGTCCCATCTAACCTATCATAACATCCGACAAGTTCAAATCAAACCGGAACCAATATGCCACGCGTAATTTTAGCACCCCGCAAATATATAACTTATAGCTAATTCCTTGGAATCCTTGTAGACTAAACGAATCCGTCTACGATGATAAATTGCTCACATTCTTCAAATGCATTCCTATGACCACACTGCGTATAGCGATCCCGGTGACCGACTTACTCACTCCGAACACACATGCGTTGTCATCACCGAGTTTGTTATGGTTTAAAATCCACGTCAGTCTGTTGACGCGTGTCAAAAAAATCGAACTACAAATCCCTATCGCTTTCCGGCATATTTCATTGTTTTAGGTGCATAGGTAAACGGCCGGATCCAATGGGAAGACTACAAGTCACAGAGAGAGAACAGCAGAGGCAGAGAGAGGGGGGGGGGAGAGGAGCAGAGAAAGAGAAAGATAGAGAGAGGGGGGGGGAATAAGAGAGAGAGAGACACACAGACACAGAGAGAGAGAGAGAGAGAGAGAGAGAGAGAGAGAGAGGGCGGGGGGGGGTGGGTGGGAGATGGAGAAGAGAGAGTGGGTATAGAGATGGGTAGACTATACCATTGGAATGGTAGTAGAACAAAAAGGAACGTATTAAATTATGTATGAATATGATTGTATGTCTTACTTTTTTACTTTTTTCGTTATAACATATACAAAACAGCATATGTCCGACTTAGATTACAATAATGTATTGAAGAAATTTAGTAAAATGTGAAAATGCCTTCCTAAATTAAAAATTGAAGTATCAATCTTTGTTATATTTTCTCTGTACCAATTTCCACAATATATGTATTCATCATTCATAAAATTATCCGAATTGATTTATAACTATTTTTTTGGTAGTGTGGTAATTTATTGTTCCCAAAGCTCATACAATAATACAGAGACAAATTGAAAAATAAACATTAAAAAAATTGTTGCCGTTATAATTATGGCATATTGAGATAATACAATAAAATGAGACTCTGGTAGAAAAAAAACCTTGACAAAAGTATGAACAAAAATTATCAATAAATCATAAACGCAATAACAGTGATACAAAGTATACATGAATACATGAATTAATGAAAACAAAAAACACGCATTCCGTGGCAATTAGTAGCCATAGTTCAAACTCATTGGTATGCCATACTACCCCTCCGATGTCGTTTTGTATTGAAGTACATATAAATATATTTTTTTGTGAGCAAAGCAAAATTCCATTGAAGGACAATACATGATGCAAATCAGATTTTAAAAGATCGATTTGACCTGCTAGAGAGTGATTAACACAACTCTCCATAAGTGACATTTTGCTGCAATCAGTAAAGATGATATCGATGATAAAATTAAACCCGGCATTAGCTTGATTGCCACTATATGATTTCAGTCCTTTGCTCCAACAGTACTTTGATCTCCGTCCTGTTTTTAAACAGAATAAAGTCAAACTGGCCTCGTTCCAGACTTGCCAGATTTCCGTTACTCAAGTTACTGAACGCTTTTCGAAAGTGAAATATATGAACGTGGCTCGTGCGGTTGCAATACATAATTTCTTTGTATTAACGAGATTAACACGTCATATTTTATGTTTGTGTAATCAGATGAAACGCGTTACCATCTCGACCTAGTTTGTATTGGTTACTCAGCGGATGACGTCACATGTATGTGACTCATCCCACTGTCTCCTCGTCTGTTATTTCTCGGCGCTTCGTGTTACCCTGTCTTACCCCCGTCTTACCCCTGCCGTACCCCCACGCACCCTGGTGTTAATCCGGCTGTGTCGGTTGTAGCTTCTCGCGCTCATAGTGAGGGGGAAACCCCCACAGACGGGGCTCATATTTCAGGGTCTCGTTGCGGAGGAGGGGGAAGAAAGGAACAGGTTATAGATCTCGTTTTGCTGTTGCTTTTCTAATTCTATGTCTTCCTCTTTCTCTAGGGTTAGGGCTAGGGGTATGTCCGTAATCTACATATACACGTATATCCATTTGTCTATATTGCTCTCTTTCGCTTCGCCTCTTTGTCTATGATTTATGTAGATTAACTGTGTCGTTTTTGCAAGTCAAACAATAACGCTTTTTTAAATGCCAGTGTAAATGTACGAAAATGCGTGTTGAAGAGCATTTACCATAACCCAAATGTGTGTTTGAACATGTTAAATGAGTTTATACCATGTATAGTAATCTATACATTTCATCTGGACTTTTTAGCCGGGTTGTCTAAGATTATAGTTTAGTATTTGCAGTCCGGTGCACTTAGAATGTTTCGATGAAATCTAAGAAACTCAGTGAGATCAATGCTGCTATTAGGGACATTTTTCGTCAGCTTCGTGCTGTGTGGATGATGTAGAAAACTGATGAGTAAATGGACAACCCAAACCCAAGATAACGAGCCTGAGAGGCAAAGAAATAAAGAACATGTTTTCCATGATGTATGTGAATCATACGTCACTGCCAAGTTTCATCAGACCTTCATGTTGTAGAAGTGATTCTAGCAATGTTTAACATGATTTTATTTTACATGTACCTGGAAAAGAGGTAGACTGCCTTGAATATGTTTGAGCAATTTTCTCGCATTCATACAACTACCTAATCCATTTATATCATTTTGACATATTGTTCGTGTAAGGACCGTTTGATCCTACTACGTGTTAAAAAAAAAACTTTTTACACTTTTGAAAAATAATTAGATATAGGTTACAACTTAAATCAAGTTTAAATTTACACATCATATGGTAAAAGGATATGATTTTTTTAGAAGCAAGCTTCGTAACATTTCATCAATTATTATTAATTTAAATGTCCTTGAAATATTCACTGACATTTTGACTCTGGGACATAGTGGACCTTAAGATATATGTGTATCAGATGATTAATTCAGGAGACAATATACAGACTGAGTAAAAAAAAAAATGTCCCATCATTTTAAAGTTTTCTTGTTTCAGGTGAACATTTACTAACGAGTTCATGATTATATTCTGGTTCAGTGATCCTCCCAGCATATTTTGGTACCATTTTCATTTCGATCTTTACATGCATGACTGAACAACGGACTTTATTAAACGAGATTTGAGCTGCAAGCTAAAGTTGACATAAATTCGTGTAACTTTCCTTCCAATTTTCCATACCGCATATATAAAAGTAGTCCAATAACGTACCACGCAGCCACGTTCAGGGTTTGTTTGCACTCATGTCCACTTCCGGTCATGTGTACTAGTGTATGAGACCGGAAGTGGGAGTGCATTGCCCAACTAGAACTGCTGCGGCGTATTCTCACAAACATCCGATTGGCCCTAATCGTTATCTGATCACGAGGCGGTGAATGTGATTGGATCAAACAAGGGATTCGCTTCTTGAAAGTCCAGATTGTGTTTTATGGGGACAAATCGAGGCGGTAAAAGAAGATTTTTTAGAAGCAGTGGTATTTATTTCTTATAAATAATTTATAATTTTCGTGATATACCCATTTATGGAGTGGAGAGGGGGGATTCAACAAACGGAGAGGTAAATCTGAATTATTTTATGAAATAGAATGAAAAATAATGAAATAAAACATGAATACATTTCTTCATTAATGTTATTTCATATTTTATTATTTCCCCTACAAGTGAATCAATTTTGCAGAAAGAATGCAAGCACAGTGCCTTACCATAAGATTATTTTTTTTTCTAAATAGTATACAAATATACACTGCTCCGAGGAGCAAGGTGACCTCAAAACCATGCCAATATCACGAGATGTGTGACGAGGGATGAGGACATGTTTCTTAGATCATCGCGGGCCTCTTTTCCGAATATCACAACAGGAAATACTTATGTTACATATTGAATAAATGGTAATGATAAATAATCATATATGTTGAGCCCACAAGCATGAAACATGATGTTTCCGAAACAAAAACTCCACGCAATTTCTATACGTCAACATTGCAGATTTTAGTGTGCGTGCTCCGTATTTGTAAAGGGTCTGTTCCAGTCCGGACATTAAATTGAGGGAGGGATGTTACAATTATAACCACAGTCGCTGGATACAAGAACATATCATGCACACATGATGTGCACCATCTCCGTTATCATCAGGATTGTCATTGCGTTCGCGTGCAAAAGACGCACAGACACATGGTATTGTGACGTCATGACGCAATGGCTATTTAGCATCCCCGCACTTATCCATTTCATGAACAATTTTCATCGCACAATTTGGTTGTCACTTCTTAATCACGTTTTGTGTAAATCTATGCGAAAAGGTACTATTGACCTGTCAATAACAGGATGATTCATCAATTAATGCTATATAGCATGACTGACAACCGATCAGGTAATATAATTATTATATGAAGTATAACTTTTATTAGTTTGCTCTTACTATCCACGAGAACATCTAATCATCAACTTTTCTCTATTCTGTGCAATTTCATACAATTCAACATGTTAAAGGATTTCCTCTCCTTTAAGTCATCCTCTGCTATCTAAGAAATTCAGTATAATCCATCATGCTGCGTTCCATACCTGTTGCCAGTGCTACGTACCCGCAGTCAGTGTGGGTTGCGTGTGTGGGTGTGGGTGACACATGCCGGCGTACGCGCGTGCTGTCGTCCACGTGCGGCGGTCTACGTGTCTTGCGGATGCACGATGAGGCGGATGCACGCGGTGTCGTGGTCGCGCTGAACGCGATGCGGGGTGATGATAACGAACCAATGTCACGTGATGACAGGTGGATCGGGAGAAAAACCCCATACGAACTCGGGACCTAACCAACAATGGGTTGGAGTGAGGTGAGGTGAAACAGGGTGAGATGGGGTGGGGTTGGGAATTAGGGGAGGTGGGGGGGGGGGGGGGCGGGGATCAGATCGTTTTAAGATTGGCTGCCTTTATTTTCTTTAGCCCTCACTTCTTTCAAGCTTATACATAATCAAAGCCAATTGGAAAAGCGAAATAAATACAACAACAACGACAAATCATCAAGATTCAAGATTCAATTTTATATTTTCACAAAAACCAATAAAACAACCATGCATACAATGCAGGAACATTAGTGAGGATGGTGCAGATTGAGAGGAGGACGTGATGGGGGTGGGGGGGGGGGGTGGCAGGAGCTATGGGCCCTGCGTTCAAACACATATCTTTATAATATACGATAAATTCAATTGAACGGAGACAATAGCCATCTTCAATTTAGTGACATACAGCCGTGTGGGCATATTCCTACACTGTGAATACGAATGTATGAATATGCGCAGTCCTATATTTATAGCCTAATGTATTTGTTTACAAAATACTTGAGATATTGTTATTTTTTATTGTTGATCTTCTGAGAAAGGATGATGCATGGGGAATTCAATATATTGGCGGCGGTAAAAGACGGATTTACCTCCTATATACATCTTTAAACCCCCTTGTATATTTGAAAAATAGGCTAAAATGAAAACTAGAATAACATGTGATTTCGTGAATTATTTTGATCTACTTTCAAATCTTTAAAAAGGTATTCTGATGACGACAAACAATAGAACGGCAAAAGTCATAAGGACATTATTCTGATGTATTGTGATGGCGATTTAGAAGATAGAACTTTAATCATTTTGAATTCAAATCAATTTGGATTTTAGATGTGTGATGTGGTCGTGTATGTGTTAATATCACCTATCAATGAAATATGTAATTATAGATTGATTGGGATTTATTTTCGTAATGTAGGTCACCATGAATAACATTGTATTTCAAATCATAATTAGTTTTGCCAGTAAGCCTTTACGTAAGCTGTACAAAACTACGAGTTACCGCTATTGTTGAGGGGTCAAAAGTTAATTCAGGGTAGTTGAGGTCATTGATTCTTTTGCCATGGTTACACACTCTGTATGAATACGTTATTGTTGCTTCTACGAACACGTGGGCTTTAAAGCGAGCAAGCCGCTCGAGATCATAGAAATTGACACCAAAAAAACTCTCCTATTGCAATACGTGGGAGAAAATCTCAATTTGGATTCCAGATTTTAATCTGACCTAATCGACCGCGGAGGGAAATATTTCATGCATATGTTGGATTCACACAAAGAAAACAGATGAACTTCTAGATTTCATTTCTTGATTTCTCAATTTAAACAGCGATTCTTGGGTTACAACTATTCCTAGGAGACACAAGACGTATGTCGAATTATAGAGGACACGGGGATATCCCGTTTCGTCGCGTAGGAAGCCTAAAATACAATCAAAAATTGAAAGTACAAGATGATGTCATGACATTGTCGTCTGACAGAGATTTTGTTTCGAACAAAGCAAGGTGTAACCATGACAACGGTTCTGATATAATAATAACAGCATATAACTTGATTTCGTTACGCTTGCTAAACGCTATATCACAACATTTAAATTTAATAACATTATTTGATGTTAATATTTACCACAAATGTTTCCCAAATAGAACGTAATGGTTTACAGTTGTTGATTAAGACCTATTGTGCTTGTTGCAATCACTAACATACGTTCTTTATTAGAAAATGTCAAAACTATCCTTTCGATTAAAATCATGACATGAAAGAAATAATTCAAATACATTGATATACATTTGAATCAAACACGTCTTTGTCTAAAACCGAATAAATGAGGTCGCATCGATACGCGGGAAGGATATTGGGGTGGGGAAGAAGAGGTGAGGTGGAACGAGAGGGGTGGGAGGGAAAGAGAGGGGAACGGAATAGGAAGGGAAACCGAGTGGAAGAGGAGGGAAGGGCAGGGCCAGTGTGGACCGGGAGACCGGGTGTCCGATTTAAGGGTACAGCTTTTTCATTCCTCAACTACTCATCTCATGATAATGAACAATCGTTATCCTCCATGCATTACACTCGAGCCACCTGTTGTCGTGGTTACATGCATTTATGTTCTTGGCAGCGCTTACATTATATGTAACAGCTGGCAAAGACAGAGATGGGAGTGAATATGGGAAATGTGAGTGAATTCGTTTTTTATCGATAAAAAATGGGGGAATCAAACAAGCGCCTTGTTTGAAAGCTTTCCTGTTTAAAACCCTCGTTGGTTTAAAGCTCCACTTCATTCCAACATTGCTCATTAAACCCCCTTTTGTTAACTCTTATCCTGTAATCCCTGTTACTTTACATGTAGATCTCAGCCGTTCTTTGGTCGTGCCTGTTAATGATCTCTGGGATTCCATGTCTCAATTAACCTTACTCTCTCATTTCGAGACTAAGCTTAAAAAAACGCCCACACGACATTAATTTCTCTCCGGCAATTACCCGTAGGATTAGCATGACGTTGCAGCCCGTCACGATAGAAGCACACTAGAATAGGTTTCAGTATCATTGGTGAGAGTGCATTGATGGTGTTAAGCCATCAGAAAGATCAGTAACCGCCAGTGACCCTAATGAACTATATCTTTATATCTATCTACCATCACTTTGCCCCCCCCCCCCCACTCTCTCTCTCTCTCTCTCTCTCTCTCTCTCTCTCTCTCTCTCTCTCTCGCTCTCTCTCTCTCTCATTGCTTTACTCTTCCGTACACACCTCCATCTCTCTCTCTCTCTCTCTCTCTCATTGCTTTACTCTTCCGTACACACCTCTCTCTCTCTCTCTCTCTCTCTCTCTCTCTCTCTCTCTCTCTCTCTCCTCTCTCTCTCTCTCTCTCTCTATCCATCTATATATCTTCCCACTCCTTATTATTCATATGTAATGTACTTATGCTGTTATGAGCATGATTCGGGGGTTAGAAAGAATAAGTGTTTACAAAAGAAATGAAAACCGCACGGAAATGAAAATATTGCCTTTCTGATCCTGGCTTCACGTATCAACTTCTGCAATCATTGGTGTGTCTACCTTTCCTCTTCTTTTCAAAGATAATGATAATCACAATCATGTTTTGAGATAGGATAACAACCCAATTGTGGATAAAGCTGGAAGTGATTCTGAAGAAAAGCGCAATCACGGGCGCTTCAACAGAAACCCTAATATAGCATTTAGATTAGGCAAGCCTGTCAAGAGAATCTCTCACCCATCTTTCTCTACTCACACACACAATCACAAGTACACATAGATGGATATTACACTTATCTTCATCATATGATTTACAAAGTGAGTCCGTGTACATTCCTCCATTCATGTATATATTCATTCAGTGAATAACTATACACTTTCTAACATGTTAAGAACCTAACAAGGACTCGCTTCCTCTGCCAAAACACCCACATAGATTAGCTAGAAATCTGGCAAATATTGCGTGTAAGAGGGCACCACTCCTCATACACCTGCTTCTCCTACCTAGCAATCGCGAACAATCTTCTCGGAAGCGGTAGTAGCCCAGTGCGGTGGGAAGTAGGCCAACGCATGACACGACTTTTATCTGAACATTGAATACGTGGTTGGAAGGGATTCATTCTCCGACTCTGGACACGATGAAACGCCGACAAACACGCGCCGGCTGGAGAACAAACTAGCCCAATACAAAGAGTACCGCAGCACAACAGCAATCTAACGGAAAATGACAGGTTCAGTGCTAAAGAGACTGCACTTTATAACTGAAATCTAAGTGATGGTGAAGAGACATTATTCATGTTATATTATGCTTCTGTTCCGAAATTTGCTGAAGTCGATTCAAAAAATGCAGGGGCTTTAGGTGGAATATGTTCGTGGAAACTTAAAACAAATATTCTAATGATGCCATGTCAGATTTTAAAGTGGATAATTACATTAAATTCTTACGATTAATCTTGAGGTGAACACAGTTCCTTGTAATCTATTCCTTAAGTTTTCGAGAAGGGGTTATTGCTCTTGGTTTAAAACCAGGTTTGGTATGGTTTACATTCATAAGTAAGGTGTACTTGCTTCCATGCAAATTCTCCGTCGCGCGTGCGGCTTGATGTGTCCGTCATCTCCGTCAATGCGGATGATGCGATCTCGTGTGGCTTGGAGGAGTAGGAATGAGCCCTAGGCCGCGCATCCCCGACCCTAAGCCACAGACGTGATCGCTAAAAAGCCGGCGCCATGCTTCCCCGTTGTAAGAGCCTAGGTTTTTACCAAAATAGTCATTAACATTAATGATCTACAAAGATTTTGATAAAGATACGATTACCTTCAAATTTTCTTTGAAAGATCATCAAACGTCACCATTGCGTCTGTTTTGAATTCCGTTCATGACGTCCTTTCCTCCTTCCATGTTGTGCAAAATGTCACTCCTTGGAAACACCAATTTAGTGCCAGGGCCGATTTCTCTCTCTCTCTCTCTCTCTCTCTCTCTCTCTCTCTCTCTCTCTCTCTCTCTTTCTCTCTCTCTTTTTCTCTTTATCTCTCACCAAGCATAGTGGGCACACTGTAAATTTGTACATCCCGACGCTTCATACAATATAGTTCAAGATAAATGTAGTTCGAGCTTCAAAATATTATAAACTGAAAATTTTGGAAGAAATTTGGAAAGCTTTTTAGCCACCTATTTCTTATTTATTTGAGTTCTATGTGTGTAATTTTCTGTAGTAGGCCATTATCTGATTTCTTCCCCTTTGTAATCATCCCTTGCTCCACGGCTGAGTATCTCTGCCTGGTTAACCTTTGGGTCTCAAACAGAATGTGACAAATTGACCAGCATATGTGCCAATGCTACTGATTATGTCGGCATAGGATGAATCAATGAATGTGACATGAATGAATAAGTCGTTTACCGTATCAGAGTTATTTTCCTAACAAAGTGTAAAGACATGATCAACAGTTCTACAGGTACTGTACAGATTACTTGATTAATTTGGCACATTTTGTTAGAGACCAACATGCAAACAAAAGGGAGGTGCTCCGCCATGAAACAACATCATTTATTGTTACCAAATTGGTGTTATTTTACAGAGGAGGATATTAGCTAATGGACTGATGCATAAAATGATACAAAGAGATGTCAAATAAATGAGAAATAGGTGGCTCAAAATACTATTCCCAACTGTTTTAGGGGAGTTTATAAGTTCACTCACTTGGGAGTGGTTCGCCGCTTCCGCGAAGTGTCAGCAGTTTGACACAAATGTTTTACCGCTGCGGCAAAACTTTAATCATGGACCCTCATCTTTAACATTCACTGAGTTGCCCGTGGTAGCGGTGAACCGATTCCGCCTCAACTTCAGACCATTTCAAGAACAGCGGGAAAAACGCTAGATTTGAAGAAAACGAAAAAAAAACACGTGCATTGGTCATTGCCGTCTCCGGGTGCGTTTGGAAATAAAGATCAATGACCTGATATCAGTAACTGTCACTGTCCGTATGGTATGCGCGTGAATACGTTTGTTCTTCTAAGGAATCAATCAGATATGATTATGTACAGCCATGGACCTTATGGTACAGCTGTACGTCCGGCCTTTTGCGTCAACCTCAGAAAGACGAACCCGGGATACGACCTTCGAACCTATGCCGATTTCTAACTGCCACAATAGACCGGTTTACTAATACTGTATATTCAAATTTTATGCATGCCAATTTTAAAAAGGTTGCCCCTGACAACCGGAAAGCTTGCCCAATGTTTGCCCGACATAGCAACAAGTAATGTATGCAAAGTAGATTGAAAGTGAAATGAAATACCATTGTTAGGTACAGGTTAATGGAATAACTCGTTACTAGACCCTAAGGGAAGAAACATCCATAAATTTGACAACATTAGTTAACCGGTCTATTGCGTGGATTACAGGCGCAAATGACAATAGTTTACATGGTGGTTTAAGCGCCACCTAACGTGTTGAACAATAACAAATAATTACAACGTGAATCAAGCTGAAGTTGACACATCAGTAAGTCAGAAGGTGTCATTTTTTGAAGGCAGGTTTTGTAACATTTCATCAATTATTATCCTTGAAATAATCCTTGGAATATTTAATAATATGTTAACTTTTGTACAAATTTCGACCTCAAAATGTGTGTGTATCAGATAATCAATTCAGAACACAACAATGACCATTGTTTATCACACCTGTAAATCCACCAGCAACTTCCATCAGTGTGTCATTAATAATACATGATGCTTCTGGCAGAGTTGACAAGTGTGATGCACAATGGCCATTGTTGTGTTCTAAATTAATTATGTGATACAAATACATTTTTGGATCCAAATTTGTACAAAGGTGATAATCTCAATTTACACAAACTTTACAAGAAACGTAATTCATGAAATGTTACCAAACGTACTTGGTATTCTTTGACTTTTTGTCGTAAGTGTCAAAACCTTTTATTAACACCTATTTGAACCGCATAGACCGTGTCCTTATCATCTCACACACCCCCAACCTTCCAATTTCACTATTGATATAACACATCGTACAGAAACATGTTTTGTCCGACGTATGAGATTGAATTTTAATTCAATGAAACGATAAAGAAAAGAAACTTAAACGTGATTAGGAAATATCCAAACTGATACGTTTATCAATATATCCCTATGATCCTAACTATATTATAGTATAAAATCATTTGCGTGGTATGCGTATAAATTCAAATCATAATTGTTACACCTTGCTGTACGGTATATACTGTAGGGGAGACCGGGGTGAACTGGGACGCGGTAGAAGTGGGACACCTCAGAGTAAAAAGCACATGGAAACGACAGCGCAAGAACTCTGCTAGTAAGTATCATTTTGAATTTTATACTTTCACACTTTAAAAAAAAATTGCAGTCAGTGTACTTTTTGAATTCATTCTTATAGCTTTAGCAGGCACTTAGCGTGCTTTTTCTAGGCCTTGTTAGTCCGAATAATTTGCATTCTAAGTTTTGGCAAAAATGTGCAAATTTGTAAAGTTAGCCGCAATTTTGATTTTGTGTGTGTGTGTGTTGGGGTAAACTGGGACATCACTGTTCCACATCTTACTGTTCCACTTATCCCAACTGTGTCCTATTTCACCCCATATTCATACTTCTCCCTAGCCGTCCCACTTTACCCCAGCCATTGTCCCACTTCTCCCAGATGCGTCCCACTTCACCCCGTTCAAAAGCTGTTAACAAATCAATGATTAGTTGATTACACAAAATTGAGACTTGATGAATCACGACTCATCATGTGGCCTGACATCGGTAGTCTTAAGGTACAAAACATGAGTTCCCAATTCTGAATAAAAGAAAAGTTATTAGAGAAAATTCACCAACTTGTAATCTTTGTCCCACTTCACCCCGGACTCCCCCATCTACTTTCTAGTTCAATATTCCATGAGGCCGGAGGACGAATGGAATATGGAACCAGAACGTATAGATATATCCCGTATTTGGTGAAAACAAGCAGGATATGACGGTTTTATCTTATTCAGTGTATTTATAAGACAGGTTAAAGAATGTAACCAATAGCATTCCCGTATGCGAGTCACGTGATTAAACATTAAATTTATTAATTTCTCCAGCCGTGCATTTTTTATACAGCACTGTGTATTTGTTGTGTAGCACTGTGCAAAATTTTCGCTTTTTGTGTTCAAACTCTATGCAAGATCGGTTTATGCGCGGTGTATGCGCGTGTGCGTACAAGCTAGCTGCGTCCATGTGCTCTAGCGTGTTGTTTCACGGAATACGGACTTATATGCAGTGGTTGAAATCGCCTCTGCGCATGTGCACAATGATGAAAAAACACCATAATACATTAAAACAATAACAACAACAAAACGTAAACAGGTAATACAGGCTCATCCCAGGTAACAAAAAAAAAACGTTTTAAAAACGTTTTAAAAACGTTCCTAGTAGGTTTTTTGGACGTCCAATAAAACGTTTTATAGACGTTAAAAATTGATAGCTTTTTAACGTTTAAAGAACCTAAAAAAAACTTGGAACCTCGAGACGTACAAAACCTTTTGTGAACGTTCTGTGGACGTTGTTAGAAAACTTTTAAAAACGTTTTTAAAACGTTCTGAAAACCTTGAAATACACTAAAACGTTTTAAGAACGTTTAAAAAAAAACTTTTAAAACACGTCTAACACATCCGTTTATCACCAGTTTGAAAGAAAAAGTTTAATTATAGTAGAATATTATCTCACATGATTAAACATACATGGATATAAACGCACACACAATCCAAACCCTATATTAATCCTATCCAATTCCTATCTTATCCTACCTTACTCCTGCCGTATCTTTGACACGCTCACTTTCATATACATGTATATATAGTACTACGGTAATATTCTCTCAAAATACAATATTGTGTAATACAACTAAAGATAAATATTTAGTTGTAATTACTGTTGTCTGCACTATATTAGGTGGCATTTATTGTTTTAATGCTTAAATTTCTAAATGTATGCTTAAATATTCCTTATATATCTAGTTTTGTACCGTTTATCTATTAAAATGTACAAAAATATGACACAAGTCAAAAGGCCTAATGCATGCATGAATATTTATGACCATCTGAGTACGAAGACCTAGAGGACCTAACAAAAACGTTTTGTAAACGTCCTTAATAAAATGTTCTGGAGACGACCTATACAACACGTTTTGTAAACGTTTGTTTTCTAACGTCCAACAAACGTTTCTAAAACGTTCTCAAAAAATTCTGAAAATAAAGTTAAAACTATAACGTTTTAAAAACGTTCATTTAGGACGAAGACGTACAGAACCTAAAAAAATGTTTTTAAAACGTTCTGAAAACGTTTTGTGTTTGTCGGGATTTTACCCTTTTTATATTTTCGACCAAGTAAATGAGGTAAATACAGGTTTGTCTCAAAGAAAAATTGACCAATTAGATTACAGAATTCACGAAAAAGGGCCCACTAAGAGATAATTATTCATATCCCCATGATTGCTGCTGGATGTACTCTGATGCTTAGAGCAGCAAGAATTTTTCTTTTTTTACAACCTAATTCAAATTCAGTAAAACATCGCATCAGCCATGAGTACAATATAGGTCCCGTTTGGAATTGCAATACAACATGACCAACATGCTACTGTGTATTTTGTCTCTGAGACTTTTCAACATCGTTGATTTGATTAAGTCGCTTTATTTATTCATTTGATTGATTTCAAAACAGGTTTTGCTTCAGGCAAACAATTTAAAGTAATATTTTAGAATCGTTCAAAATGGGAGATGTTAATATGGTAAGGGGGCGTTAATCCGAAAAGAGTACAGGTAAGAACAAATATAGCTCTGCTAAATATCGTAAAGAAGTTATCATGATGATAATGGAAAAAAAATAATTGAATGAAGAGGCGAAATCATAAAAATGAGTTTGATGTTCAAAATAATTGCATATGCCTGTATAGGGGATTCAAATTTGTCAAGATGCGATGGAGGGATTGATAAAAGCTAGCCCACATTTCATTTTGTTTTGGTACCTCCTCCCCCTAATTCGTTTCGTCCAAAGAAGGATTAGATATAATATCATGCAATCAGTACCTTAGAGTCACAAAAAGGGCAGTGTAATCATGCGAGGTACAGCGTCAACGATCCAGATTTGAGAGATATGACCAAAGTGAAGAAAATACAATATTACAACATATTTTAGAATTGTAGAAGGGCCGGTCTTGTAGCCTCGAGAAAATACGAAAAATGAACAAACAAACTAATCAACTGGACTGGACTGCACTAAAAGAAGAAACAGACAGTTGCCATGGTGACGGAGGAACGAGGGAGGGTAGGAATACACAGGACACAGAGAAAATGAACATAAGCTGAAGAATCCTTCCTTCAACAGTGGAGTGAAATAGGCTAGACACATCAATACATAGATACATACATGTACATGTATATTATAGTTTTTTTGCTGAATTTTGATGTAACTGTTTCAAATTAAAACCAGTATCGTCTGCATTGAGGTGAATACAGCGCGACTGCCGAATTGTAATCCAATTTTTATTTTTTGCGATCTGACATCCCAGTTTAGCTTCCCCCAGTGAGCTGCTTTTGGGATTATTTCTACAAGGTACAAGGTACTTTCACATACCGGACAGGCAAGGTAGATCAAATTATAACTGGCTTCTTGTCTGATGTAGCAGAGAAAGGTCATCTTTAAGTCGTATGCCAAATAGATTATCATGACCATTCATTGCGCATTTCAAATGATCACTCCAGTCACGTCGCGATGATGACTTTTTTACTGATTATTCATTGTCCTGGGAGACCAATCACATCCCATAGCAATTATCGTTTTGATTGAATGAATAGTTATTAAAACACAATGAGGATATAGATACTCTTATAGAGCAAATCATATTTGGATAACTCGCTTTTTTTTAATAAGCGGTTTACAGTGTCAAAGGCTTCTGATATCAATTTGGAATAGAAAGCGTTGTTTATTTATTTATTATCATAATTATGACATATTAAGCTTATATCATCAATTTCAATCAAACTTCAACTGATTATTCATAATTGATATTTCTAGTTCTTGTGATTACTTCCTGCATCATATAAAAAAATATAGAAAAACAGAAAGAAAATATGGTACATACACGTTTTTAGGCCATTATACGCACACACTATTGAGGGTTTCATGCACAATCCCTTCTTTTCTAGGCGTTGTCATGACAACAATCGTCTTTAAAACAAGATGTATTGTTGTCAATAAGCAAGAAATACGGTCCTGCTTGCAATGTACGTTTTGAAAGTGATTCTTATCATTCAACAGGCGAGATTCATAGACAGAATATATTACAACAAATATGTCGCATCTCGACCACCTGCTTATAAAGACTACATTTCTTGCCTCCCTTGGGCGGTCTCTACCGTGTGCCCCCCTCAAAAACAAACAAACAAACAAACAAAAAAAAAAAAAAAAAACTATACACTTTTGAAATGGCGGCCAAATTAGAAATATATGATTCTGAGGATGAAAAGATTATATGTAAGGATAGCTTATGGACTAAACTTTTATATGACACGTAAACTCCTGAAAATAATCCATGCTTGGATGAGCATTACTCACATTTGTCAATTATATGAAAATTAGACCAATTTTGCGAGAGGTTGAATATTGAATATTCAATTGAATATTCACTTATGGGTTGTCGAACAAAAAGAATGTCAAAGATGCCGGCAATCTATTATCTGGGTCAATGGATAACCTCAAGAATAGGCAGCCAGTAGCTAAGACATTCCTTTTCTTTTTCAACAAAATGTATTTGAATAATGAATATTGAATTGAATATTCAACTGAATATTCAGTATTCAACCTCTCGCAAAATTGGAAGGCTAATTCCTGCGCAGCCTAATTTTCATACCCTTTGCAAAAGTGAGCAGTGCCCATTCAAGCAAGAATTATTTTTGAACGTTTTAGTGTCAGATGAAAGTTGAGATCATAAACTATCCATACATGTAAATCATTCTCCCCAGAATCATTTTTTTTTTCTATTCGGCAGCCATTTCAAAAGTGTATAGTGTTTTTTAGACACACGGTATACAGGTTGCACTATATCCATGCTTGTGCTGCTAGTCTTGAATCTAGACGCGTTTTTAGCTCCATGCGTTCGCTGATGTATGAGTAATATTCGTGCGCACTGATATGATAGAAGAAGCAAGTCCCATGTCTAGAGTAAAGTCTAGTGTTTGAAATATCGGGTGCCTAATCCTCTTCTCTTTATCTGTATTCTTCATTACTACTTCTTTTCTTTTGATCTTCTTCCTCTTCTTCTGCTTCTTATTATTGTTCCTTCTTCTCCATCTCCTCGTCCCCTCGTTCTTTTTAATCATGTTCTCTGTCTTTCTTTTTTATTTATTCTCCTATTTCTTTTCAACCCCTTCCTCTTTTCTTCGTTTCATCATTATCATTCTTTACCATCATCACATTTCCCCTTTATTCTCCTTCTTGAACTTGATATGGTTATAATAGCTCTTCCTCTTGCTCTGAAACATGTTCTACGGATAAACCGGAACATAAACCCCGGGTGAATGGATACACGAGTTCAATGGAGCATCATGAGAGAAGTCTGCTTGCAGAGGGCTGCGGCTCAGACACGGTTTGTGGGTTTCTGATGACAAATACGTGATGTCTGATATGAGAACACGATACATTTCGCAATTTCATTTTTTACACCGTCCCAGAACTGTCACTTGGTTACCTTACCCCGTTGAGCCATCTGTGTCATCAACACGTTTTGAAATAGTTGATATCGATATGTATGTAAAAGGGTTATTGCACATGATACATGTCTTTGGCTGAAAACATACGTCTATAATTGTCTACGGTGGAGTCTATAAATCTTCAAGTTGTTTTGACACTGTTTGAAGGGTGTTATAAATTGACGTGAGCGTTGGACTTATACCTTCCTTAGGCCTCTCAGTACCGCTGGTGCACACAATGGATGATAAGTCAATGATGTATTCCTGACTTGGTACTGAACTAGTTAATTGTTATCAACTGTATTACTTGATTCTGCATGTGTATGAGCATCTGCTGAATCAATGACATAAAACGGTTCAATGCACTTCTATACCGTTTTTTTATTTTCGTGTTCATTATCCATGCAGGAAGGTGAAACCTCGTGCATGATACATTCAAACATCTCTATGGATTCCAAAGCGTGCTATATAAGCACTCCATATATGGATATGTGGGTAGGGGAAAGGAGTGGGGGGGGGGGGGGGTGCTCGATGTGAGGTGATTTATTAAATGATCGAAATTGTATTCTATGTTTGTATGTATGTATGCATGTATGTATGTGTATATATGTATGTGTGTACATGTATGTATGTATGTATGTATGAATGCAAATTGTACGTTCGTATTTGTCAAAACACCTGAAAAACCACATGTTAAAAGTACATATAGTTTAAAAGAAAGAAGGCTGATTCATATCCTTCTAAATGATATACAAATATACCAAGCTTGTATAGTGGAAATTATCTATCTGAGGAGGGACTGGCATAGAACTTTTTTTTTAAACAAAAAAAGAACAAACCTAGTCGCCCTTTCCCTCTGTCTCGATATCGGTTCATCCCGGGTAAAGGCGCGACACGCACTGTGCACTAATTTACGCCCGCGAATTTCCTGCAGCTTGGGCAAATCAACGGAAATCCAAGTTGCGCCGCGGCCCCAACACAGCGGGAGTTCCCGTAGCGCGCTCAATCATTTTCCGCTAAAACGCAAAAAAGCAGCTGTAAATGTATCGCGTACTGCTCGCAGTCAAAACGAATTTTGTTACCAGGTAGAGAGCATGCGCAGTAGTGCTAAGGGAAAAAAAATAGTAAATAGAGCATGCGCAGTGCTGCATCGGAAAAAATAGTAAAAACTATTCGGAGATTATTTTGTATTCTGTGAGCATCAATTGACCAATCACGTTCCTAGAATACTCATAGAAGGGATGTAATATCGGTATATCTGGTTCATACTAGTCATGTTAGTGCATGTCTTTATCATTTGAAGTGTAGCTACGGAGTGACATTTGGCATGTATGACCACTGCAGAATGGATCACCCGGTGGTCGTTTCGGGTCGGGCTATATACCCGTCGTCAACGATATATGTATTGCGATACACAGGAAGAAATTCTTAGGTCTTCGTAATATCCGCCATTCACTTAGAAATAAATAGTGCAAGGTGATATTGAATGTATCTTGTCCTTCTTTGAAAACACTTATATCCAGAAACATAATTTAGTTCAATAAGAAACATTTATTCGCATGATGTGTTATTGCAGTCATATTGTATTACTTTTATCTGACATATGATAAGGTCACATCAAAATACAATCTGCATGAACTTGCACATGCCCGCTGAAATTACACCGTATTGTCAAGGTTATCATGGTTATAGTGTAGAATGACACCTTTC